>CM034003.1:26272886-26325167 GCA_019603395.1 Cyrtorhinus lividipennis | reverse complement strand
GGGAGACTCAGCAGCGGTAGCTAAAGTGGGTAAATGCCCAACAGGGTGTGCAAAGATTAAGGAAATCTATCTCAAAGCGATTCGAGCAAGTGCTACTATTGAACCATTTTTCATGCTGAATTGTGCAACTTTTGTGGAGCACTTGCTCGAATCTCTTTGAGATAGATTTCTTTAACCTTTGCACACCCGTGTTGGACATTCTTTACCCACTTAAGCTACCGCTGCTGAGTCTCCCCGGATGGGAATCAGCCTCGAAAGGATTGACCCCTTACCGGAGTTTGGAAATTCTCTCACCTGTTCCAGTTGGCTAAGTGGCATCTTTCCAAACGTTTTGAGGAAGAATCTGGATGAGGACTGTCTTCAGTCTGGCTAGACTCATATTTTTCACCGTAAATGCAAGAAATGACGTTTTGCATTTTCTGTAAAAAAAAAAAATAAATAAATAAATAAATAAAATGACGCTGCGAATTCTTTCACAGGGGTTGGTTATCCTTCGGACCAGGAGCATAGAAACTCATTCCAATCGATTCAGCGTCCAAAATTTAGTGAAAAATGATACCCCACACGCCTAGATTGCCAAAAATCTCGAAAATCCATTATTCGACATACACATTTTAACCCCTACCCCTGACAAATTTGGTCAGATCGGGCTGAAAAGATTCGAGAACCAACTAGAGCCGGGACCCCTGACCCAAATTTCAGATCTTTAGAAAATTGTCTACTACCAAAGTCCAACCATAACGAACCAAAAACCGTGATCATGAATACCCACGGGTTTGCACTGTTGAATTTATCGTAAATATTAAAATTTGAATTCCATGCTAGTAATAATAGTTACGTACAACTGGTAGTTTGGAAACGACATTGGCAAGTGGATTGTGAATGGCGATGACGGCTGTGGACTCAACAAGGCCTTCCCCGTGCACGAAAAGCCCCGCCAAAGTAGAACACTTCTCGTGAGAACGGGCGCTAACTGTTTCTCTGGGCGAGCAGAAGTTGTTATATTGCTTCCACGTGAAAGGGACACTCTCAGTGTACCAGTCATACGACAGCGTCTCCACGTGTGGCCACACCAGGAGACCAGCAGCGAAGACACCCAGGAGTACCTGCAAGGAAGATGAGATAGAGTGAGAGGTGATAGAGCTGAGGAGTATAAGCTGACGAAAAACTGATGGACAATACCTGAATCCACCCAATGACTCGTCCCGTCCGTGTTGGTCGGGTTCCGAGGTAGAGAAGGACGACTAAACCGAGACAGGAAAATGCCAGCGTCATCGAAACTGGTAAAAAATTTTCCGTAGCTAAAAAAAACTTCAGTAACGCGACTATTGGGAGCACAACGACCGTCAGTCCTGCCAGAGGGACGAACACGATCACGACCAAGACAGCGAGGCAGCTTCTAATCAAGCCAAATCTCGTGGCACCTGAAAGGAAAGCCAAGATGAAGAGTTACAACTGACATCTTACACAAGCAATGCTGTTTCTGCAGCTATTTCAAACCAAATTGTCGCGTTTTTTGAGGCAGTTCAAGACTTTTTTCGGAAATATAGCTATTTCAAGTCGAATTTGAAACTTTTCGAACAATTTAAGATTTTCCCAAACCTATTACGAAAATTTTCCAACCAATTTGAGAATCTTCCACTTTAAGCTATGTCCTTCGTGCACTTGGTGAAGGCGGGCGAGCGGAGAACGCGTTCATACAGAAATCAGCTGAGGTGTCCAACTTGGTTTTCCGCCAGCGAATACCGCCCAAATGGCCTTTGACAAGCTGCCTCACTCCGTCATCATCAAATTCCTTGGATTCCTCGGTCTTTATGGTTCACTTCTTCCTTGGATTCGCAGCTATCTTGCTGACCGTTTCTCTTCGGTTGGAATCCGTGGTGCAGTATCGGCGCCATCCTGAGGTTCCTCAGAGGTCACATCTTGGCCCTCTACTCATTCTCCTTGCAATCAGCGGGAACAGCTCTGCCATTGTCGGAGTTCACTTCCTGATTTTCGCTGATGATGCCAAGATCTTCTGCAGGATTCGTGAGCTCCCTGATTGCCACGCTCTGCAGGCTTCTCTTAACGCGTTCAATGCTTGGAGCTCTACGGTTGGTCTCCTTCTAGATCTTATGAAGTGGTCAGTGTCCACGTTCCATCGCTCTTCTGCTCCCAGACTGCAATCGAACACCGTTGGTGTCATCACTCTTAGCCGCCCGTCCTTTGCCAAGGACCTTGATGTCTTTCTTGATCCTCAGCTGATATTTTCCAACCATATCGCCCAGGCTTCTCATCGAGCAATGCGTGCCCTTGGTTTCTAAAGCGGACTACCCAATTCTCTCAATTCAACTACGAAAAGCTACATGTATAAGTGCAACAAATACAATACATACCGTTGGATGCTAGCACCGCCATTTGCCACCAGGAGAGAGATATAAGGTGTGGGACCAGAGAGGTGTAGAGGCCCTTCCACCTTTCACGAGAGCCCATTTTGACCAATAAGCCAGGCATCATGAGGAAGAATATTACTTTGAAGTTGAAACAGAACTCGATGCCGTTACCTGAAACAGAGACCCATTTGTGTGGTTACTGCTGAAACATATCTATCATAATGATTAAATTTAAACACATTTAAAAGACTAATCTTAAATTCAAGATTTGTTTAAAGATTCGAGTATAATGACGGCTAAGGCATAGAACTTGAACCATACACCTACACCTGACGATTGTTCATGCCACAAATAAACCATAGTATATCCTGCCATTATGTAACTGATGACGTGAAAGTCATCCTCTAAGGAGGATGGAATTGAAGACCCAGTTGCCGGGATGATCCCTGATGATGCCATCAGCTAGGATTTGGCAAAACTACCCACCAACTAAAGATATGGAAGGTCAACCCAACACTCCAGACACATTCCTGCCAAAATCATCCATTCCTCCTCCACTTTCGAGATCCACCAAGCCATGAACAGAGCCCTACTTCCTCGACATTCTGGATGTTGACCGCACAGTAATTGCGTCCAGCCGTATGTAGGAAACATACTCCAGCAGCAGCTGCAAGCTCACAATTCACTCATTATCACTCCAGTTCGGGCTAAATTCCTCAATCAATAGCCAACTCTAGCTAACCCTTGCTAGTCAGCTCAAGTTGTCCCATCCTGCGCTCAATCTTGTCTCATTTGAAAGACAGACTCCCTAAAGGTTGGGTTTCTTACATGCAGCTGTGACTCGCGTTCAGCAGCACCGACTATTTCAATGTATTCGAAATGTACGAATGCTGGAGCTGTTATGTCTGCGGCTGACTGCTAGTGAGTGACCAGTGTCAATCTGGGCGCCTGGATACACACCCGCATCGAAATGTTCATTCTCTCCAAAAACTCTGCAAATTCTTTCACAATGGTTGGTTATTCCATGAAGAAAGAGTATGGGGGAAACGGTAAGTGTCCCAAATTGAGTGGAAAATGACACCCCACACGCCTATACAACCAACCAAGACCCACAAATGTCCAAGACAAAAATGTCCACGCAGTTATTTATTGATTGTAGAAAATTTTTCTAAAAATCTGAAATGTTGGGCAGAGACCAGTTTCCACTTTTTGGCTCTAGTTGATCACATTAAAGATAGGTATGGGTAAAAATGTGTTTTTTGAAACTCAAGTTTCGTGACTTTTTGGGAACTAGGCGTGTGTGGTATCATTTTTCACTAAATTTTGGACTTGCTCTGCCTCATCAATTTGTTCTTAACAGCTGATCGCGATGCCTCATTTCTTCATTTAGTTGATTTTCTAATTAAAAGGTCGTCCACGCCAGTTATAAGATGTTTTGCCGGAATTCATCACCTCCACTCCAGACACGAATGTACATTGTTGTGACTTCTGTCCCCTAACAATGGTAAATAGCACCTTTATTCCCAGTCCAAATTAATAAATAATTGTTTTATCAAAGTTGAGCAGCCTTACCCACAACATACGAAGCGAAAGTGGGAACTCGAACATCCATGAATCTCCAGCTAGTAGAAACGACGTCGTCCGTCTCATAGGGGTACCGCGCTAACATGCCAACTCCAAAGGAGAAGAGAGAGAGATAATCGAGTCTTCCTTTATACCACTGAAAAGTCAAGGGTACCACACAGTCAATGAGGACCTGGTGTCAATTTTGGCTTTCAATATCACAGTACATGTTCATCATGTCGAGGGCATGGGTAGAAATGGGTCTTCGAATTTTGGGGTCCTAGGCATTTGACGTATCATTTTCCAGTAAATCTGACGCTAAATTGATTAGAACGAGTCCGGGACACTTATTGGGTTTCCCATAATCTTGTTCTAGGGAAAAATAAACCATTTTGGAGGAATTAGCAGCGTTTTTTAGTTGATAACGGGGACTTAACGCTCCAATTTTAGCTTGATGACCCCGCAGCCTCAGACGTACCTTGGAGCAATTATAACATTACGTCCTCATTATACAGGAATTCCGAATCAAATTGAGAATAACCTGCCACATTGAGGCTGTTCTAAATATGAACTGAACTGGGCTAATTTTTGTCACAATCACAAGGAACAAAATGCTGATAAAATATGGAATATTTATAAAACGCAACTCACTGCAAAATTGTAGAGAACGACTAACGATGCAATGACAGACACAACTGTGAGCTCTGAGTAAGGCATGTTGTACGGGGAGACAAACGGCGTCAGCAAAATGCTGGCTATGAATGAAAACAGGAACACGAAACACGGGTAAATGTTGTTTGAACAATGAGCCCACTGAGCTTGCTCGGCGTTGACGTCAGGGCCACCCCAGGCAACGAGAAGATTGGACCACCTGGAACGAAATGATAACCACGATGTGATAATAAGACAGCAATTATTTACAGAGATTCTAATGAAAACTGTTCTTTAAAAAGTCTAGCGATTAGTAGCAATCACGGTAAAAGTGGGTATAATTGTGAGAAAAATTGTAAGCGAATTCGTTGGCATTATTCAATCAATCTTTATTTGCTGTAAGGGATACATCCAAAAGCAATACAAGAGTGAGTTACTAGCTGTTTATGGCCGTGAGCTGGGCCTTTGCTTCAAGTAATTGCCTTTTCAAGCCCAGGGTTTTTAATTCTAAACAAATTGGTCGATTCTTCCCAGGGGTTGGTCTCCCGAGCCTGTAAAGATCATCCAAATCCTCACTAGAGCAATTTACCCCCATTTTGCATTGAATCAACTTGATGACAGAGGTTACGTCGTTCGGGGATCTTTCTGGCATTCCCATCAAGATCAGATTCCTCTTCCTTACACGCCGTTCCAGCGCAGCGATGCGGGCCCCCTGTGAATCTGTTTTTATTTTTTCCATCTCGCCACTTAGGCTGGCCGAAACGCCGTCTATTTCTTCTTCAAGCAAGTCCAACTTGTCGAGTTTGGCGAATATTTGGTCTAGCTTATCGGTGCTCAACTGCGAGGCCTCCATGCGAGTCGAAGATGCCATTATTTTAGAGCGGAGTACAGGCTTGATGGTGGTAGCGCCCAACACGAGATTATATACAACTTACGAGCAAGGCGAGGCGAAAGAGATCCAGCAAAGGCGCAGCAACTAGTGGCGAACCACCGCCTCCACGCGCACAGAATCCCCCCACCTCCAGCAAACAATTCCGATAACAGTACCACAACAACTGAGAACTGACCGCGGCAACTCACTTTGAATTGAGCTACCAAGCTGATCCCGATCAAGGGCCCAACAAGAAGTTCGTACACCCCAAAAACAGCAAAAATAGACTACTTCAAACCAGCAAAATCACACGAAAACACAGAGCCGATGTGACTCATTCCATGGCGTGTCGCTACACGATCCCCTCTCCGAATTTGTGGGAATGAGTTCAAAATTATCCGGTGAAGTCGTGTGTTCAGCTTCTTGCTTCCTCCCTGCGATTTCATCAGGTTCAGTTAATACTACGAAAAGGGAAAATTTGTCCTGCACTGCTACTGTACTTCGTGACTATTTCACAACATATACTTTAGTGAATACGTTCCTGGAAAAGTATATAATAATATTGTTCTTGGAATTCTAATGATAACAGCTAGAGGCTTACCGCTTGAGCTCATTGAAATCCCACTTCTTCGTGAGAATTTGACAAGTTGTAATAAACATCACGGCAAGTGCCGCGTAAAACAGGAACGAAGGAATGGCTTCGATGATCCCTTCTAAGCCGAGGAACGTATATACAGCGAGTATTACAAGCGTCTGAGCGCAGGCAGCGTTCAGTGGCAGGAACGACCTCATTGGCTGCTTCCCTGGAAATTTCAAGTTAGTGCGACATCTTTGATAAGTTGAGGTCAGTTTGGCAGTTTTTTGGAGCATCTCGCATTTAAGGCAGCTTGAGGAGGACAAATGACAATCTGCCGAAGATTTAGACGAAGTACTTTGTCTTCAGTCTTTTGGTTGGTTATTGCTTGAATAATCAACTTATGTTTTCATGATAATGGTCAACCTCTCCGATTCGGCTCAAAATTTTTTTCTGGACGTTTTATGGTGTCAGGATCAAACATGGGTTGATTATTCAAGGAATAACCAACCAAAAGGTCAATGTCCGTCCGCCATACGCCGTCCATTGTCCGCGCCGTTTTTGGTAGTAGAAAATTTTCTAAAAATCTGAAATTTGGGTCAGGGGTCTGTTCCCGGCCGAGACGGGTCCTCGAAACTTTTCAGCCCGATCGGACCAAATTTGGGGGGAGGTAGGGGTCAAAATGTGTTTTTGAAAAATGGATTTTCGAGATTTTGGGCGATCTAGGCGAGTAGGGTGTCATTTTCCACTAAATTTTGGATGCTGAATCCAATGAAACGGGTCCCAGAACGATTGGCACCCACTGGAAGAAGGAATGGGACAAATTGGGGTATATATTACCCATTTTGTATATGTGTTTATGAGATTTCTGGTACCTAGGCGTGTGGGGTATCATTTTCCACTAAATTTTGGACGCTGAATTCAATGATGTGTGTCCCAGAACGATTAGCACCCACCGGAAGAAGTTATGGGCCAAAATGGGTATGTATCCACCCATTTTTTATGTGTCAGGATTTCTGGTGCCTAGGCGTGTGGGGTATCATATTCCACTAAATTTTGGACCCTGAATCGATTGGAATGGGTCTGGGACCCGCCACACCCAGTGTTTCCCCCATTCGAGGAATAACCAACCGGTGTGTAAGAATTTGCAGATTTTTGGAGGGCACATAACTATTAATATGACCCCATTGGTGGATTCAACTAGTATCGGGCACTCTGGTGAACTCACCACACTCGTGAAGACACGAGTTAGCCCTACACTCGATCAAGAACTGCCTTTGACTAATGTGGGAGCACTGACAACTTTTTCCACATAAGCTCCTGTTAGTGAGAAGCTCCATATAATGCTCAAAATACGGTTAAATTCCGATTACTACTCAGATATCAGGACGGAGAAAAGGTTTTACTCACCTATTGAGCCGATGAGGCACTCATAAGACGATTTTATTGTAAGAAAAGGGGAGAAAAGCGAAGCCTGAAGAAATGTCTCTTGGGATAGATGGTTATTGAGCATGACTACGCTGCCTACTATCGGGAGCTCTCCACGAGAATGATGGCTCGCCGCGGCCATCAACATGTCTTCGGTGAGCTTGCTCGGATACACGCACACTCGGGACGTCCAATCTGGAATGAGCCAGCAGATAAAGTCAGCAGATCCTCACAACCTAACATGTTAACTTCTACGAGGGGTATCCGGAAAGTAAGTTACACTTGACTGTAAAAAAAAGAGAAAGGTTCCAAAAATTCAAAAAAAAATTTATTTACATTCAGAAATATATCAGGATTTCTCAACATAATCGCCTTGGCGTTCCACACATTTTTGGTACCGGGTCTGCAGTTTTTTCACCCCTTCCTCATACAGGGTCCGCCAACGAAGTAGGACGTTTTTCAAATGGGTTGTACTCAGCGTGGGGAACTCTGTGAGGGGTGGGGTTGGGACCATCGTGTTCACAATGAAGGGAAGTTTTTTTAGGTTAGTTGCAAAGATGGTTTGGACGATGCCACAAGTGTTTTCGCGGTAAGTCGGTTTTTAGTGAAATGGTGAGTCTGAATTAAACACAGAGCCATTTCCGTCGCGCGGCAATTTCTCCACAGGAGCTATCCCAATGTATGTATCCTATGTGGGTTGAAACTTCAGGGAAATGGGCAGTGTACTAAAAAGAGGGGAGAGATCTGAACCAGAACACGAACTCCAGAGAACGTTAGCGCGTAGAGTTCGCCATTTCGATACCATTGGCGAGATCATTGCTCCTCCCATACCTTCAAAGATTTCCGAGTGAATCTCTGTCGCACTTTTTTTCTGCGTCAGAAATTGAATAACTTTGTCAGCGGCAGTGAGGAGTGAACTGGCCAGTAACGCCATCGTTCGGTGGGCACGACGGACGTCGCAAAAGAGCGGTCTGAAACTTACGCAGGGGGGCCACTACATCCTAACAAAATTCCCTTCAAGTGGGAGCGTGCTCCGATCCCTTTATGGAGATTAGGAGCCCAGTGTAACTTACTTTCTGGATACCCCTCGTACCATACAATCATCTGTTACCAAAGGGGCAAAAACGTATCAAAAGAAAACTTCCGAAACGCGTAAAGCTGGGCAGAAGAGAACACGTGGTAATTTAGGCGGATTATCAAATTCAAATTTTCATTGCCTAGGTATTTTACCATAAATTCAGCGCCATAAATTGGACTTAACTGTAACAGACATCATGGGAATCAAAATTTCCTCCAGACATTTGAAGGATCCTTTTTCTTGACCGTAGTACAATCTCTGTAGTCTTTTGGGACCCCAAACCCTTTTCCTGGTTTACCGTGCATTCCTACTCAGCCCAACAGAGCGCGTTACATTAGTTTTCAATACGTTTTTGCTTTTTTCATGGTTTTCTGTACTTTTTCTGTACTCGGCTCGACTCAGAACGATTCAGAAGTCTTCTTTCAATACGTTTTTGCTCCTTTGGCAACATCTATTTCGTCAGCTCCACCGTGCTTACTGCGGTGTCGTTGCACAGGTTGCGTTGTGTCCTCAATACTCTTCCTAATTTCTTTTTTTGGACTACTTTGCGTCCTCTTTATCTCCTCAAGAAGCTGATCACCGGTGATGAAGTCTTCTCCTTGGGAAAGGCTAAAACAAAATAAAAATAATATAGTAGAAAAACACTTTTTCTCAGAGTGGTTTATAATACTGGAGGAGAACTTTTTCTAAAAATCTGTCATTTTGATCAGAAACCCGTTTTTGGTTTAATTGGTCTTCGACTTTTCAGCCTGGTCGGAGATGGGGGGTGGGTTAGGGGTCAATTGTGTTTTTTGAAAAATGGATTTTTGCGTGTGGGGTATCTTTTTCCACTAAATGTTGGACGCTGAATCGATTGAAATGAGTCCGAGACACTCCACACTGACTGTTCATCACCACACCCAATCCTCCTGCTTTTTGTTGGTTATTCCTTGAATAATCAACCTATGTTTTCATGCAAAAGGGCAACCTCTCCGATTCGGCTCAAAATTTTTTTCTGGATGTTTCAAGGTGTCTAGATCAAAAAAATGTCGATGTCCGTCCGTCGTACGCGCCGTTTTAGGTAGTAGAAATTTTTTCAAAAAATCTGAAATTTGGGTCAGGGGTCTGTTTCCGGCCTAGGACGGTCCTCCAAACTTTTCAGCCCAATCGGACCAAATTTGGGCGGGGTAGGGGTCAAAATGTGTTTTTTGAAAAATGGATTTTCGAGATTTTGGGCGATCTAGGCGAGTGGGGTATCATTTTCCACTAAATTTTGGACGCTGAATCCAATGAAATGGGTCGCAGAACGATTGGCACCCACTAGAAGAAGTTATGGGTCAAATTGGGTATATATTACCCATTTTGAATATGTGTTTTCGAGATTTCTGGTACCTAGACGTTTGGGGTATCATTTTCCACAAAATTTTGGATCCTGAATCGATTGGAATGGGTCCGGGACCCGCCACACCCACTGTTTTCCCCATTTCCCCCATGTTGAAGAAATGAGTTTCCTTGCGCCTGGTCCGAGGAATAACCAACCCGTGTGTAAGAATTTGCAGCGTTTTTGTCTAATCATACTAACTTTGCAAACAGTTTTCGTGCTGCCTGCCGAGAAACTTTCTCTGCTTGAGGCATATCCAGGCATGCTTTGACGTCCACGATGTTGAAATCGTTTATACCTAAGATTTAAAAATACAAATTTAAAAAAAAAAATCATTGTTCGTTCGACTTATTTTATTAAAATGAAGGGTTTGACGAGTAGAACTTACCTCGACCACTTTCTAGGCAGGTTTGAAGCATATTGGTTGCTTCGACGTGTCCTTGTTCGGAAGCTTTGACCAACCAATAAACCCCCAATCTGTCGCTTTCTTCTTGGTCGTCATCTTCAACTACAATAAAAAGCAAGATGTTAGGCAACGTTTTAAGAAAGCACATAAGCCATGATAGAGGACATTTATCATAGATGGAGAAAACGACGAACCGATCAAGGTAGGTAGATACCCATTTGACCCATACCTAGTGGGCGTTAATCGGTCCGGGACCCATCACAATTGATTCAGAGTTCAGGGTTTAGTGGAAAATGATACCCCACAAGCCTAGGCACCCAAAAACTTCAAATACACACTTTTGAAATAGGTATGTTGGGGTCAGTATGGGCACATACTTACCTACCCATGTGAGTTTTTACTAAATTTTGGACGCTGAATCCATTGATACGGCTCCGGGCCGATTGGTGCCCTTTGGGGGTGGGTATGGATCAAATGGGTACCTGCCTACCTATTTCCAAAGTGGATTTTCAAGGTACCTAGGAGTGTTGGGCTTCAATTTCCACCAAGTGTTGGATGCTGAACCGACTGGAATGGGTCCGGGATACTCCAAACTGCTTTCCCAATGCTCCTGCTTCAAGGGGTAACCTCTAAATAACCTTTCTGCAAAGATGGAGGGCAGCGCTGCGACCTTCATGGGTCTATAGTGCCCGTTGCTTTGTGTTTAAATTGGTACTGGGCTACCAAATTTGAAGCTTCGAGATTTTATTGTTCGAAATCCCATTGCTTGCTTGACCTAAGGAGGCCTTCGGCCGTCTAGTGACAATGTTGACATCCTCTTTTGAAAGCCCTGTCGCACGACCTCACGATGAAAGAAGCAGACTCAGATCAAAACTGCTGAGATTTTTCTAACAAATTCATCACTCCTGAAACTATAGCCGTTCTGAAAGAACACGTCAAACCATATTCGAGCCATTTTGAGTAGTTCAGCTCACCCTAAATTGAAGTCGACACCTTGAAACCAGGTTTTCATGGAAATATTCACTGCAATGTATTAATGCAATATTTTGAGAGTTGCAGTATTGCAAATTAATAGCTAAAGAACGAAAGGGAATGACAACGCCACATCGAGGTATCAACGACCTCTGATCTGACATCTGCCATTTCCACCAGTAACTCAAAATTTGAAGTTATTTTAAAACGATTTTATACGAAGGTAACCAGTTAATTCTTACATGAGCAAGCAGCTTCAAATCAGACTTACCAGATCTTTCTTCCAGCAGCTGCTTAGCAAGTTCAACCTGTGATTCTGGGCAGCCATCTTCTGCCAAGCAGACCCCTCTACTACGACAGTGTAAGCATGGTCCGGCTAAGAGCAAAAGTGAAATGATTTCATCAGTACGTTCGGATAAGCGGTTTATATAGTCAATAGAGAGGAAAACGTTTTCCTTTTCTTCTCAATCCAATCTTCAATATCATTCTTTTTTTTTTTTTTTTAATTTATTTCCAAAAAAATTTAGAACAGAGAATGGCATACAAACAAAAATGCAGCACAGGCCATTTAATTGCCTGTCACAATTATGGAAATTAATCCCCTATATGGGCAAATGCCCGTGGCAGGGGATGAGCCTCAGATGAGCAGCCAGTTTAACTCCCACCGAGCCAGATGAATCTAATTTCGACGACTACAATACAATACAAGTAACATCAAGATTGCCAAATTGTCCAATAAATATAAGTAAATATAAAACAAGTATTGAATGTAAATAACAATAATAAAAATATATACATGAGTAAATTTCTTTTCTAATGAGTAATAAATCACAGCAGATAGAGGAACAATATTATGCACATAAAATTTAAAGATGATAAATAAATTGGAAAATTGTTGTTACAAAGCTAACCGGCCTACATAGTATGACTTTAATTTCTCTGAAACCTGCTTAAATGTATTATCACCAGAATAAATAAAAGTCTTTAAATCCGTCGGAAAACCGTTGATGATCCTAACCGAACTAGACTCAAAGAAATTCTTAGCAAGAGTTTTGGTATTTAAAGGGACTACAATGTTGCTGTTAGCTTTAAACCTAGTGCTAATTTCATGAGACGGATGAACACAGCGCTTACTTTTTACAAAATGCCTTACAAATGCAAGGTCTTTTAGCATGGAGAATGGCCCATTCTTCCCCCATCTCCATTCTTCGCCCATTTTTTAAAAATAGGCATTGTGTGCTCACGGGAATTCTTCCTTGAGATGATTCTCACAATGGCCTTCTGGGCTGTAATTAATGGGGCGAGTGTAGTTTGATACGCTCCACCCCAACAAGGAAGACAGTACCTCAGCACTGACTGGACTAGCGCAAAATATACCACTCTAAGCAGTCTATCAGATAGGAAAGACTTTAAACGGGCAAACAAATACATGTTCTTCCTTAGGATCTGGGACACTTGGCTTATTTGCTTTTCCCATCTCATGTGTTGGTCAAACCAGACGCCAAGGTAGCGAACGCAGTCTGTCATGTCTACAGTCTTACACGTTTCATTACAATTGTCGAGTGAGCATTTATCATTGTGTAGCTTAAGGTTGCGGTTAGTTGGGATACCCACCGAATTCAACGCAAATGTCATATATTGTGATTTTTTTACGTTCAGACTAAGCTTATTAGCATTTAACCATACAAAAAAACTTTACGTAACCCATCATTAGCCTTAGAAAAAGTTTCATCCCATGTGTTACCATTAAAATACAGCACTGTATCATCCGCAAACAATATCTGAGTTCCCGGAAAGCTCATCTCTCCTAAATCATTTATATATTTATCATTGAAGTTTATATAATATACAATAGCTCTGAAAGTATATGGTATAAGATGTAGTGATTGATTTCGCGCAATTAATAGTCTTTAAAATGAACCACATATCTTGCAGGACAATTCAGAGGAGCTTTTCTGGCCACAAAACTAGATTACATTTTCAGCCAAGGTATATTGCTTAGTTTTTAATTATTCTAATAACTGATTTATTGTCATTGCATTAGCGAACTAATTCATGTGGTTTCGTGCGTTTAAGCCTTCTGACGAGATCATTGACGTCAAGAAGTCGAACAGCCTCTTCGTTGACATGATCTTGTAGCCTTTGGAGATGAGCAGCTGCTTGAAGCCTGATGGTTTCGTTTACTGTCGACTTGTAGGTCATGGTGTAACCGGTCGTTTCTGAAGTACCACGGAGCGTTCGTAATGCACCTAAGTACCGTATTTTGGAATCTGTATCATGTCTCGATTGGTTTGAGCGGTGCAGCCCCACAACTGCGCTTTATAAGTCCAGACTGGCTTTAGGACTTGTAAAGGATCATCTTGTTGGGGACGGACAAATTTGATTGTCGCCCCATTATCCAGTACATTTTTCTGAATTTGAGTGTCAGTTCATCCTTTTTCATTTTCACGTGTGTTCTGATCTAAGTACGATGTGAATACATTCGGGAGGATCGTGAACATTAACTAAATCTTTATTTGTTTTATCACACGAAACTATCATGCCTCTTGGCAACCACCACATGGTGCCACCACATCTCCCCTATTATCCCCTCCTCCTCGCTCCTCTTCAGATATCGCCGGCATCCCATTTCTTCGTGATGGGATTTTGTAGCCGTACATAGCTGCCGACTTGAAGGGGAGTGAGATCTCGGGCGTTCTTGTTGTATTTACTTGCCGCCTTCTGGCGGGCGATGTCGCGATCCAAGGTGCCTTTTGCCACTTTTTGGAGAATGATTTGTAGTGAGCTGGCACGAGGGATCTCAGGGAATGTCCAAATAGGATTTCGGATGGTGACCGTCTGTTGGAGGTTGGCGTATTCCTGAACTCCAGAAGCCCTGCATGATACGCTTCCTCGTCTAGGACACCCCCTTTCATGCATTTGACAATCAGCGCCTTCATGACCTTGACCCCGGCCTCAGCGTGGCCATTGCTCTGGGGGAAGAATGGTGAGGATGGTGATAAGGACATATTCCTCAGGAACTGCTTGAATGTGAAAGAGGAAAAATGTGGACCACCGTCGCATCTGATCCGGATGGGAACTCCTGTGTCTGAAAATATTTTGCGCAGGCTAGCTACGATTGTTTTACTATCGGGGCATCTTGTTCCGGAATGGCAGACAACCGGCGAAAGCCAGTCAACATATACCATAATTTTTTTTTTAATCGTGAACAATAACTAACTTTTTATTTGTTTTATCATACGAAACTACCATGCCTCTTGGCAACCACCACATGGTGCCACCACAACGTGGGCTCTCCATCTGAGCCTCGCGTCAAGCGTCACACCGAGGTACATAGCTTCATTGGCGTATGAAACCACCTTGTTGTTGAGATCAGTTGGAATGTGGCTAACCTTTTTGTTGGTAAAGTCTACGCGCACCGACTTGGCCTCAATTATTTTAATTCTTCACCTTGCTGTCCATTCTTCAATTTGGGAGATTGAGAGGTTAAGTTTTGACATTGACTCTTCATTTTTGTTTCCCACAGCCAAAATTGCCGTGTCATCGGCGAAGGTCGCTGTTGTGTTTTCTTCATTTTCAGGTAGATCACTGGTGTAGAAGAGATACAAGAGTGGGCCAAGCACACTCCCCTGTGGCACTCCAGCATTGATCATTCCACGTTCCGAATAGGCATCTTCATGTTTTACGCGGAAATATCGATCTAATAAATAGGATCTTAAAAGCTGTGCATACTATGATTGAGCCCTTTGTCAAACTTTGTCAAACGCTTGCCTAACGTCGAGGAAGATAGCAGAGCATACTTTCTGCTCTTAAAGAGATATTTCAATGATAGAGGTTATTCGGTGAACTTGATCTATGGTCGAATGTTTGCTTCTGAAGCCGAATTGGTGTTTTGGTATCAGGTTCCGTTCGGAGTCAACCTGAACCAATCTCTTATACAGGAGCTTTTCGAATAATTTTGATAACACAGGCAAGAAGGAGATGGGCCTGTAAGATGCAGGTTCTTCCTGGGGCTTCCCTGGTTTAAAAATCATAATTACCTCTGCTATTTTCCACAGCCTTGAATGTCACTGTACACCATAGAATGCTAATGCGTTTATACCATTTGGAATGGGCGAAGTAACTAGGTACTAGGTACACCATAGACAGACAACAAACCTCGACCTAAAAATTCCCGTACAAAGCATAAATGGACGAGGATCTTTCTAAACTGGGCATCTTGATGTCAATACTGATTTGGTTTTCATGTTGATAAATCAGAAAATAAAAAACTTACCGAAGATTTGCCATTGCTTCCTAAGACCCGACGTTTTTGTGGGTATCCCGGCCATTCGTCAGAAGTGAATGCGATGGCGACCCTCCCGTCCAGTTTGCCTGCAGATTGGTTTTTGGATTTGCCTGATATGTTGAAATGTAAATAAACGATCTTTATGTGCTATTATCGGGGATGAAGTTGTCTCTCCTTATCGTTCAAGGCTCTTCGATCTATCGATGTATTAGTACTGTTTTTTCAATATCGAAAACCCGAGATTTTGTCTACTGAAAAGTTTAGAAAAATCATAAATTCAAAGACCATCCAGTACCTAGTGATCAAGAATCCAAGAAGAACTACCCGATTTCAAATGAGACTCAACTAAAAGTAAAATTGTTTGAATTGAATTGAAAACAGGAGAGCCACAGCCATCTTCTGGGTCATGGAAAAGATCTACAACAACAACAGGCATCAACATCAACTCCTTCCCACCTGGGGCCAAAACAGATCAAATCGAAGTGAATTCAAAATAGCGAAATGATTGAGTGGGCCCCAATCAACCTAGAAAGCTGAAATTTGAATATGAAGCTTATTGTTATACGAAAACCGGTGTATCATTCACAGAATACGAAAACATCGATATATCGCTTTACTGAACTGTCATATTAAAAATATTGATGTTCGATATATCGATGTTTTTTGACGAGATTAAAATCCCTACAAAAAAACTTGAAGTACTCCGAACAGGAAAGAGTAGGAAAACGTTTGAAAGGAAAATGTTTAAAATGTTTTAAGAAGTTCGGGGTTACAGCATGTTGTAAGCTGGAAAATGGATATATATATATATCGTATTAAGTATCGATGTTGTTGACCAATACCCAATAGTATTGATATTGTTGCTTTCAGTGATATCGATGTACGAAATTGTTTGACCAGTATTATCGAATGAAATTAGGTTTATTGTACTAATATAACTAAATTGCTAAAAAATAAAAAAAAAATTGTATGTCTATGCCCACTGGGGGTAGGTATGGGTTAAAATGGGTACCTACTTATCTATTATAAAAGTGGGTTTCTGAGATTTTTTGGTACCTTGGCAAGTGGGGTATCAATGTCAACTAAATTTTGCTAAATCTCTGTCGGGAATCTAGTTTTGCCTCTAGCCCCTCGCCATTTAAGAAGATAAAATAACAGAGTTAAAGGGTTAAAGTCACAATTTAAATCAATTCAACCACTCATATAGCTCCTTGACACCTACTGCAACTTTTACTACACCAGAAAACAAGAACTACCAGACCCCCAAAACGTCAGGAAGATCATTTGCCCAACATATGGTGAAGGTGGGGGTGTGTGGACATCAGTTACTTCAAACAACAACAAGCAGTCATCATATTATAATCCCATTGATGTGCCTCCGTTTATACTTGGTCCACCAAAGTTTTAATTTATTTAAAAATGTATTACTTACATGTCAAGTTTTATCGCGTTGAGCTTATTGGTTCTGGTGCCATTGCAATAGTTTATTCAAAAATATGTAGTGATATTTAAAAAATATATATATTTGAACAATGGAGTGGTATTTGAGTAGTTCATATCATTGTTTCTCACTTAACAGCTATTCAACATGAAATTTTATAAAACATTTTCATAACACTTTTGTATTGGCTGGTATTTAAACGCGACTGGGTTCATTAAGCACCTTGGCGCCTCCTGAGGATTGAACTTCCAGCATTGGCGTGTCCGCTGAGTCGGTGTTTTTGTTGAATTTTGCAGGAAGAACCCACCTCATCTGCGGCACAATCAAATTTGGATTGAGCTGATTGAGCGGTTGACGGCTGGTGAGGAAACTCACCACTACTGCTACTACCATGCCAATCAAGACCCCTATAATCAAAAACGCAATATGGTTACATGGAAAAATAACCAAAACATCAAATGCCTCAGTAACATTGCTCTAGGTAGTGCCCATAGTAACCAACCTCCTGGTCTCATCAACCCAGCCTCAGGATTCATCTATATCAAATCCTCTTGGTATACTTTGAGCTACAATATTTCCTATTAAAAATAATTACGAGTAACACTAATAAAAATTTGTCAATGTGGGAATGTAGCTAGGTCATTGTAGACTCTTGGGAACCATATTGCAGGAAATCCTTCACCCATGAACAACATCCCTGTGTACCTTGTGTTCTGAAGTCAGAAAGCTTTTTAGATATGAAAACTTTCCTTTCATCATACAACATTACAATGCAACAGGAATATGTCTGAATATTATTATATACATGCACGACTTACTAGTGGTTCATTGGGTCAGGAATACTAACCTGATAGCGTGTAGAAACAAAGAGATATTTTGAACGCCCAGAAGACACTTGGGTCAGCCATCTTGTGGATGCCATAATCTGTTGACCCCATAGTCAATACTGTTTGGCTGAAATTCAATATAGCTTTTACTCGTCAATTCGTGGCGTATGCAAACTAGATCAAATTTGTATTGGCAAATCACAGTTCAGAAGAACTACCCCACAGAAAACAAATCAGAAACTCCAAGGTTTTCATGGTTGAGTTTGACATGAACTGCATTTTGCTGAATCATAAACTAATAAAACGTATGACGCTCCTTACAGTTTCCCCAGCAAAGCCTAGTGAACAGTTCACAAGTTATGTATTAAAATAAAAAAACAAATTGAGAAAAAATGAAAAAAATCTATCAGTATATAGGGTACATGCACTGCAAAACTTTTGAGCTTTATGCACACCACACACACATGACAGGAAAAACAAAGAAGGTAACTCTTATTGAACTGTTCAGGCCACTCAGAGGTTCAGCAACAGTGTTGAAACCATGAAGACCTCCTCTTCCTCTCCATTAGTTTTGGTTGAGTCATTTCATAGATGGCATTAGTTGTTTAGGTACCTCCCTACTCTGCAATGCCAACTTGTGATTTAGTAGGCTACTATTTTCACCCATAAAGTATGTTTTGCTCACTTTGCAAGAGTCCCATTGCAGAGTTGCGTGGTCAACACTTTTGGGATATCCCGCATCAGACCATATCTTTGTGCTCTAATTGCCCCAATTATGATGGTCACTGTCACCATTGCACCAGTCACTGCCCCTGACACAACACCCTGTAACATTACAGAATGTCATACTGTGGATCAGTTTTAAAAACAATAGAACCTAAGGTATGAATACTCACTGTGGCATTGATCCAAGGAAGAAACAGTGATGCATTATACAGCACAAACATTGCTGTGTGGGAAAGTCCTTGGAATGCTGTGTTTGCCTGAAAAGGCAAGCCCGATGTCAAGAAACATTCTATGAGAAGTAAAAAAATAGGAAACCTGTATCCCAACTTTAAATTACTATTTCATATTTGTTAAAATGAGAATCTATTAGAAGTTATTTGAGTATTCATGAAGTAATGCTGCTGCTGCTACTGCCACTGTCAGCCATCTTCTTAATTGACAGTCAAACAAGTATGAAAACTTTTTCATGAAACAATGATTTGCAGTCTCAAACCCTTTTATTGGTGGTACATCTCCTTCAAGGATTTGATGATTCAAGTCAAATTTATCAAGAAATCTGGATTGGAAGTTGGCTTTGACTTTCATGTACAGCAATATTAATTTGCTAGTAAGATGGTAAGTAAGATCCATCTACATGACTTCCTTGCAGGTAGGTAAAAGTGCACAGAATGCACATTTACCATGAACGCAACCAGATTACAAATTCCTTTGAATTTTGCCCTGGAAAATATTATTTAAAAAAGTACCTCATATAAACTGCTGAAGGTTGATGCCACAATCACACCACCTCCTGACAAAACTGCCACAATCAGAACAATGAGAATCAGGATCCAATAATGAAGTTTTATCAGACAGTTGCCACTTTGGACGGATAAAGTCCTCATATATGGTGCAAGAGACAGTGTTCCAGAGGCTTGTTGCTGTGCTAAAAAAATTGGGTGGTGTTTGCAGAAAGATGCAAGAATTAGAAACATTTTTTTACCTACTGAAAATATGATTTCTTGGCACATATTATTCCAAAGTTATGACTTCACAAGTGATCTGTACACATTGTTCTGTACCAACCTCATTCCAGATGCCATCAAAGATGCATGAAAAAGACCAGTCAACCCTGGTAATTCTTTGGTCACTTTGGACACAAAGTAAGGGTATATCATTTTGTAAGATTCCCCCTGAAAATAAAAGAGAGAACAAGTCAATTTCCCATGATACAAAAACCAATCATTGAACAGATAGTTACACAATGAAACCAGACTGTCACCTGTTTGGAAAGCACTGGGTCACAGCCAGTGAAGTAAGCATACACAATGGTGCCAGAGGTCCAGGAAATAAAACCTATTAAAGCAGTGATAATAGCTGCAAACCAAATGACCCTGCAAAAGAAGATTGTGCGAACGAGAAATGATCAGTTCGAAATTACTGGTCATGACACAGTGTGTTGTTCCTATTAAGCCAGGCTCATAATCATCTAACTTGTGTGGAATGTGTACAGGTTAGAGCTTTCAAGCCTCTCTTCGGACTGGTGTTTAATACCCGGGATGACATTGTCAGATCTGTGGTGAGTCTCTGCTATCTCAAGCCATGTTTGGCTGGTGGTGCTTGATATGGGACGAGAGAGGCTTCGCAGAGTGAGTTTTGAGAGACAAACAGCCATTTCTGAGAACTTTCCATACCCAAGATTCTACTGGGCCAAGCAGTTGAGGGCATCTCTGGAAGAGGCTGGATATTACGAGATGCTGCAACTCCAAAGAGAGCTGAACCTCATTTCAAGGATTCTTCACAGTCAAGCACTCTGGGCGGATGTGAGGCTCTTGGGTCTGTTTGTGCCATACCTCTCAAACAACATCCCATTATTCCGCCAAAGCTTGTATGCCTATGAACGGCCTTTCATATCATTGCTGCCCGTCCAGTTTTTTTCTCTACTTCGCTACTTTTTCTCCCTTCTTCCCTTAAAAGAGAATGGCTTGGCGCGCAAGTTATTTAGTTTTATAAAAACGGCACACTTTTATTATAATTGATGAACACTTTTAGTGTGGAGGGCGTCTGGGGGGTGCCCAACCTGTCCTTTGCATCACTGCGGAGGCGTCCAGGGACGCCCTGCGTGTCATTTTGCCTCTCTCATCAAGTGTTGTGACGTTGTTGTGGACGTCAAACATCGAATAATCCTTTTTTGGAGTCTCGCATTTACTTGACAAGGATATGACGAACCACCTAACCTCGTAAAGATTAAGGAACAACTAAAAACGTACTCAACACGACAGAGGACGTCCGAACTATCTTCAAATTGTTGGATAGTGAACTTTCAAACTGAGGTTATGTTTACCTTTCAGGGATCCTTGAACAACCCGCAAACATCACATTAGTAGGTGGCTCGGATCCGGGACGGCCGCGCTGTACGTGCTAATTAATAAGAGATGCGCCCTAATTTAATGCTGCCTGAAGGGGGTTTTCACTACAGTTTTCTATAATTCATGAACCATCGCTTTAGACCAGACAAGAGGAGCTCTCAACTCAGATGATGTGTATGAATGCACATGCTTGAACTACTCTTAATTGTTTCTTCAAGTATACCAAGAAAGGCTCGTCCGTCGTTAGTTTCTTCCTTTTAATTATATCTTTGATTAAAAAAATAATAAAAAAAAAATAAAGTAGCGCCCCACCTTTTAGATTGATTATAAGACCTCACGGACATGTACCGTTGATGGAAAGCGGGTGATAACGAAAAAATAACGCAAAGTATTGTTTTTCCCAGCGTCGCTCCCCAAAACGTATATCTCGTGAATGGCGATGGATCAAAACTGCAACAGAAACAAATTTTGTTACTTTCAGTGGTATTTCATTTAATTAATTGTCATCTACATTAAGAACCCTTTCCTACTTAATGCACATAAAGTCATAATGACGAAGGTGTATAGTAATATTATCATCTTCCTTTTCAAATCCAAATGGACTCGCCGTCACATGGGCGGAGGAGAGGAGTAGTTATTTGAAATCAGCACAGTTGGTGCAGTATGCCAAGCTATAGTTGATGCTTCTACACCATCCATTAATAGGTAGGAGAATGTTAAATCGGTTCTTTCTTAAAACATTGGCCAGCTGAGTGACATAAAATGAAGGGGCCCATCCACCTGGGCGAAGGAGGCGCACATAATATATTTAGTAGAATTTTGCCAAATTTCACTTATACAATGAGTTTGATGCTCAAGGATCTTTGTATAAATAAGAAAAGGTACATGACATTCAGAATTTAAGTCGTTAGCATACTGCTGCACGTCGAGCTCTAGGGAATGGGACCGCAGGAACATAATATTTTCAGCTCCTCAGAACATGTTTGCTCTGAATCCATCAGAAGTGAAGAGAAAGAGCAGTGTGAGGGTGCACTTTTTGAGGCAGTACTCAACTGATTTTTCCAATTTATTAATGTAATCGGGGTGTTGAATCCTCGGAGAGCTATTTCAAAATTACTTAGCGGGTTGGCAGATGCTGCTAAAGATCATCTAGAAGGAAGGCCGGATGCCTCGCCAGTTAGTGCGATGGAAATAAAATGGTTCCATTCGCATCAAACGTGTTTGCATCGGGTGTTTGAAGGGAGGCGAGCCATTTGCGGATATTCCTCATTTCTTAGTTTTTTCTCCCTCAAAATACATTATCGTTAAAATCTTACTTGAAAAACTCCAAGCGTCCGCCTTCTTCAGCTTTCCGGATGACTTCGGCGGCTCCTCCAGCTTTTGATATTCCCAGAAAGAGAAAACAAACGGTGCAGACGATTAGGATGGCTGCTTGTAGAGAGTCCGACCAGGCCACTGATTTCAAACCTCCCTGAAGGTAAACGGGAACAGGTGAGTATGTCATGATCTTGGAAGGACATTCCTGATGCTATTTGACTGTCAACTTACTGTAGCAGAGCAGACCAGACACACGACAGACAGAGCAGCCGCTATCTGCAGCATTGGGAGGCCAGTCGCTGAAAGTGAAACGTTACATGGATTCATATTCATGTGAAAGATATCTATTAGGAATTCTGGATGTAAATATTATTAACGATTAGTGTGATCTTGCAAGCCTTTATTCTATTCTAACCCGAAATGGTGGAATAACGGAACGGAAGTGACTTAGGTAGGAAACAATTTTCCGGCTCATCTCTTCAAAAATATAAGACCTCTGTTAAAAAAAAAGAGTTTATTCTGATTGGGTATAATGCTCCTATGTATTTGGTATCGACAACAATCCCCCCCCCCCCATCACCCCAAACTTACACTTTTTTATGTTTCAAGGCCCAATTACACATATCGAGTCCTAATCGGCTAGTGTAATCAGCCTAGCTAGACTGGTAATCCTTCAAATTTTCGGAATTAACATCCAAAACTTCAGGAATAAATTTACTTATAACTGGTTTGGAGACTCTGGAGAAAACTGATGGAAAGCGATGTTTATGCTTTTCCTTTCTATTCATGTCGATACTGTAAATATAGTTCAATTCTGCAATCATTACGGTTTTTTCGCCAGTTTTCCCAGGTTTTCTGCAGTAAATCAGGTAGAGTCATTAACTTAAGAGTCAGTCCGTAGATCCAGTGGAGTCAGTTCATCGAGTTCGGTCAATTAAATTCGATCAAATTCAAATCGTGCCACTTCTGAAAGCACATCTCAGACTGTGTGTTTATTGCCAGCTTTTTTCCGCAGCACAAGCCACAGGCTCGCAATACACTACCCTGATCAAATCCTGAGTAATCGAAAGTTGGGTCAAATCAACCTAACCTTCTTACGAAGAAGCGGCTTACACACGTGTCTAATGGCAGTATACCCAGACAAAGGGGGACGTAGGGCTTCCTTGAAAACAATAAACTGAGATGATGATCATAGCTACGAGGAGCATGACAAACTTACCATCGGAAAACGCAGCTGATGGAATGTAGATGCTAAGAGCAGCCTGTTGAACCTGAAGCAAATCGATTCAATCCTTACAAGTTCACGAGAATATGACGGAATAAGAGGAAAATGTGCCTATTAAGATTACGTAGTAATTACGTACGGCGTCGAAAATGAACACGACTGATACAAACTTCCTGACGTGCTGATTGAATCTTCTTTCGAAATACTGGAAAAGAATTCAAGATGATAAATCATGCAGCTGGAAGCAGTGATCTGTCTAAAATGTGTAAGATCCAAGAGATTACACTGCTCCAGCTACTGAGTCATACAGAATATCTTTCTCAGTTGAAAGAGGCCAGACTCTTACTTGAAACGAGGATACATTTTTAAACTGATGAAGAACAGGGAGGTAGAAAGTTGTTGAAACAAATGCAGCAACGAGGAATCCCACACAAATCATTGCAGGTTGGGATCCATAGAGGTAGGATTCTTGAGCCAGCGCAGTTTGATTCAATCCAGTGAAGAACCTGGAACTCAAATGAACCTGCTATGTAGCAATTTCACTTCTTTATTGAGCTCCTTGTACACAAATTTTGGTATTTTACTGGACGAAGTGCTCAGATACTCACGTGGCAACGATGGACAAAGAGATGGGCAGCACAGACAATGATCTATTGCCAAACATGTAGCTCTCCAAAGATCTTTTTCCAGATCTGCTGAAGTAAAGTCCGACAGAAGAAGTCGCCACCAGGGCCGCCAACACCACCGAGTACTCAGCCAAACCAAAGTCATCCCCAGACATCTGAATGAGCGAGTTTGCATCGTTGAATAAATTAAAATAGTGAAATAGCGAAATCTATGTCGCAATGTCGATACAGAACTTCCTGATTTTAACATGCTCTCAAGAGCCACAGGTTGATGAGACGAATTTAATTGCCAGATGTTGAATTGGGGTGGAATTTGCTGTTAAGTCGCTCTAGTTGGCAAATAAGGGTGGATGAAACTTTGATCTCGTCACAATTCACGGCTCAGGACCAGGGGGCAAAGCGAAGACAACAAATCTCAAATCATAAATCAAGTATTCAGTTCAATTTTCAACTTGCAAAAATACTCACCATGGTTGTTCAGCATTTACAGGAGTCCAACTAGTGCTTATTTGCAAAGAAACTAGTAACCTTTTTCAGTTTTAACACTAAAAGTTGGTTAGAGTTATTAGAATAATTAAAATTGAAATAACATGCTATTACAAATGCCAGTTATGAAAACAATACTTAAGTTAAATTAGATGGGCTAATCAAAGTAGTTGTCCTTGTTCATATCGCGTGTCGTGTTTTTATTGGAGTTGGGCTACTCTTTTCTAGTATAATAGTTAAAGTAAACATTGTAATTAATATTCAACCATTCATCGCACCTTGACTTCTAAAGCTACTCTTACCAAACCAGAAAAAAGAATTAGCAGACCCTGGAAACGTCTGAGAGATTATGTGCCAAAGACAGGATGGTGTCATGCACACATGTAATGCACCATATGATTGCACATGTGCTATTCTAAGTACACCAAAACGTTAATTTCTTTTTTTAATTATCGCTTACAGGTTAATTCGTATTGTTCTGGCGTCAAATGGTGTATAATGTATTCATAAACATGTACCGAGCGAAAATAACATATATATTTTGAATACTGGAGTGACATTTGAGGGGTTCATTCTTATTTGTTTCTTCTCATTTAGCAGCTATGAAGTGATCATTCATAAAATATTTTCATAACATTCTTTTGTATTGGTTGGTATTTAAACGCGACTAGGTTAATCAAGTTTCTTGGCGCCTCTCCTGACTTGTTGATTGAACTTCTAGCATCGGCGTGTCCGCTAAATCGGTGTTTGTGTTGAATGCTTTTTTAGGAAGAACCCACCTCATCTGCGGCACAATCAAATTTGGATTGAGCTGATTGAGAGGTTGACGGCTGGTGAGGAAACTCACCACTACTGCTACTACCATGCCAACTATGAACCCTGCAACAGAAAATATATAGTAGAATCGTTACTCCATACATGAATATACCTTAGAGGCTCATTTCAACTGGTTTAACATTGTTAGAGAAAAAAATTAAATGGAAAAGGGTGAACGAGGTGTATCACATAGTAATAAGTGAGAGGCCCCAAAACGTTACTTGATTGCTAGTTAGTTGATAGTGTAAGTTCAAAGTTATTGCGTTTGTTATTCCGAATAGAAGTCTAATTGGTGCGAGAGTCCATGACTGTACATTATTGCGTATATAGGGGAATTTGAACCATGACTGAAGAATCTATTAATATTAGTAACAACAGAACTAAAATACTCGTTATAATATTTCCAAATAGTACACAATAAAGAGTAAAGATTATAGAATACAAATTGAACATGCATCTTAAAATGCTCATTCACTCGATCCTGTGCTCTAAGTCCTTGACGTTACAGTTTCAGATATCTCACATTTCTTTGGAATGGAGTTGCATTCACGCTCTGTTCTTCTTTTTCCTCCCTCTCTCACTCTTAATTTTACTGAAATTTTTTACGATAAAATACAGGACCAATCCACACAACTGTTGTCTGCTACGTGCCCAAGGCTGAACCCACGACTAGGCGGATACCTACAGGACACTATGATGGCACGCTGACCAAAACCACCCCTGCCTCACTGTCTTGTTTGAAGCAGCATAACAGTCAAGAAGAACATATTGTTGCCATATTGTTTGTTCCACATCTGTGACAGATGAGAACTCTTGACACAGCTCTTGTTATGGAGAAAAGTTAATTCTGTCATTATAAATTTTCATTCTCACAAACAGTACCGAAAAGTTGGAATTAGGTACAAACCTGATAGTGTGTAGAAACAAAGAGAGATTTTGAATGCCCAGAAGACACTTGAGTCAGCCATCTTCTGAATGCCATAATCTGGTGTCCCAAAAGTAGCTATTGTTGAGCTGGAAATCAACATATAGATTGGTAGACTTGGTCAGTGGATCAATTGACAGCATTAGCATGCTCTATTGTGTTGCTGATGCCCGACTCAATCTCCCTCTGCCTAGTCAAAGGGGAATGGTCTTCAAACTGGAGAGAAGAGAGAGAGTTGGATCTCAGTGTAGGCAGCCTGTATTGATATTGTTGTAGTCAAGAATGGTCTTGCTAGAATGGTAGAATGGCCATGCTCTCCAAAAGTAAGAGTTAGTGAATACTGTTTGGAATCCATCCTTTTCTTTGTGCCATACAAAAGGAGGCCACAAGCACTCTCCTGTCCCTGTTGTGGCACTCAGAGCAGTTTTTTTAAAAAGATTCTTTGGTTTTACTGCCTGCACTCTGAATTAGATATCATAAGCTGTTGATCCTTGGCCCTAGTCCTAGGTAGCGCTTCTAAAAAACTGGATGTGCATGGGGCAGGATGTGAGGGCAGGCGACAAACCCTAGTGAAGTGGGTAGCTGAAAGAGCTTGAAAAATGTTATCAAAAAGTGTTCTATGCAGTAGAGACCTTAATAGAGCGGCATTTATATAATCTGAATCCTTTATATAATGTTTATAATATAATCGTTATTTTACCATCTTCTATCACTCTACTGTGCTTTTGTAAAACTGATGGATTTGAAAAAAAAGCGAAAGGAGTGTGAAGGTCACATTGCAAACAGCCCATGTCTGCAAACCCCTCTCACTTCAACTCCTCCATGTGAATCTTGATTTATTTAGGTAGAGTGCAACTCTGTTGACATTGTGCAAGAGTGAGCCATGCAGTATGAAATATGGATCACCCAGCAAACCCACCTAGATTGACTAAGTTGGTAGTCTGCTTTGGTGACATTGATAGGCACCACTGCTAAAATGTTTATTTTATTCAGAAGAATAATAAATATAATACTTGAGTGTTTCACCTGTTAGCAAGAGTGTCATAGCAGTATTCCGTTGTCAACACTTTATGGACATCACGCATTAAGCCTCGCCTTTGTGCTCTGATTGACCCAATTATGATGGTCAATGTGGCCAATGCACCAGTCACAGCTCCAGACAAAACTCCCTGTAACATCAACCATATCATACTTTGATTCAGTTAAGGAAACCTTCCAGAGGTAAGAATACTTACTGTGGCATTGACCCAAGGAAGGAACAGAGATGCATTATACAGCACAAACATTGCTGTGTGGGAAAGTCCTTGAAATGCAGCGTTTGCCTGAAAATAAAAGCATGGTTGGAATTAAATCCAACAGGAGCCAGAAAGGAACCAATTTCATGATTGCTAAAAATTAAAACCTATAAGGAATTATTTGATTCTACATAAAGGAATGCTGCCATTGCTGTCTCTCTTGATGCCCCTTAGCAGCCTTCTATATTTGCAGCAAAACAGATCTAGGAACTTTGTTATGGGGACCTATAGAGTGCATTCACGTCGTAGTGTTTGTTATATTGGGAATCTGCTCTGGTTATCTTGTTCATGACTTCTTAAGAAGCTAGATTTAATCTCTTTCCACAGGTGTAGTCAATATCTGAACATACTTGAATTTCGATTGTTCTTAGCCCTCACAGTAGGCCTACAGTTGGAGTATTGTAGCACTAACTCTCAGAGCCCAGGCCCCAGGCGTCCAGTCCTCATTCAGGTTTATAGATACCAGGATAGTGTTCCTTTCTAGCAGACGATGTAAGGAACCGTACTTGCCGATTTGCAAAGAGCATAGATGTACAAAAAAGTTGCCTTAACATTTTTAAGAAAAAAAAAGTAGTTACCTCATACAAACTAGGGAAAGTTGATGCCAGAACCACACCACCTCCTGACAGAACTGAGAAAATCAGAACAAGGAGGATAAGGATCCTATATGATGCTTTTTCAGAGAGATCCCACTTTGGGCGAATGAAGTCCTCATATATGGTGCAAGAAACAGTATTCCAGAAGCTTGTTGCCGTGCTAGAAGCAAAAGTGCCACTTGCTTATTTATATTTATTTCACTAAGAATAACCAAAAGGCGTGTTTGATGAATATTTTCAAACACAAAATCCTCCAAAGATTGAGCGCATTTTTGGATATTTCTATGTCACATCTTATCACATCTTTTTTGTGGAAATTTTTGTGGATGCGTTTCTCGCGCTTCAGTC
This sequence comes from Cyrtorhinus lividipennis, assembly GCA_019603395.1. Taxonomy (NCBI): domain Eukaryota; kingdom Metazoa; phylum Arthropoda; class Insecta; order Hemiptera; family Miridae; genus Cyrtorhinus; species Cyrtorhinus lividipennis. Next base: position 26,296,628 of record CM034003.1, on the reverse strand, counting down.
AGACATCTAACATCATGGTTTACAAGTACAGGATAGGTACTTAAACATTCCTCCTGGCTGCAATGTCCAGTTATTTTGCCAAAATGTGCGGCCTTACCCAGAATAAGGAGTAGGTCATCTCTAGAATATGCATTCAGATGCAGACTCCTCAATATGCACATATAGAATAAGGATGGCGCACAAAAGATATATCCTTTTCAATTTTTTCTTCTTAGTAATTGGCAAAGGAATAACATATTCATGTGAGTCCATAGTGGTCTTATAATTAACTCACGACTCATCAACAAACGTTGATTTGTGAGTAGTACCAACCTCATTCCAGATGCCATCAATGATGCATGAAAAAGTCCCGTCAAACCTGGTAATCCTCTGGTCACTTTTGAGACAAAGTAAGGGTATATCATTTTGTATGATTTCCCCTGCAACAGAAACAAAAATTACTGGATCCATAACTACTGCCAGAACAGTCATTGAAGAGACGGCTACTGAATGAAATCCTGAACGTTTACCTGTTTGGCAAGCACTGGGTCACAACCAGCAAAGTAAGCATACACCAGGGTGCCTGACATCCAGGAGACAAAGACTATTGAAGCGGTGATGATGCATCCACACCAAATGACTCTGAAAGGAAATATCAGTGGAACAAGCGTTAAACCCAAGGCTTACCTGATGGACAGCAAAGCTGAGACATTGTCAACCATTGTGGAAGAATTTGGAGCATTTTTTCTTCTTACTGACTGTATCGTTAAAAATTACTGATTTACTTGAGTAATGCTTCACCTTACTGATTGACGATAAGACCTTACGGACATGTATCGTTGATGGAAAGTCGGTGATAACGAAAACAGAATGCAAGTTACACCTTTTCCCAGAATCGCTCCCCACAATGTGTATCTTGTGTATGGCGATGGATCAAAACTGCAACGGAAATACGCTTTGTTACTTTCCATCATTGGATTTAATTCATTTTCGGATCTAAAATAATCAGGCAAAATAATCTAAAAACATTAGATCGTACATGTCTTAGGTATGTCTCTATGAAACTCTCAGGTGGGTAAATGTACCCTTCAGAACCCTAAGTATATATGGCATGTATTACTTATGGTATATTGTTGTGTATGAACATGATATATTTGGTATCTGCAAAGGTGGTGTGCCAAATGAAAAAACAATGGTGGAACGATGTTGCAAACTGCATACCATGCTTGGAGGTATCACACAGCCCTGGTGGCAGAATTCAAATGGTGACTGTGGGGGTATTTTGTAATAGAGGATTGTATCATCCTAATAATAAAAATAGTTAATACATGGAGAATCATTGGAGGATAGTAATTATTAGAGTTGTGTTCATGGTGGAAATCCCAGTCAACCTGACAGTTGGATGACTCATCCACAGCCTACCATGTCTTGTTAAAATACACCAAATTTAGTAATAATAAAATCAATATACTTAATTGATTCATGTTTAATTTTAACATGTTTTCTTTCTCCTGTTTTTTGGTGATCCAAATAAATGATTTTTGTATCCTTAAACCTTTAAATGTTGAAATCTTACTTGAAAAACTCAAAACGTCCACCTTCTTCAGCTTTCTGGATGACTTCGGCAGCTCCTCCAGCTTTTGATACTCCCAGAAAGAGAAAACAAACGGTGCAGACAATTAGGATGGCTGCTTGTAGAGAGTCCGACCAGGCCACTGATTTCAAACCTCCCTGAAGATAAACGGGAACAGGTGAGTATGTCATGATCTTGGCAGGACATTCCTGATGCTATTTGACTGTCAACTTACTATGGCTGAGCAGACCAGACACACGACAGACAGAGCAGCCGCTATCTGCAGCATAGGAAGGCCAGTCGCTGAAATCAGTACAAGACATTGTTTCAGTCGCATATCCAATAACAAATGCCTATGAGAATCCTGGAAGTGGTTATTATAGTCATATAACCGAAAGCAATGTCCCAGAATGATTTGATAATAGGCGGTATCAATGACTTTTCAGAAAAACTCCTCATGTTATTCCACAATTCCAGATGGATCTTGTTCGTATGAGGACGGTTATCTTCGAGGTCACCAGAGTAACTAATCAGAAAATGACAAACCCTAATATATTTTCCAAGGAAATTGGTAAAGTTCTTGAAAACTCATGATTATCCATACCATTTCCCTCTTGGCGGCAATCGTCCTGAAGACGAGACAGGCACAAATGGAGGCTGCCCCCATAATTAACTTGTCAACTCTTTATAATGCGTTACTATGGACTTTTGATACTGTGCTGATTGTTGAAGTGGGGGGAACAATTATGTTTGGCTGATGAGGAAGCTAAAGGCAAATAATGCGTTTATATACTATCTACAGTATACTACTATTTAAATCGTAGGAATCTGGAGGAATCTGGAACTTATCACGAAGATGGGGGGGGGGGGGGGCACACCAACTACATACTGTCATTCAAATTACCACCTAAACTAAGTAAGGAGGGGCACTCCAAAAATTCACTTTTTCATCAAGAAGAACAAGGCATGGAAAAAAAGTTTTTCTTCCTTGGAATAAGGCGTCTTAAATAAGGAGGGACACACGTTACTGATCGATATGAGTAAAGTATTGATGTCTTTCGATACCAAGTACTTTTGGTATTGATACCACAGATTTGAGTATAAGTACTGGTATCGATACATGGGCCAGTATAAAAAAAATTACTTATATGGAGTTAAATTGCAAAAATGTACAATATTTTAACAACAACTATTTCTCTACCACCAACAAAATATGATTCACCATCACTAAATTCGCGCCCAATCTATGTTGTCCATCATAGCCTGTCAGGGCCTCCAACAACCTAAAACTATTTCCACCTATGTACAAACAAGCATAATCCTGACTCCTCCTGTGCCAAGAGATAAGCCTTTTTTCCAAAAATGGGAATAATCTGACCAAAACAAGGAACAGACTGTCACCAACAAATCTTGAACGCTTGGTGTTTCTAAGTGGTATGGGGATGAAACAATGGGGGCTGTAGGGGTTTTGCCATTTGAAGTACCTTTTTTGTTTTTGAAGTGAAAAAATGTTGGCCATTTTTTAGTTTGACCTCTTTATGTTCCCACACTACCTTATTCTGATTTCCCGAACTTTTTATTCTTGTATTTCTACTCTTAAGTAATGTTGAATGAGTAGAATCAATTGTATACATGAATCAAGTACTCATATGTACCTAATTGGTATCAATGCTTTGCAAGTATCATACGTCCCTACAAATAAAAGACTTCCACTCTATTCCTGGTTAGAATATTATCAGGCTTCCTACGGGCCTTGCCAGTTGGATCTTCATGGATCTTTAGTTTGTAACTGTGAATCATAGTACCTACTTACTCCATAACATAATAATTCTCTATGAAACACTTGAGGAATATCATGACAAAATATTCAAGAGACATGACTCACCTTCAGAAAACGCAGCTGATGGAATGTAGATGCTGAGAGCAGCACGCTGAACCTGTAGCCAATACATCCAATTCATTTCAATTCAAAATGTGCCTAACAAGATTATGTAGTTATTACGTACGGCGTCGAAAATGAACACGACTGATACGAACTTCCTGACGTGCTGATTGAATCTTCTTTCGAAATACTGGAAAAGAATTCAAGATGATAATCACGCAGGAGAATACTGATACTTCAGACTCCAGATATAGAGTCATAAAGAATCTCTTTCTCAGATGAACGAAGCCAGACTCTTACTTGAAACGAGGATACATTTTTAAACTGATGAAGAACGGGCAGGTAGAAAGTTGTTGAAACAAATGCAGCAATAAGGAAGCCCACAGAAATCATTGCAGGTTGGGATCCATAGAGGTAGGATTCTTGAGCCAGTGCAGTTTGATTCAATCCAGTGAAGAACCTGGAACTCGAATGAACCTGCTGGGTAGTAATTTAACTTCTCTATTGAGCTCCTTGCTCACAAATTTTGGTATTTTACTGGACGAAGTGCCCAGATACTCACGTGGCAACGATGGACAAAGAGATGGGCAGCACAGACAATGTTCTATTGCCAAACATGTAGCTCTCCAAAGATCTTTTCCCAGATCTGCTGAAGTAAAGTCCGACAGAGGAAGTCGCCACCAGGGCCGCCAACACCACCGAGTACTCAGCCAAACCAAAGTTGCCATAGTCATCCCCAGGCATCTGAAAGTGCAATGTGTAAAATTGCGACAAGTCATGTTCTAAAAAGGCCGCTCTCCATGTATTTAGCAGTTTTCAAACAGTACAAGTCCATTATGTATGTAATCATCAAGTGAGGGGATTATTCTTTTAATTTCCCTGAATTGGAGTCCTTTAGATTCATCATAAGGAAGTCAATACCTGACCTACCTGATCCAGAAACCAACTTGCCTGCCCAAAAATAAATCCCTCCTGTACCTTGATTTTCCCAAAACCATTGAAACACGCACTAATATACATTACCTAACCAATTTTGGATACTTCATCTCTTTTGGGAAATTCGGTAAATTGCATATAAGCCGGCTACGAGCCACAAGGATGTTCATAAATCAGTTTCATCACATTTGGTCTCATACACAACAAATTATTGGAAAATGATGTCTTCAACAGCAGAATATAGGGGACTTTTATGGCGTACCACCTCTCCACTGGTGCGCTCAAATATTTGGTTATGAAAAACAGAAAAGTCTGCGTGAAAATGGTTCTTTTAGTTGGGATTGGCTACCCCCTCCATCCTTTGGGTAGCCAATGGTGCGAGAGTAGGGTGACTACTGAACAAGCGTATTTATTTTAACCCAATTTGAGAAGAGCCTCACTCACGTTTCGTCAAATATTTCGATGGGATATACGAGCACCTACCTTCGTTGGAAAATGTAAATTATATTATTAAGAGTTTCTACTCGAACCTGATTCAATTGCAATCACTAATTCCCTTAGTGGGGTCGCTGCAGAGCTCATTAAATTGCACAGGGTTATCAAATTACGTTGCTCGTTGTGATATCCTTGGCTGTAATGACTTTGAAAAGCTGAAGCTAACGAACCAGTGCCCAATCAAGTTTGAGGATTAACTGATGATAGGTTAATACGCCTTTGCCGTTAATTACAGCTTATAATGGATTAGTTCAACTAGAGGAGCAATCAATACTGTACCTACTAACATTACCCAATTCCAGTCAATACTAGGCAGATGGTACGCAATAACTATTTGGGACCAGAATAGGTAGTGTTTATTTTGTTTACGGCTCCTAAGAATGTTGTTCGATTGTTGTCAACCGCCACCATCACTGTGAATTTCACTCGCAGTCCTGCATTTCATCTCTGATTCGCACTTTCATCTACGTAAATTGTGGAGGGGAAAAGCTGACCAGTTATTTCCACCGGGCAATGTTTCTCTATCGATCATCGCCATTGTCTGTCACGTTGCTTGCCAGGCACATGAGTGCACAATCATTCTTTTTGATAAAATTTTACGGATTTTCCTTCGCTTAATCTCGATCATTGATTGGAAGGATGGGGACGAATCTTATGCCGATTTGTCAGTAAATATAGGTTGTAACGGTTTTTCTCAGTCACAGGTATAACCTGTATTCAAACATGGCACATTTACCTGAGACTCGTACTATTTAAGAAGTTGAAATTTTCCTTGGCCTAGGAGTGACCCATTGGATAGACAAACAGCGGTTGGTTATTCCTCGGACCAGACGCATGTGGACTCATTTCAATCGATTCAGCGTCAAAAATGTGGTGGAAAATGATACCCCACACGCCTAGGTAGGTACCAGAAATCTCGAAAATCCATTTTTCGAAATACACATTTTGACTCCTACTCTGCCCAAATTTGGTCCGATCGGGCTGTAAAGTTTCGAGGACCAACTAGAGCCGGATAAGAACCCCTTACCCAAATTTCAGATATTCAGAATATTTTCTACTACCAAAGTCGGCATGTACGGCGGACGGACACTTGACTTTTTGAACTAGACACTTTGAAACGCCCAGAAGAAAATTTTGACCCGAATTGGAGAGATTGACTTTTTGCATGAAAACGGGTTGATTATTCAAGGAATTACCAACCAAAATTGCTTCTTCATAATTACGAGTACAAATTGAAAAAATTAACAATAATACGAAAAAAAATCAAGAGGAATTATTCTGTGCTAGGATTTTGTGCTGATCCCAATGAATTCCATGGATTTTCTTTCGCTTCATCTCAAGACAAATTATCCGTAGGGGACGTTCGCTGAGTTTCCACTAATTTGAGGAAAAGGGAGGGTGGGAGGGGAGGTGGCTCCCTAAATAAATATAGCGGAAAATGATACCCCACACGCCTAAATCACAAAAATGGGAAACACGAACACATTTTATTTTTTTCGAAACAATTATTTTTTACTCCACCATAACCGGTCCTCTTTTTAATTGAGAATAGAGGAGAGAGAAAAAAAGTTATTTATATTTAAAAATAAAACCTTTACAAACGCATGAAATATTATGCGCATAACACGTCCAATATTTTACGATTTTGGGCAATTTTGCGTGCTTGCTGAACCGCATTGAAAATAGAAAAACGCTGCAAATTCATTCACAAGGGGTTGATTAATCCTTAAACCAGCAGCACGGAGACTCATTCCAATCGATTCAGTGTCCAAAATTTGGTGGAAAATGATACCTCACACGCCTAGGTAGGTACCAGAAATCTCGAAATGCGTTCAAAATGGGTAGATAGGCACCCTTCTTGACTCATAACCTCTTTCGGTGGGGGCCAATCGTTCTGGGACCCATCGCGACCAAAATTTCTCCGCACGACTCGACAAAAATCTCATAAATCCATTATCGGTTTATATACTTTGGCAAAAGTTGGTTCCTGAGAAGAGTCAGCATCGCTCCTGTCTTGGAGAACAATCGCTCAAATGGCACATTTTTTTTTTTGGTTGGAATGCCCTCAAGTTTGAAAAATCTCCAAAATTGCAGTTTTAGTATTTTATGTTGATCTCAACAGCAACAACACTGAAGATGTGACGGATACTTAACAACATTTATGATATTTATGATTATGGCCCCCACACCATCTGGTGATCGTGTTGATGCTACAATGGTTTGGTGGTGATCAAAAATATAACAACAACGGCTTTGATGGACAACAAAGACCCCCCGAATAAATCCATCAAAAATTAGTATCAGATCATCAGGTTAAAAATAATAATACCATAATAACACTAATTGGAACAAAAATATTGATAAAATGGCAACGACCCTGATTGCAATGTCTGCATCTAGGCCTTAGTTGCATCAGAATTGCAATGAGTACCTAGATTAAAGCCATTTTCCCATGGAATGAAATTATTCATCTTCGAGGCCATTATTTTCAACAGAAAACTCCATTTTACTCGGAAATATTTAAATATATTTGGTTTATTTTTATACAGTGTACATAACGTAATAAAGGATGTAGTAAAATAGGTACACGACGATGTAAGTACTGGAAAAATATATTTTACATTTCATCTACCGAAACTTTGTTTCATTCTCAAATGTACATCAGTTTTAAAAATCGCAATTAATATACACTCGAATCAATTTTCATAGTAAACCTTAACGTTATTTGAACGGGTTCAAAAAGCAGAGAAAGAATATACAATGGTTAATTCCGTTTGATTTGACGGTACCAGGTATTTTCTTCAACGGAAAATTCACTGAAAATCATACGAACGGAAATGATTTCATGGCACACAAACCAACTAGTTGAATAGGCACAAGTTATGAAAGGAGGATAGAAATTTGAGGAAACAGAAAAACTAGTTTGGAGGAAGGGAAATTAGTATTGGACGTTTTGATTTTAACGTGATCGTGATATTCCACGTTTGTTTTTGAAACGTGGAATCGATTCTGCCCCTCAATTTTTTTTCCATGAAGTCTTCAAAAGATATTGAAAAAGAAATTTCGTCCCTCGTTATTCTCCTCATTGAACCATATATCTACCTCCAAGAGCGAAGATGCACGAAAAATGATAAATAATAGCGATATGCTTTGTCTGCTAGATGAAACCAACATTCGAATTCCCCTACACCGAAAATTCCCGATCACGCTGAGACGATAGAAAGTAGAAAGCATAAATCAACGAAGGAAACCTAAATTCGTCAATAAATAATCAAACTTACTTATTAGAGCTAAAAAAAATCCATCTATCAATCACAATTTCTTTATACAGCGCCAATTTTACAATCGGCCGATCACTCGAAAATAAATCTATCACATTTTAAAAGGTTCAACGGACCCAGATAAACTTCATAACTATGTTTTTGATATAAATACACAAAATATGATTAATATACAATGTTTGTGACTTTACATTTCGTTATAATCAGCAATATAATTGCAATGAATCGTTTGTTATACGAACAAGCGAACATATTTTGGGAACCTCAATTTATGTAAAATTGCAATAGAGATATACGTAGTCACTGATTATACGGCCATAGGGTGTAGTCACAAACATGATAACACGGTCCACGTTAGCTAACTGGGTGCCAAAACAACGTTAGGGAAGGTGGAGACGAAATAATTCATTACCTTTACAGGGTGCGGCAGCATAACTTCCTTTTTTCAAATCTTAATAAGACACACATTATACGAAACAATAAAAATTATTTTTAAAATAATTTAGGTAAAAACGTAAAGTTTTCTTTAACTTGGTTTTGAAGATCAAATCAGTTAAGTGACGTCCCCAATTCTCTATAAACATAATTTTTACCATCATAGCAGGCGATATGTTGGCAATTCCTTACTCGTTGTTGTTCTTCAAATCTTTTAAGGTCCTTCAAATTCCAAAAAATCAATTTAAATTGAAAAAAACCCAATAGAAGAAAAATTACAAGGAGCCAAATTGAGGAATCGGAGCCACTATTGCAAGTCGCTCCTAATGCGCGATTGACCAACTCTAAGTGCAAATGCAAGAAACCTCTTGCAAACTGGAACAGACTTCATCTGTTCATGAGTTCTTGATTTTCAGGAAGCACTTCAAAGAAACAGTTTTTGGTCCTTCAGGTTTAGCTGTGCTCCGAGTTAGAGCAATATCCTGTTTTTCTTTTTCTTCCGCTCCTTAGAAATGTTTTCTGTTTAGGAGGATATCACTTTTCAGACCGTTGCACCTCACGTTCTTTGTGTCATGTGAACGCAGCCTTTGCTTGGCCTTCAGCAAAACAAGATTCGGGTCTGACTCACCGAATTTGGATGGTTTTGCGCTTTTTGTTCTTCTTGAACCATCATTCAAATCGCGGACGCGACCGTTTTCCATTGTCCGGAGAAAATTACGACAAAATCTCTAAACGAGAGAAAAAAGTCGAGGAAGAGGTACGAGCGCGACATCTAACGGATCTTCAATATTTATGGTTTACAACAGGATATCAAGCAGGTGCTAACAACTTTTAGGAAGGCCAGGAATTATTGAAAATGTCACATTATCACGAGGTGCTTGGACAATATGAGTTTTGGTTGAAACTGCTTAGTTCAGCCTTCTCTTTACTGTGGACATAATAACTTTTGATCGGCGAAACTTTTGGAACATGTGAAGATATGCCACAGTCAATAGAAAATGGGAAAAAATCGATTCCGGCCAAAAGTGGACACATTGAGTTTTGCATGAATCCTCCTCAATTGAGGTTAGGCGACCACTTCACTCAGTGTGTAAAGAATGGGAGACATCACCTGACTGATTTGACCAAGTTAAACAAAACTTCATGCTTGTACCAAAACTATAATAAAAAATGAAAAATTTCTGAATGGTACAATGTGTTTTATCAAGATTTGTAGAAAGGAAGTTATGCTGCCTGCACCCCAACACAACCTCAGACTGATACATTTCTGAAACAAAAGCAGATAAATTTCATGATGGAAGTAACGATGGAAGCGTCAGTAGGAAGTGAACCTAAACTATGTGGTCGTGGTTGTTCAGAGATTACTGACGCATGATGTCAGATGACAAATTGTGGTACAATCAAGTACCTAACACACCTACAGCAAATAACTTTTGCCTAACACTTGGGACCAAGAAATTAAGTAGATTATAATATTACATAAAATGTTCAAAGCCCGTGATCACCGATCCTGAATAAGAAAACCAATATTACAATCAGCGATTTGAAAATGATACCTATTCAATTATAACAACGTATTTACTACGTAATATGTTGGTGATGATCACAAAATTTGACATAGGCAAGTCAAAATTGAAAAGAAAAACAAAAGGCAAAGACTTAACACGATATTCAAGTGCTTAGATATTATCCGCACAGCATACTAGAAAGAAGTTAGATTAGATAGGCTTTAAAAATAATGTGACGAAAAAGAGGAACACTAAACTTCAGCCTCTAAAATATTATTGGAAAATGATAAGTCTTCAGTGAAAACCAGCAATACATTTGCGTTCCTCATCCAAACTATGAATTTCTTTCAATTTCATCACGCAAGAAAAGACGTCGCGATATAGCACCACACTTAAGCCTATTATGGCACTCGATTGGAGTACTCGCAATTTACCTTGGTCACACGTCTTTCTACAGAGTAAATTTGATTTTACAACAGTCCGACAGGTTTATATTATTTCATCGAAATTATTACAACGTAATGAACTAGATACAAAATGGTCAAAGAGGGAGAAAATTTATTTAAAAAATATCAACTAATTCTTAATAACAGAAATGGAAGGAGAGTTGTGTTTATAAAGATACATTTTTAAGGCACTACTGTGGTAGACCGAATGAGAAAAACTCAGTTTAAAAACCGGCACACGCTTTGGTTTAGCTAGGCACAGAAGAGGCGCATCTGCTAGAACAGGGGTTTCCAAAATGGTGGGCGTGGAAAAAGTCCAGTAGGGTGAGGAGGGCGTGACACCAAAATGAAATATATTACAAAAATGATTTCCTCAGATCTGTTAAATAAAGTCTATCTTAGTTTTCAAATTGTTTTAGTAAAGTTTCAATAAATTTGTGAACATTATCAAAGAAGGCTACAGTTTTTAAAACAACAAAGTGCACCCATATAGCTAAATGACATTTTATGTTTCGTTTTTGTATGTAGGTAGGCCTGTTGTTTCACCTTCCTTCAATTCAAAATGTATCTGTGTTACAATGTAAAATGTGGACAAACTGGCAGTAACCACAACATTAGTTCCTAAAGTCCCGCTAGACCTCAGGGCAGTCGTGACAAGGCCCATTATCACTGTTAGCCCCTTATGTTCATCCAGTTCATCAGTTCAACCAACCAGCCAGTAAACTCAAAATATCATTGAAATTTGACTGTAAGTGATCCCTTCCTCCCCTGCTCAATTGCTCCCTGCACCAACTATCTACCTAGCAGGAGGAGGATCAATTACCAAACAATTCAAAATCCTTACTTTGTTGAGATTTGAACCACTTGTCTTGATGGAAGAAAAACCTCAGGAAAATATAGAAGAAATATTACTCTCACATAAGCAACAAGTTATACTAATTTATATTGTTGGATTAAAATAATGAAGTCCACCTTGCAGTGACTGACACATGTATCAATACTGCAAGCCCATGTTGTTACCTCCCTTCTGATGAATGTCATTACGTAGAAGTGAACCTGTATGAGAACTGAGAATATAATGCGGGCAAGTAATTAAGTGTTGTTCAATTATCAAATCCAGTATTATTCCACATTCATAGATCAAAAGGTAAATAAGAAGTGGTTGGTTTAATGAAATTTAGAAAAGAAATACTGATAATTTGGCGGATATTTAGATCACGCTCATATCAAAGGCAGAAAACAGGACTGGTGTTGAATCCCAGTAGAACAGAACATTCTAAAAGTAGACTATGAGAGGCACTGCTATAACAGTGAAAACTGGGCAGCTATCATGGAAGGAATAAGACTGCCCTGAGGTCTAGCGGGACTTTGCAAATTGTTGTTGCAGTTGCTGCCAGATCGTAAATTTTGTATCAGTAATTATGTTTGTTTTTCTTGTAATACTTGTTTTCATTTTCATCATACGTAAAACAATTGAATCTTTCCATTATATGTAACCACATTCAACAGTGAACGAAAAAAAAAATCTACCTACTCAGCATATCGAGTAGGCACATACTTGTAAGAGTACAGGTAGGAGTTGGTATGCAGGGCACCCTGGTGATAGGGTATTGTAGAATAGAAAGCTGATATGTGTAGGGAGGCGTAGGGGGTTTCCAAACTATAAGAGGGGGGAGTGGTACAAAAAAGATTAAGAACCCCTTTGCTAGAAAGTTCAATCATTAGCACAATCAGGGTGAGCCATAAACAGTGTTCTCAGCACTGACCACAACTCACTCGGATCACAAGGGCTCCTAACCTAACCCCAGATATTATCTTACTAAAATAAGTCTTCCGATCAATGGAATAAAAAATCGCTTGTAATGATTTTTTGTCAGTGATAAAAAACCACACATTCCAGCAGAAGCCTGGACCTCATCAAAAATCTAGCTTATACTTGATGCGTCACTAGTGAAAATAGAAACTGTTAACAGGAACTTACCAGTAAATAAAGTATTATAAATATACAGAAAAAATGAATAAATATACCTAATAATACAAGATCAAAACAAATCATGGTAGATTCTACTTGTATAACAACACATAATATTGAGCATTCAAACAAATCACGATGACTTTATGTTCGAAAAAACAAACCAAGAACATCAAAATGAACCTAAAATGACTAAACATTGAATTAATGATCCATTAGGGTTGGTTTTATATCAAGAGCGTGGGAAATTATTCCGGTTTAATGAGTCTAATGAACCTATTAATACGACCGCTCGTGTTTTTTGAACGAATAAGTTAGGTTAAAACTCTCCTTGTGAGTTTTCCTTCGCCATATACCAGTGATGAGACCACAAGATGTAACATCACATGTTGAAGGCGAGGAGATACAATTGTGGCCTATCTCGTAGGTATTCACACAGTTACTTATCGTTTATATTTGACGAAGTCCACCACGAACACGTTCAAGTTAGTTCAAGTCTACGGAAATTTGAACTACCAGTCAAAACGCTTGAAAATAGGAGCCCCATCCAATCACATAATACACATACACAAGAACGTTTTGTTAAATATACTAGGTAAATAATTAGAGTCTTAGCGGGAAACGTAAACGAATAAATACACACGAAACAGGCTCTCAAAACTGAAGTTTTCGCACTGAATCAAACCGATTTACTAGCACGTCGCGTAAACAGGATGTCGATAATAAATGAAAGAAAACGCGAATGATATTTCGAGGTTCGAACAGTTTTGTCAGACGGCGCACCCTTTTTTGGAGCCGTAGAGAATTTTGAGTTCAGGGAAAATCGTCTTTCGAATAAGGGAATTCGTCTTGCCGGCGGCGATCGCTCTGGCTGAGTCTTTCTTCAGTGTTTTGATGCCGGGCTTGTGGACGAGGAAGGCGTTGTCGAGGATTTGGAACTCATAGTCGAGTACGCAAAGAGCGTAGCCCTAGGGACAGAGAGACGACAGCAAATTACTACATTGAAGATTACTTACTTGAGGCTAATGGTAGTCACCAGGGGCGTAGATTCAGGGGTACCTGCGGTCAAAAACGCTGAAAATTCTTTCACAGGGGACTAGCAGCAAGGAGACTCATTTGAATCGATTCAGCGTCCAAAATTTAGTGGAAAATGATATTCCACACGCCTAAGTTCCAGAAATGTCGAAACACACTAGAAATGGGTAAATAGATACCCATTTTGGCCCATAACCTCTTCCGATGGGCGCCACTCATTCCGGTACCCGTCTCATTGGATTCAGCGTCCAAAATTTAGTGGAAAATGATACCCCAAACGCGTAGATCACCAAAAATCTCGAAAAACCATTTTTCAAAATACACATTTTGACCCCCCCCCCCCCCCTCCAACCGATCTGGCTGAATAGTTTCAAGGATCAACTAGACCTGGAAACGGATTCCTGACCAAAATTTTAGAGGAGACCTGCCTAGGTTACCTGTGCCTATCTTTATGCTCTTGTACAATAGTAGTTCTAAGGGTGTTGCCAGTTTGCTATGGTTAGGTGGTTGGGGTGGACTGGGAGGACTTAACAGCAGTTGTCTCCCTGTTTGCAAATCCTAGATACTTGGCTATTTTGACAATTTTTGGTTTTCCACCAATGTTTGATTAGCCAGCGTCCAATGTAAGCGTTGGAGGGCGATCACTCTGAGAGCGGTCTTTGGACAAGTCAAAGGAAAGAAGATTTTTTAAATGGAAAACATGAAACATTTTCACAAAAATCGTCGTTTTCTCATGAAACCATTGAATTCCACGAACTTGAAAGGTAAGCACCGACTAATGAACTATTTTTCAAGCTGAATTCAATTGTTCATTATTCAAGATACTATTGTACATTATGTTACTGTAAAACTCTGGAGTATGGTAAATCTTAGCACTTAGGTACCAGAAAATCCTACGATTTCCCAGACATATTGGCAACAGTTCAAAGAATTAAGCTTTCAAGTTCCAAACAACCACTGGGACGATCTTATTTATTATTATTATTTTGTCAAATAGCAATTGAAGAAAAATTTGGTCATATTTTAGTTCTAAATAGCACAAGTTGTCCAATAAACTTTTCAACAATTTAGCATCTCTGTAAAAAAGTAATTGTGAGTAAAAAAGAGAATAACGTCGTCATTTTTTTGTACTTATGTATTCACTGTATTCATGTTACGTTTTCGTTTACTTATATAATTATCTCTCGTCAACGATTGCTTAATTATATGATCGGACAAATATGTTATTTCGAGTTGGCTGATGTTGCCTCTTTTGCGATTTAGCTATTCAGTTTCGTTACATTTCGTTTACTTGTCTTCTCACATCCAAAACAATACTTAGTTATGTGAAAGAAAAAAAATGTAATTTTGATAATGGCTGTTATGATTGACAATCACGCAAAAAAGTCTATCATTGACTGAAAAGTTGTAATGACTAGGGTTGTATAAAACTGAACTTGAATATTGATTTTAAACTTGTTAGGTATCAGATGGTTTCTTTCACGCCATCAGACCAATAAAGTGTATTTGTTGGACGCTGTAATTACCTAAACATCCCCAGCACGGTTATGGATCAAAAAAGCTTCTCATAGATCAACGAAGCGTCTACGTACTCCTTCGTGTTGCACTCAGAGACGAAAATTTTCATTCAACAACATGACAATAAATGCTTATAATCAAACAGTCACCTTCACCTGAAAACATGTGCCAAATGAAAGTGGTAGATGTCCTCCCATTTTCCCTGTTGATTTCTCACATGGCGTGAATAGCCGATCTCGTGTTCATAATTATACTACCCAGTATCGTGAATATTGAGTTGACACTCGGAGTTTATTAATAGCCCTCACTACCCATTAGGAAGGCAGTGGTATTCAGCTGATCAAAACCTCGACTCGAACGCACGCCATCTTGGGATGCTGCTTCTTGTTCTTGTCTTCTGGGCTCTCATTTGAAATACTATGCTTCGCTAATAACCCATCTTCTGAATTCATCCTGTTTCGAATACTTGGTTTCCTCTCCTCTACTGAAGAAATACATCCCATGTTGAGAACAAAGTAGTTTACTTCAGTATCAAGTAACGTAGACATGTAGACACCAGATTATTGGGTGAGTTACTTCAGTATTCTTGATTTTGTACATACCCAGGTTACCTAGGGGCACTAGGTGGTAGGAATTCGATTTATCAAGAAATACTCGCAAGTAAAATATGATTCTACACCACTTTACGGCGACAACATCAATTCTCAGAAGGGTGAGGGGTGAAATAAACGATTGATAAAAGGCTTTCTTGTTTACCTGAGTCATTTTATCGCTCTTGCCCTCCCACGAGAGCCTTTCGTCGTAAAGTGGGTCAGAATGAGTGCCGATGTAGACGGGCTCCCAGTGAACGAAAAAGCCCGTCCGTTTTCCGATGTGGAATACTCGAAGTCCACTCTGTGACGTGTTTGTGTGAAGCCACTCCTTGCTGTGAGGCACGTTGTGGCAC
The DNA here is from genome assembly GCA_019603395.1 of Cyrtorhinus lividipennis. NCBI lineage: Eukaryota > Metazoa > Arthropoda > Insecta > Hemiptera > Miridae > Cyrtorhinus > Cyrtorhinus lividipennis. The sequence continues at coordinate 26,280,622 of CM034003.1, read as the reverse complement.
CCCGGGCACACTTTCTTGTGGAACGGAATCGCAGTACCATTTTTTAGCATAGCTACCTGCAAAAAAGATCAGAAACTACTTGAGGTTCTGCACAAGTGAGGCACTAAGTTTCAAAATTGAGATGGCAGTGTTTTTCGAAAGCTATCCCATCTTGGTCTCGTCTTGCTTCTGATTGACCATTGCTCAGCCTCTCCTCCTACTGCTGGGCTTGCATGACAATAAACCAGGCATTCAGCTCAATAGCTAGCAGCGAAGGTGGATCTCCACTTGTCTATTATAGATTCACACAAATAAACGCAATTGACGAAGAACTTACTAATTCAGTCTTATCATTTGGGAGATTCATGTTGGCTTCCAGCTCAAAGATTGAAAGCGGGAAAACTTTAGGGTTCTTGTGCAGAAGCGGTGGATCTTGTCGTCGGATCATTTCCAAGAAGTCTCCAATCACACCTGAAAATAAATAAAATTGGATTAATCGTTAGACGAGGATAAGGATAAGGACATTAAGCTAGGTACGTGATGCAGAAAACTAATGCATAAGTTGCCCGAATAAAACCCAAAATTGATGTTCAGGAGATGAATGTACGTATTTTTGAAACACACTATTTTATCCTTTAATGGGGTAGGTAAGGGTACAATCTTTTGCTGTAAGAAAAGTCGGTTAGCAGGTAAAAATGGAGTACAAGGTCGTCGTATCCAGCAGTTATTCTGAGTGCGGAGTCTCTGGAACGGGCTTCCACCAGCAGCCATTTTATGTCACCTGCCTGCATTAGTTGACCGTGGACCATCACTTTAAAGACTTCACATTGTGGCGGCTGATTTTCAACTATGATAGAAATTTGGAGCAGCGATACAACATCAGGTCTTGCTACAAAATAGGGATGTGAGCAACTAAAATCAAGAACATGCTGGTAGAACAGAGAGGATACCATGTTTCCTTAATCCTTTCAGCCTTTTCTCAATATCTGAGTGGCCCAAGTCGATTGGAAAGGGAATAGAGATAGTCACAACTGGCGTGGGCGTCCAAAATCAATGTTCACTGCATCGCTTGGCTATTGTGGCATAGTACATGAAGACGTTTCACAATTCCAAGTATTGACATGTGCATGAAAGATGGCAGAGTTGATTTGGTCAGAGGTACCACTTTGTTATTACGGCTGACAGTCATGGTCACCAATGTCCACGAGGAGACCATTCCTCCTTAGCTTCACTCATTTTAATAACAGCTCTGTATCACTCCCCTGTATCCCCTCTGTATCACTCCCGAGCAGCATGGATTTGTCTGTGGCTGGTCTTTTGTAACCAACTTTCTTCTTTTTCAGAACTACGTTTTCTGTGCATTCGGCAATGGTGGTCGGGTAGACCTAATTTCAACCAACTTTTTCAAGACCTTTGACAAGCTGCCAAACTCCGTTGTCCTTAAAGTCCTTGTATCCCTTGGCCCACTTCTTTCCTGGATTCACAGCTATCTTGCCGTCCGTTCTTCTTAGGTTAAAATCCGTGGTGCAGTATTGGCTCTATTTGCTGCTTCTCCTGGGGTCCCCCAAGGTTTGCATCTCGGCCCTCTTCTCTTTTTTCTTACAATCAATGGGATCAGCTCTGTCCTTGCCAGAGTTCACTTCCTGATTTTTGCTGATGAAGTCAAGATCTGCATGATTTTTGAGCTCCCTGATAGTCACGCTCTGCAGTCTCTACGATTGGTCTTCTTCCAAATCCAGAGAAGTGCTCAGTGTCCACGTTTCATCGTTTATCTGCTCCCAGACTGCACTCGTAAACTGTTGGTGCCGTCATTCTTAGCCCTTTGCCAAGGAGCTCAGTGTCCTTGTGGATTCTCAGCGGACATTTTCCAGCCATACCTCCCAGGCTTGTTGAGCAATAAATAAAAAAAGGTTTCTCAAGCGGACTACCAGAGAATTCACTTCAGCTTCTGCCCTAATCACCATTTTTCAGACCCTTGTCCACCCTCATATCGAATATGCTTCTGTGGTCTGGTCTCCCTTCTACCCCAGCCTCACCCACCAACTTGATCAAGTTTACCGCTCCCTTGCCCGCTATTTGGCGTTCTGTAAGGGATTTCCGCGTGATGATGTTGGCGGCATTGGAGCATATTTGCATCTCTCTGCAGGCGCTGACGTCATTTTTCACCACGCTCTCTTTTCTGACCGAGTTGATTGCCCTCCTCCGTTGTCCCTCATTGGTCTGCGGGTTCCCCGAATCGGAGCTGCTGCCAGTGAACAATTTTCTTTACCCTTCAGCTCGACAAATTATCTGCTCCATCGTAAATAAATAAAACTGTGTAGCCTTATCAATTAGCAAGTAGCAGTCTGAAAGGAACCTAGAGCGCACTCTCGCTGCGTGGCTAGTTGACTACTCATACGTTGAAGCAAAGCTGCACTACAGATTCTGAGAGGTTGCCGAGTCCAAAAGGGCTGGACAGACAAACCAGCAACTCACCTGGAGATGGATAAAGCTCAATGTCGGACGCCAAAATGTAGTGTGTGGTTGCCATCTGTCGAGCGACGTTCCGTCCGATGTTCACCGGGTACAGAAGCTTCTTTTGAGACTTGTACGTGCTCGCGTTCACCCACGGCGGTGGAAGGGAGCAGTTGTATTTGGATTCAAACAGAGTCGAACTCTTAGGTATACTTTTAGGCAAGTGTTTGGAAGGAAAATAAACATGGAAGGTGACGTATTCCGCGATGGGTTGAGTGCCGCAGTCTCTGAGGTACCTGCGAAAGGAGAAAGCGGAATAAACGATACGAATTTAATGGACATCTTAATACAAATGTGCCCAAAATGTTGACCCTCAGTCAGAAGAACACTTAGGTAGTTGGAAATTGAGAAGCCTTATATTCTGGTCACTTTTTCCATCGACTCAAGCAAGATTCGGTCTGGAGTCATCTACCAACAAGTGGGGCACTACTGACATATCGATGTCTCAATGTCTGGTATTTTGGAATCGGTACTTCACTTTGACTTCAACACAAAATTTCCTTAAATTTCTATCCTTATTCAATATTTTAAAGATGTAGAAGCATAATAAAGACTGCCACCCCCAAAATCGCCATTTTCCATTTTGTTAGAACAACACAAACAAAACCGAACCTGCAACTTTACAAGATTCCACTATCTTTTTGGAAAATGTAAAAATATAGCTTTCATCCCCTATGATATTTGGCTAACAAAAAAAAAGTTACCTCAACGTCCATAACGTCGTGTTGAAATCAGTGCCCGGCGCGTGTAAAGCCAAGGAAATAGGGCCACGCCACCGGCTCAAAAGTGGCTCCAAATTATCCAGGAATGTGAAATCAGCGTGCGTCGTGTAGGTCACGCTCTCCCAGCATCTGTCAATACAATACAAAATTAGGAAATCAATATAATCACGATTCAATTTAGGGCGTTTCACTCGCAGATTGTCTCACCCCAGAATTACAAACTGACAAATTCGCTTCACGACGAAGGTCAACTTCACTGTTTTCCCCATACAACCATCGTGGAATAATTTCCAGTGCTTTTTTAAATGTGTATATGAAAGTAATGATGATCGTGACGTGAATCGTGGTGGTGGTAAATCGTAAATGGTGGTAACATCTTAGATTCAAATTTGACTTCGGAATAAAATATCATACAAATTCTCTCGACTAAGTACCTGGCAAAAAGAACATTTTTTAGGTTCAAAACCAAAGAAGGTACACAACCAAAACGATCGGAAGATGTCGATTTACGGTTATTTTATCGTGGATGCCTCTCATATGTTGAATTGGAAATTATTTAGTTGATCATATTTAACGCCAAAATGTCTACAAAAGCTCTATATTATGTTCTCAGAAGACTTCGTTGGAGTGATTGAAGAGTATATTTGAACTAAAAATGGGCGTCAGAGTCAAAATTTGCCACTTTTTTGCCAGTTTGTCAATAATTTGACGTAGTAATTAAGAAGTATGCAATATCTGGTGTTTGGTTCCATCTTGTTCCATAACTTGATCGAAGTATCAGACAACTGCACCATTGCAGAGGCGTATCTCACGAAAACTCGAAAATTTAGCGGTCAGACTCGTCTTAGAGCACATTTGTCATCAAATTTTGAGTCAGAATGTATTTTTCTACATTTTTCTTCGACTATTTGTGTCAACAGTGTAGTTATAGCTTTCAAATTGACGAAGATACAAAACCAAAACTTCCAAAAAAACGTCGATTTACGGCATATTATCGTCAGTATTTAGGATAAAATGTTTCTGATCGACTTGTTGAAAGCAAGGATGTCTGAGCATTCGAATAGTTGCTTTAAATTGCCACTTCAGACCTCATTGGAGTGATTAGAAATGAATCCGGTTTGATATCGTCAACATTCTAGTTGACTTTTTTCTGTTTTTTCACCAGTTTTTGGCGATTCGGACGGTTAGGATAGGCGTGGTAACAGCTTAGATTCATATTTGACTTCAGAATGAAGTATTGTACAAGTTCTCTCGACTACCTGGTCAATAGGACATTCTTAGGTTCAAAATTAACGAAGATACACAATAAGAACGACTTAGAACTTTTCTACAGGGAAATACATGCAATTTCATGCGAAGAAAATAACGTCCGTAAAATGTTGTACATCTTGCTCGTAGCATGAAGCAAGTCGATTCAACAAGTTTTGGTGGACATGCTACAGAAGAGAGGAATACTGACACAGTAATTCTGCCCGCTATAAGAACATATTGAATAACTTTTTGAAACGAGAGCTACGCAGAAGAAGGTGAATCGTCAACCAAAGGGATATATTGGTTCCAGCACGACATCCCCCCCCCCCCCTCCATCAAACTTCCAACAAATCATCATTGATCGCCTTGTCTCACATTTTGGGGACGCGTTTTGGCCCCCACGCTCGCCATATTTGACAACCTGCGGCGTTTTCTATTGGAATACCTTAAGTCACATGTTTATGCTACAAAACTTCGGACCTTGGGCGATCCAAAAGATACTATCAGAAGGGCAACAGGACGAACCCTCACAGGAGCGCGTCCACCAAAATGTATTGAATCGATTTGCTTCACACTATGAGCAAGATGGACAACATTTGACGGACGTTATTTTCTTCCCATGAAATTGCAGACAATTTTAAATAAAATGGTTCTACGACTGAAACTTTCATTTCTATGAAATTTGATTTTGAGAATTTTCCGGCGAACCACCCGGTATTTTGATTCACAATCCCAAGGTAAATGCCAAAGCATCCGAGTAGAATCGGTCTTCATCGCATTATTTTGTCAATATCTTCCTGTGGTGAGAAGATACAGCCCAAACAGAAGAGAAATGACGGAGATATGCGGCAGAACGAGACCAGCACGACGCGTCGGTCGTGATGGCGTAGCCTAACCACGCCCCATCCCACCGCGGAGCCACAGCGCAGTCTAGTGACAGTGCGCATTTCATTCGGAAAAAAGTATGTTCAAGGGATGTGGGAGTGAAGTGATTTATATAATATTTTTTGGGGTGGTTTTTATGATTTTGAAGCGGTCATGGAACTATTTTTATTAGTTTATGGTGGGTGGCCAGGTTAACTCAGGAGAGAGCTGTCCCGATTTGAGCAAAAGTCACCGTGCAATCTCAATCAGATAGCAACCTGTACAAACAAAGTTTCTCGCGCTTCAGCCCTCTTATTGAACCGGGCAAGAACTGATCCTAGGTCGATTAGATGCAGGTTGACAGAGCGCAATTGTGGCTTCGAGCCATCAGTTATGTACAGTCTACAGCAGAGACTGTAGAGTTTGATCGTAGAGTAGGTATGAGCGCTTTAAACGAACTAAATGCGTCGAAACAAGTGAGGTCCGTTCGAACGCAAAAAGCTCTTATTGATTTGCTATATTCATGACGGTGAGGCATACAGTAAGTAACTACAATCTATATGCGTAAAAAAATGAGCGCATGGCATACCTGAATCGTCGCTGGGCAACGACGTAGTTATACAAGACCCAATAGTCGCCGCGCTGGGCCATGTAGTACATTGGCTTTCGATCGTAGCAGTCGATGTTTCCTTGCATCGCAAGGGTCGTGCTGTGCTCCGTCGTCACAGGACTCGTTCGATTGGTAGGCATTACCGAGCTACCTGGGCCTGCAACGAAAAAAGAATTTCCCATAATTAAAATACAGAACAAATCACTTTCAATATTAATATAATCAGGAACTGTAGGCTGTAAACACTTGAAAAATAACGTATAAATTTATCTAAAGGGAACCTACAGAAACAAGAGAATTGTCGTTTTATTTCGAAATGTGGAGATTTATTATTCGAATATCCGTCCGTCGACTTAGATGGTAGCTTTAGAACAGTCCGAAACCTCCTAATATGTCTCCCTAGAGGACCTGAGTCGGCGTATTTCTTCGCCCTCAGTATCATCCCCTTTTCAATTATTACGGCACAAATTTATACTAGAACGTGTCAAACGTTTTAATCCCTTTTCCCGGGGTAGGTGATATCGAGTACGTACATCTGACTATACGTATCGGAAGTACGTAATTTTATTGCGTAGTTTCAGCTCAAAAATAAGTGCATCATTAGTTGAGTATTATGTGCTTGTGGAATCAGTATGGAATAACACCCTTTGACTAGTAATACGTTACAAATGAAATAATTATTAGTATCAAAACTCTCATCTTCTTCTTCATCACCTGTCTACACATAGAATGGGAAGAACTAGTAGTATACTGCAAAACGGCGAAGAACGCGAGTAGAATATGTTCAAAAATCAAAATTTTCTTATCTAAAACGGAGTACGGAGCTATGTCTGGCTATCTATTACCCATTTTGAATATGTGAATATGCGTGTGGAGTATCATTTTCCACTAAATTTTGGACGCTGAATCCAATTAAATGAATACAGAAACGATTGGCACCCTCTGGATAAGGTATGAGTCAAAATGGGTACTTATCTACCCATTTCGAATGTTTTCGAGATTTCTGGAACCTAGGCGTGTAGGATATCATTTTCAACTAAATTTTGGACCCTGAATCGAATGGAATGGGTCCGAAACTGGCCACGTCCACTATTTTCCCCATTCCCCCATGTTGAAGAAATGAGTCCTCATGCGCCTTGTCCGAGGAATAACCAAACCGTGTGTATGAATTTGCAGCGTTTTATAGATGGCACCTTTGTATTTTCTCATCAGTACGTCCTTGAGCCGGATTATTCTTGGTTACAGGCCTAAGAAAAGCACCTCCAAACAATCTAAACAGTCATTCATCCTGTATTTCATAGAACTCAGTGGGTATGGAATCAACTTCAATAGCACGATTTTTTCATGTACTTCGTTGCATCATGAGTTTTTTATTTTGAAACATATATTTCATCATGATATATCATCACAAACAAAATCATGAAATATCCATTTTGTGAGTTCTGTGCATTTCAGAATTGTTTTCATTTCTTGCCCGATATTTTTAAAGCAGTTCTATTTGACGGTCATACAAAAAAAAAAAAAACTTTATTTCTTCTCCAATTTTTTATGCATTTGCTTTATTTACGTTCATTTGAAAAGCATATTTATTCTTGAGCTACCTATATTTTTGAAGTCAATTCATTTGAAAAATCATGAAATAGAGTCGTTTCATTTTAGACTGAGTTGAAAAAAAAGCAACTAACGAGATTGATACCGTTAATATAATATGACGTAAACAGTGGGTTTTTGGCTTCGAAGAACGGTTAGACAATAGTCAGAGTTACTTTGATTGAAAATGAGTCTGTTACAATGTT
>CM034003.1:26128799-26268943 GCA_019603395.1 Cyrtorhinus lividipennis | reverse complement strand
TGGTTTTGGTGGTGAGCCACCAGGTTGTAGATTTTCAGAATCTTGTCATGGAACGTGAAGGTGGAGCCGCCTTCGTCCTATCTCAGTCCCACTACTGTTATCACCGAATCTAGATCTTCTATCGGGATAGGCATTTAATAATGCCTCCTTGATTTGGGCGATGGTGATGATTGAGGAGGACAACAATAATTCGCCGCTGGGGGAATAATTTTCGCTTTAATGCTAGATACTAATGTAAAATTTTCGAAACCCTCAGGATCATGTTCGTCAAATAACTGTTTGTGAAGTTTTTCGGTTTCGTCAAGAAATTAGTGTAGTTATCAAGTGTAGGTAGTCATTTTTGGGCCACAATGGGGCGGTGGCTAGACCGGCTGGTTGCCGGGTGCGCATCAAGCTGCCATGATGCTTGCGAGGTCTTTCTGGGGAATTAGGTCATTAGGTATGTTCTTTTTTGGGCCTAGTAGGCTCGAGTGTTTACTTGTCTTTCGACTTGGCATGGTCTGAATCATCATTTGCCATAGGTTAATTTGTTGGGACTGCTGGTGAATCGACAACTGGGGGTCGAAACTTTGATCCTGAAGGGTATGGTCGAAATGAGGGGTGCTCCCAATCTGGGGGTTCCATTGTTGTTTTCGGTCGTTCCTTCCAGAAGAGGTAACAACGTCGACTATTTTTTCGGGAGTATGTGAATGGGTGTTAATTTGGTATTTTGATCTCGTTCGTTTGATTGATTTTAAAAAGGATCAACGTTGCCGAAAATGCAAAACAAAATTATACAGAGATTTTGAAATGAAGGATGAATAAAAATGTCTTAGTCTAGATTAAGTACTGAAGAAGAAGATTTTATTGCTCATCTGCAGCAGATGTGGGTGGCAGTTAAAGCGGCGTCTTGTTTGGGATCTCTAGAAGTTCTTAGGAGAGCGAATCGGAAGATTCCTCGAAGTAGAAATTGAACGGATAAGAAGTCGGGTTGCCATAGGAAATGTTGTGAATAGTTGAAGCTCAATAAAACGGGAATCCAACTAGTTTTTATTATTTTTATTTTTATTTTTAGATGAGGAAATCTTTTTAGGCCCACTTATTTTCGACTTCTAATGAAATTTCAGGCTTGAACGATTCATCGAGTCCGGCATCCTTCAACACAAACTCAATTTGGACCTCCCGACGCGACTATTTGCCCGAAAGACTTGGACAACAAGGAGAGAAAGCTAAGGAACGCCGATCTTATGATGACGTACATAGTCGTCATGATGGGCATATCACTAGCTTCTGTCATCCTCCTGTGCGAGGTCATCTGGTTCTTCTACAAGAAACGCATCAAGGATCCAAAAGTTCTCAGAGGGAAAATGAACAAACAGCAGATGTTCCAGTCTCGACTCAATGCTGACAAACTCCTTGCGATGAAAGATCAAGTACAGACGAAAATCAACGGCCGAGAGTACTTCATGGTCACCAACAAAAGTGGATTCAAACACTACATCCCGCACAGGACCCCGTCCGCACTTTTGTTCAATTATGGTTGATTGCTAGTGGCTCGTTGAAAATAGGTGCTGAAAGGCTAGGAGCACACACATCTACGACCATTTATCGAATTTAATTTCTCTTCTGATGGGTCGTTGGGTTGGTCAAACAGTCGGACGCCAAAATGTAGTTTCCTCGAAAAACCCTTCAAGTGCTCAAGAGTTCTTGGTTCATTATTCCGTTAAAAAAGCCAAAAATTCAAATTGCTTGTTATTTAACAAATTTGAAACCTTTACTCTTCTCCGGCGTGTGACAATCGGCCCGAGGGGCCAATCAGGTTTGATCCACCGTCAAAATTCAGTGGGAAATGATAAGTCCCCGAAAATCTCCCCCAAGCCGCACAGAGCTTTCTCTATGGCTTGGGGTATATTCCAATGTATAGATAGTTTTCAGTCACTCATGTAATGTGACTTACGATGGAATAAATTCATTCATTCATTCATTCATTCATTCATCTCTCCCCATGCCCTGCTTCCTTTTGCGGAGATCAGTCTGAAAATCACTTAGTGAAAAGGTCCTACATCTAGGTTGTGTCTCTGAAATTGCGTCTTTTTTGGGCTGGATGGCGACAAACACTTTGAAACGTAATATGTGATGGCTAATGTGAGGAATTTGTTCACTTGCCCTCGCGATTTATTATTTTTATAGGAACAGCACATTCCTGTATTCTTATCATATTAAGTTAAATAGTTAAATAATAATAAATAAGAAAAAGTCCTCTAAGAGAGTGATGGTTCACCTTTGGAGAGTGAAGATTCTAAATCCACCATATTTGTCTGCCTGTGGACTGGGTCAAAAAAGCTCTCTAAAATGGGTCTAAAAATCAAAAATTGTTTAAATTTATTCACTAATGGTCCCAGTAGTTCAAAATGTAATTTATGAAAATTGGTTTCAAGATTTTTAGGAATCAATTTAGATCCATTGTTCACTTTGTTCCTTGTTTGCTGTTGCAATGACGGACCAGTGACGTTTCAAACAGAATAATATAGGAATAGTATAGTTTGCTTGGTGCCTATTAAGCAGGCCTAGGTTGAGCACTGGCCATCACTCCTGATGGTCCTTGACCTGTATACCTAGCTAGGAAAGTAGATCACTGTCCTCCAGTTCCGTCTCATTAGATTCCTCGTGAACTGGAGGCTATTCAATGCCATAGCACAAGTACAACGCCTATTTGGGTTTTCATCCAAACCCAGCCAGCCACTTGTGGCCGAGACTTACTCCACTGGGTAGCGAGGGCGGTGTTTAGGGCCGTATAGAAGGCGCAAAATTTCCTGAACAGGAACCTGTTGCACGGAGGAGTCGCGTTGTATTTCGCTGGCAGCCTCGAAGATGTCTGTCGACTGGCGAGTAGAATTACCAGCAGCTATGGAATAATATAGCGGCTGTCATACAATAAAGACCAAGTGGCGCCTGAAAATCAACCCGGATAAATTAATCTCTGTTTCACTTTCTCCTATCGGAGGAACTTCGCGATCCCTCCGTATCCCTGCATTATTGCGGTACCACCCTCCCCACTGCAAATACCTCGGTGTTACTCTTGACCATTGCCTCACTTACCACGGTCACATCTCTGACCCCATCAAAAGAACCAGAATCCGGACATGCCAACTTTAGCCTCTTCTCCCCAACCCACATGTTTCACTGCCAACAAGGTTCTCCTATACAAAACTCTTATTCGACCCTTATGGACTTACGCTCTTCCTATGTGGGGAACCTGCTCAGACTCACAGTTCCAACGACTTGAGAGCAGCCAAAATGCGATCCTACAACACTCCATCGTCCGACCCCTCCCCCCTCCCCCTCCCATTCGTCAGAAACGAAATCCTGTACCTACAACGACTTCCTATTGGAATCACCAACTTCGACCCGCCAGGCAACTCCGACGCCCAAGACACATCCTGCAATTCATCCCCACCATCCCAACTGAACTCCGACTTAATGCATTTAAAAAAGACCTATAACCGTTCCAAGTTAATAATACCAGTACTGTATCCACCCGTGCAGACATTTATCATTAAGGTATATTACTATTGTAATAGGCTTAAACCAAAAAGAAAAAAAAACACAATAAAGTCGTCCTTTTTTGCCATCGTGTAGCATCAAAGTGCACGGTATGATGCAGGAGCAATAAGGAGTTTCTTGTTTGTTCCTTTTTTGTTTCTATCTTGTTGTTTCCGTAGCACCGAAGGATTTAAATGTGCTTTGATTACTCAGAAACGATGACCAAACTGGCATAACTTGAGTGACATTGATCATGTTCTTCATTGGCCATCAAATGCTCCAAAAAATGTGAAACATTGCACATAGCCTAGGCAGTACCTAGAACTGAGCTGAACCCATTTCCAGTCCAATTGCCCCTAACGGGAGGAGGGTATGGGTAAAAAAAAGGTTGGTATTTTGAGGATGTTTCTGAGATTTTTTTTAAAGACTGAGGCGTGTGAAGTATCATTTACATCATGAGTCCTGGACCGATCGTCGCTCATCGGAGGAGAGTAAGAATAAAATGGGTATTTTGATAATTGGTTTTTGATACTTATTTTGTACGCTGAATCTATTGGGACTGGTCCCAAACGTTCACGTTTTTCCCATACTCTGGTACAGACGAAGAGATAATTTTCTCTTTAGCAAGATCAACTTGGAGAATAATTTACTTAATACATATTGCAATTTTGTATGCATACAAGCTACCTTGGTACATGATGAGCGATCTTTAAAACGTGTGTAAAATAGTTTTAAACAGCCCTAAAAACATCTTCCGTTCTTCGTTATTCCTTTTTTAAATAGAGGAAAACTTTTTTTTTTTCAACCTGATGCAAACAAGTCGTAAAAACACTTACAGCCAGTAATTAGTGATCAGAACCCATGCATTTTAGCTCATCCAATTATGTAGTAAAATCATGAAACATGATGTAATGTTATTTTAACTTTTTTTCCTAGAATTTCCCTGTTTTGTAAAGTAAGTAATTTGTAAATTTCAGAAAGGAATAAAAGAATGTTAAAATTGTGTGATTATGTAAAAATTAACCTGTATCAATCAATTGCTATTATAAGAAGAGATTTCTGTGTGCCTGTCATGTTTTTACAGATTCACATATGGCATCATTTAAAATAATCCGATGTTCAGGGCCACTGGGACTGCACCATTCGACAGATTCTTGATTACTTACAGGTTTTCTCGAGGCTGTGTGGTTCTAGGAAGGAACTCCGGCTCATGGGGACTAAAGATAGCACAGCTCACAATAGTAAACAAAGGAACACATTTTGTTTCTCAACTTAGGTGCTTGTACATACAGGGTGGGGCAAGAGTGTTGAATGGATTTTGAAAGGAAGTAGAAAGACAACTAGTTAATTTAGAAAAATGAACCTTAATTATTTGAGTCAGAAAGTCCCGGTTTTTACATCAAATTTTGTAAATTACAACAATGCTCAAAAAGGGGTGAGCACGCTGGCCATCCCATAGAGAGAGACCATTCGGGAACATTTGCCTCTGTTGTCCAATAAAACACGATCTGTACGCCTTCTTGCTTCGTCGTGTTGAAACCAGGGGTCTATCAAATCAGTTTCCTCACCATCCATTCTAGTTTGGGCCAAGAAGAGCTTTCAGCATTGAAACATAGGTTGCTGCATTTACCGTTTCTGTCGGCATCCTCTTCGAAAATTAAGGCCAATGATACCAAATTGGGATTGATACCAGATTTGACGCCACACTGTCACTTTGGGAGAGTGCTGAGATGTGAGTGTCATGATGTAATTTCAACTCTTACCCAAGGCAGATGATAATCCAAATCACAAATCATTGGAGAAGGTCGTAATGTTGCGCCTGCCTTCCAATCCAACAGCAAGTGAATTTAGATGAGCTGCTGAAGATTGAATTTCTCCCAGGATACGTCATGCTCGACATTCGACACTGTCCAACGTCATTTCGGCAACTGAAAATAATTTAATATAATTTTAGATCAAATTCTGAACAATAACTCGATTCTGATATCCACAACAAAATGAGAATATCAGAATCGTGATTGCAGTTCATCAAACGAACGCTAGAGCGCTCTCTGAATCCCCGTTCCAAATGGTAAGTAGTTCCTCATTTTTCCGAAGGACGGAGGTAGAAAAGCGCGAAAACAAGAAAAGATAAATCACGTAAATAAAAAAATGAATTTGCAGAATTTTTCGTATGGTACTACGAAACTCACGCGTTCTTTAGAAACGATCTTATCCTCTTTTCATTGAGGATAAATTCGGTAAAAGTAGTCAAATGTTACTAAATTTGCTAAAGAAGGAATATAATTGTATGTTTTGATCGCTCGTCCGAATTTGAATTCAATTTATCGAGCAATGAGATATTCTTTGGAACCAATAAGGTCATGATAGCAAAGTGTCTCACACCTGAAATAAAAGGTTTTCACATTATTATTTGGTTTAAAAAAAATTAATTAATTAAAAATTAATTTAATTAGCTCTATTTGAACCCGAAATGACCTCCTAGTTTATAGAGATATTCGTCATTCGAAATGAGTTGGTGGAGCACAACACTGGGAACAGCATCTCACTCACCAGGAGCAACCTCTGAACTCCGTTTGTTCGGTTTGCATCTTTTCAAGTTTTGCTCTCCAAGAGATCGCACGTTGTGCTCGGCACTTCAGAGGTTACAGGTTGGTCGATTCAGGATAATCCTTCTCATCGAAGATCTCACCAAAGGGATTCAGTCGCGTAAGTGGTTAATAAATTATTATTGTATCAATTTCCTACCTCGCATGCAGAAAATTTCCTGAAACCAATGTGCTGTTGACTTCTGTAAAAACCCATATACAATATGGCGGAGAATTTTGCCATGATTTTTGTTTAATCGGTGCACGCCCATGCGTATACTATTCCACGTTTTGAATAATCCTTTCATGTCATCATAATCGCGTGCGTTATTTTGTGCGTATCCCGGGACAGGTAACGAGAATCGTTAGTCTGTGAATGTTAACGTACGAGTAATTTGACTTACATGCGGTAACTTTTCTGAACAAAGCTTTTGGAACAATTCAAATCATTATTTATTATACAAAAATTCTCGAGCCCTCGATAAAAAGCGAGAATGAGTAGTTTTCTGGTGAAACAAGGGGGATTTTCCTCAAATAATACTTGAACAAATATATAATCAATCAATTTTTGGTCATGTCACGATATCATCAGTCTCAAATGGTAAGCTACTCAGTCTTGCTTTTGGTTGCATGAATAAAAAGTTGGAAAAAACAATAACTAAGTATGGTCACGTTAAATTTCCGTCCGACGTTTGGTAGTGGAAAATTTTCTAAAAATCTGAAATTCGGGTCAGGGGTTCCCAGCTTGAGTTGGTCCTCGAAACTTTTCAGCCCGATCGGACCTTATTTGGGCGGGGTAGGGGTCAAAATATGTATTTCGAATGTGTGTTTTCGAGATTTCTGGTAACTAGGGGTGTGGGGTATCATTTTCCTCTAAATTTTGGACCCTGAATCGATTGGAATGGGTCCGGGACCCGCCACACCTACTGTTTCCCCCATTTTCCCCATGTTGAAGAAATGAGTCTCTATGCGCCTGGTCCAAGAAATAACCAACCCGTGTGAAAGAATTCGCAGCGTTTTTAGGAAGTATCCCAGGAGATGTGCTTATTTGCTTTCAAAAGCGATTCCTGATTTGAACGGTGCACTGCTGAACCTGACGTTGAAGGCTGTTGGTCAGTTTGGGTTCTCATCTTTGAACTAGGAATTTATTTATTTATTACAAATACGGGAACAAGCCCAATTACAATGAAAAAAATCGTGGCAAAAATTATTAAAGAAAAAATTGCTAAATTGCGGAATTGCTAAGGTCTCGTCAAAATGAAGTCTCAAAGCCCTTAATAACTTCATGTCCTGTTTCCCTTTCGCATTAATCCTATTGCACAGAAAATCCCTACCAACCAAGTGTAAAACAGACGTATGTTTGTCATAATATCAACAGTAATTGAGACAATTTGACTCCCATTTCTCATGCTGACATCAGTTGCCACCCCATATCCAAACTCAAAATATGATTCAATGTGACTCACGTCACCTTTCCCAGTGTATGCAACTTCAGTACATATCCCCTCAAATTCTGTTTCTTTCAAAGCCTAAAAGTCGTGCTTATTCGAGTCGCCTACAACACAAAGAGTTTCCAAGCGCATCGATTTAAGTCCTTGAAAAAATAAACTTCCATGAGTCCTGCTTCCCTACAGGGGTGGTTTTAGGCACAGGCGACACAGGCAGCCTGGGGCCCCCCAACAGATGGGGGCAATACAAAAAGCCTGTAAACAAATCTAATGCTAATGTGAAGATATCAAAATACGCGTTCCGAGAAAGCGGGTTGGAAGGGGGCCGAGACCAGTGCATGAGTCGATGAGAGTCCAAAAATTCCGCTGGTGTGCAATAGTTCGCTCGGCTTTGGAGATAAGAAAATATGTAGGATGAGTCATCATCAGGTTTTGACGTGTCGCTACCTCAACCCTAGCGTATCTATTTTTAGTCATTTATCCTGACTGTTGATTATTTTACTCCTTGTTTGCATGACATTAATCGCTTTCCTATAAAGGTAGTTATCAAGGAATCTATTACTAACAAATGTCAGTATCTTTTCACTTTTGACTCTACTTTCATTTTCAGTGTTTGAGGATAAATGTACGACATGCCGCAATTTTGGGTCAAATGACGAGAAATTTTGAGAGCTGATTCCCAAACCTTGCTGAGCTGAATAGCTTTTATTGTCTCGGGGATACATACCGCAAATGCTACATTGGTCGTTAAAAAAATTCTGAAAGGATTTATCCAACTGCCTCTTGTTTCTTGACTCGCTGAATAAAATTTAGTAATACACTTATGAAATGATACATAGCACTTACGCGATTTGCGGATGTCAAAGGGCCCCCATGCTAGGCGTCACCTGGGACCACCAAAATCCTAAAGTCACCCCTGTTCCCTAGAAATACGTATATCCCATTGTTAACAACTTTCTTCTCAATCTATAGGTGTCCTCTCATTCCCCAGAAAATGCCGTCTACGAGTCAGGATCAATACCACTATTTGGAACGCAGGTGGGTGATTTGGTACTTCGACCCTGCCGTCTCTCGCCCAATTTGGAGACTGTCTTAAGAGGGTTGGATCCTTCAATACCATCGAAGATTTTTGGAGGTAACTATTATATTCCATAATTCTTTTTTTGTTTTTGATTCACCTACTTTACCGCCTCAGGAAGGATACCCCCACACGCCGAAAAATCGCGAAAACACATTATCAAATAATTAGGTGGGTACCCAGTTTGATATGTAACCACCTCCAACAGGCGCCAATCGGTCCATAACCTATCTCAATGGATTCAGCGTATAAAATTTAGTGGAAAATGATACCCCACATGCCTATATCGCGAAATTCTCGAAATACATTTTTCACAAAAGCATTTGACCCCCCCTCCCCCAATTCGGGTCGCCCATGAAAAGTTGCGCGAAAGCTCACGGATCTCTTTCGCTTACGGCTGCAGTTGCGTCATCGAAGTTTCATCCCCAATTAGACTACTTTGGGGGGGGGGGGGGGGGTTGAATGGGTAAAAATGTATTTTATGAAAAATGGATTTTCGAGAATTTGGCGATCTAGGCATGTGCTGAATTCCGCTAAATCTTTGATGATGAATCTATTGAAATAGGTTCTAAGCCAACGGGCGGTGATAACGGGTTCATAATGGGTGCCCACCTACCTATTTTGATAATGGGTTTTTGAGATGTTTGTAGGCATAGGAGTGTGGGGTATCATTCTCCATTTAATTTCGGCCGCTGAATAGAGAGATAGGTCCTAGACCGATCGGCGCCCACAGGAGGTGGATTTGGGTCAAAAGGGGTACACCTACCTATCTACGTGATGTGAGTTATCATTTTCCACGAATTTTGGGTCCGATTAGACAGCTTGATTATCCCTTGAATATTATATAGATAAACGATGATGAAGATTTGCTACTTCCCCGTTCATTTCTTTGAATAGGGGGTGCAATGAGGGCTGCGATAGGAATATAAGAATATTTTTTTATATTTTGACAAGTAGCTTATAGGTTTCCGTGATAGAAGAAGCATAAAATAACCGAGAGGCAAATCACTGATCACAGACAAGATAGTGTCTCGATATCAGACTGTGAGTGAGTATCTGAGCTTACGTGCGTAGGAACGACACATTTAATGGGTTGTTTGTTATTTCTGGTACATGTATTTTGCCCATGTCTGGCGAAAAGCAACTGAAGACAGGCTTCATGGCGTCATTCAGGTGCTGCGTGTCTGCCTTCTTGTCATTGTGTGAAGCTGGCTATTCTTTAATTTCAGATTCAACGCCTATTTGAAGCCAATGAACACCATGCGTCCCGGTTGCAGTATCGCCATGTTCGCTGACGGTAATGTACCAAAACCACCCTACTCGATAGAATTCGTAAATTTAAATCTACTAGTAGATAACATCCTTTCGGAGGCTTATAATTGGTTTATGATATTGCATTCAGGAATCACCCCTGCTTGGGAGGACGTCGCCAACAAAGATGGTGGGCGCTGGGATGTCAACCTGGGGTCTGGATGCGTGGATATGCTGGACACATATTGGGTCGAGATTGTAAGTTATCATATTTGATAACTGGGATTGGCTTCGCCTTTCTGAAATGTATTGTGGTGAATTTTTTTTTCTTTTGTTAAAAGTTTTCTTGTTGTTGGTTATTCCAGGAATAATCAACCTGTTTTCATGCAGAATGTCAACCGTTCCGATCTACCCAAAAATTGTTTTCAAGGCGTTTTAAAGTGGTCTAGATCAAAATTAGCAAATGTCCGTCCGCCGTCCATGCCGTTTTTGGTAGTAGAACATTTCCAAAAAAATCTGAAATTATGGTCAGGCACCCAGTTTTCCCGGTTCTTGTTGGTCCTCGAAACTTTCAGTCTGATCGGACCCAAATTTGGAGAGGGAGGGTGGTTCAAAATGTGCATATTGAAAAATGGATTTTCGCGATCTAGGCGTGTAGGTATCATTTTTGACTAAATGTTGTACGTTGAATCCAACCGGACGGGTCCCAGAATATCGGAGCCCACCGTTGGTTGTCATGGGTCAGAATGGTTATCTATCTACCTATTTTAAACGTGGCTTTCGAGATTTCTAATACCTTGGCGTGTGGGGTATAATTTACCACTAAATTTGGACCTGAATCTATTGGAATAAGTTTTAGGCTGTTTTCCCTATTTTCTCCATGCTCCTTGTCTGAGGAGTAATCAACCCTGTGAATGAATTTGCAACGTTTTTTTATGTCCTGATACTCACAATAAAAACAAATTAGGGAGCCAGCAGAGCAATTTTGGCCCCAACATACACAAAAAGAATAAATATTGGGTTCGCTACAAAATATGTGGATCCTTGTGCTGTGGAATCGAGTGTCAGTTAAGAGAAGTGTCCTAGGGATGGCAAAATGTCATGCTACTCTATGAAAGTTTCAGGTTTTTGCATGTTTTTTTTATCCAACAAGCAGAATTCCCTTGAGCTCTTGGGTACAACTCAAGCCTATTGAACAAAACCTCAGATGACGGAACTAAATTAGCTCCTCTAATTCATGAATTTGTCATTTCTCCTTTAGGGAATCCGTATATTCAACATATCTAATTCTTCTCGCTTTTACTCTTCCACAGCAAATGGCCCTTGTTGGTGAAACTTGTTTGACCGGGAAGGTAACAGCATGATGGGTCTTATCAACGGAATGTACTTCAGCAGGAGGAATAAGTTGGACAGAATTTCCGTTTGGACCAACACATGTTCCAACCACCATGGAAAATTGACTTATCTTGGGTAAGTTTATTGACCCATATGCCCCATAAGCTGTATTGAACCATCTGGAATTGTTATAGGTTCCTACATTGACCTTTCTATTGCAATGCTGATAATAAATATCTGATTTCTTTTGGATTGTGGAAGGGGGATTGTACCTTCACAAATAGAGTCACAGCTCCACATGCTTTGTTGGTTAGAAAATTCATGGGCATGGCATGTGCGGTTTGTCCAATAATAAGTGCATTTTCTGACAGGCCAAATCTGCGGGCCTGGCTCGCCGACTTGTGCCGAGGGAGACTGGTAAACGTCGCCCTTTGTGTTTCTTACATTTTTGGTTGGCTATTTAGTGTGATCCGATTCGATCTCCTTTGTTGACGTTCTGTATCCCTTCCTTTCGATATTTGGGCATAAAACAAAATAGGAAACAACAACAGTAGGGCTGGGTCTGAAAATTAGCTTATTAATTGACATTTCTGTCGTTTCCTAGTTTATCTCCGACGAGAGGGGACAGTCCAATGTGTTTCTCATCAAAATTCAAGGAAATGAGTCACAATTGATAGGAGAGCTCACCCCTCAGGTTATGCTTCCCCTCCTCCCCCGCTGCAAGCAAAGAGGAAACAGCCATAAAGGCAGGAATTCATTCAGCAGGGCTTAGATAGGGAGTGGTAAACTGCTCCCCCTAGCACCGAATTTCGGTAGTTCGTGCATTTCTAGTTCGCACTACACTTGAGCAGAGTATTCCATCACAACTCACAGAGCCGGTCTGTATTGGTACATCCTACACGAATGTATGCAGCACATGCCTCCCCTTTGTTGGCACCATCAGAGGGTGAAGCCCTCCTAAGGTTTGCGGACGCGATGTGACGTCGGGCATCCTGGCAAAACCCCCAAATTGGGACTATAATGCATGTTTCAGCGCCATTGTACACCACCTTTGGCCTTCCGCACCGTCACCAAACGAGTGATCCCCAATCGGGTTGCTCGTAGCGTTCAAAAATTGCACATTTTCTGGTATTTTTCGTCCACAATTTTTCAAATTGAGTTGAATTTTCAAATTTTTAATTTTCCTGAACTCGGCGTTATCGATCCTGGAGGAGGGAGGGGGGTTGTAGTGTTTTAGCGGGGCCTTAAAGCGCCCAATAATTTCTATCTGTGAGCGAGTTGTCAACCAATGCAGTAGTTTAGTGTTGGCAATGGACATCTCTTTGGTTACTACTAGTGGAGTCAATTCTGGTCAAAAAGTGGTCAAGTCTGCTATTTTCAAGACAATAACAGTTTCAAATCGTTGATGAGGTAGCTGTGGCTCGTTTTGGTTGGTTATTCCGTGAATAATGTTTTCCATGAACAATGGTCAACCTCTCCGATTCCGCTCAAAATTTTTTTCTGGACGTTTCATGATGTCCTGATTCAGCCCAATCAGACCAAATTTGGGGGGGGGGGGGGTCAAAATGTGTTTTTTGAAAAATGGATTTTCGAGATTTTGGGTGATCTAGGCGAGTAGGGTGTCATTTTCCACTTAATTTTGGACGCTGAATCCAATGAAACGGGTCCCAGAACGATTGGCACCCACTGGAAGAAGTTATGGGTCAAATTGGGTATTTATTACCCATTTTGAATATGTGTTTTCGGGATTTCTGCCTACCTAGGCGTGTGGGGTATAGTTTTCCACTAAATTCTGGACGCTGAATTCAATTAAATGGGTCCCAGAACGATCGGCACCTACTGGAAGAAGTTATGGGTCAAAATGGGTATGTATCCACCCATTTTGTATGTGTCAGGAGTTTTGGTTTCCTAGGCGTGTGGGGTATCATATTCCACTAAATTTTGGACCCTAAATCGATTGAATGGGTCTGAGACCCGCCACACCCACTGTTTCCCCCATTCGAGGAATAACCAGCCCATGTATGTGTAAGAATGTGCAGGTTTTTTGTCCCCATAGTCCCGATTATTGAATTAAGTGATTTTCTAATAAACCAAGGTTGGTTTTTCTTTTTTTTTTCAGTTAACCGACCTAATGCCCTACTGGGCATCAGCAACATATCAAAGCTGGTCAGAAACTTCTTGTTATGTTTCAAGGCTCTTTACAAGTGTGTGCCTCTCATAACCTTTTTCTTGTAATTTTAATACATCACTTCCATTTGCAGGCTTTTGCTGAAAAAGGTCGCTGGTTTTCCAAGTGATCAAAAAATGTTTTTCCGTATCCACGCTGCTTCTGCCAGCGGCACTTTCCCCCTACCGTTACGGCTTCATCGAAATTGACAACCTTGCTCGAATATTTATGGATTTCATCATGATTCATTTAAGAAAACCATTAAGTTTGTTTAATTAATTTTATTTCTATATTAAATCATTTAAATTGAAAAAATAATAATATAAAACTTATGAAGTGAATTTATAGGGAAGTAAATTTATAGGCATTATTGTGAATTATTTTAGAAAACTATTCAGTTCGTGTAATTTTCTTTTTATGTTTAAATAACTGCAATTGAAATAATAAAAATATAAAACTTATGATGTAATGTTTCTGATTTTTTACTACCCATTAAAGTTGCTAATTAATAGTGTCTAACTTGAAAAAGGATTTTCACATCATGGCTATATGCCTTTTTGGTGAAACGTTGATTTCCTTCGTTAACCCTTCTATTCAGTCTATTCACAGTCTATAAGTAATACTTATTCCATGCTCATACGGATCAGACGTGTATATTCCCTTTCATCTTTGTTTATGCGTTTACCAGGGGGAGTGACCCGGTCATGACAGTGTTTTGGTTCATACCAGTTTCCAACCTGTAGTAAAGAATTGAATAAACTCTATGTTGAGGTGGGATTTCAATGGAAACAGTTCAACGGAATGAAATTTAACTGGTGTAATTAGCGAACAGTGTAAGTAAACAAAATGAATATTTTTGAAACATTGATATTCTGGGCCCGATACATCGATATGAATGAATGAAAACATGCTTTATTCTTACCAATGACAGTTGTATCTTAAACTATAGCATACATGTAATAATCATGGTGTCAGAGACCGTCTGATGAGTTCACCGTCCGCAACATTTAGATAATAAAGAAAAATAAATAAATTAATAAATACATAAACGCCTCAACAACAAAACAACTGAGTGGTAGGCAAACATGATATAAAATTTAACTTGGATAACAAGATGTAAAAACTATAACAGTCTCAAACATGGGAGAAACATTTTATAAACCAAGATTCAATATATAACGATAACAGTGATAAATTACTCTTCATATACATAACAAATTTATTAAATAATCAAATAACCAAGTCAATAATAATAATCTAATCATCAAAGCCATATTCACTCATGAATTTACTCCTCAACTCCCATGCAACTGCACAATACTGAACCAGACCGATGCTCACCCCCCTAATCAGACTCAGATAATCCTCCCAACCAAAAACTGACCTACCCAAATACTTTGTCCTTACTTTACAAAGTGCACTACACTTTCCCACAAAATGAAACGCATTTTCTACCTCCCCACTACTACATAGATCACACCTATATAGATAGATATATTAGATAGGTAATTCGACAACATGGGATCGCGGTGGATAATACATTCAATCGAAGTCCCTCACTCCTACGAAATAGATGATATGCTGAGCACTATAACTCAGAGCAACAACAATATATTTCGATATATTGGCCTTCGATATTTTATTTAGAAGAAAAAATCTAAATTACAACATTGCAAATTTAGAATTCAGACACTGAATTCCAGTGAATAAAAAACCTCGACTTTTTTGAGGAGGGTGTAGGTAGGTATAGAAAAAAATGCACCCATACAAAAATGCACGTTTATTCACTAAAAAAACTTGTTGTAAAGAAATATAAGCACGTTTATCTATAAAAAATGTACCCATACAAAAATGCACGTTTATTTACTAAAAAAAACTTACAATAATGAAATAAAAGCACGTTCACTAAAAATACTTATTATATTGAAATAAACTCACCTATACTTAATACAATGAGGTCATCAAACCAATATTTGTTTGGGGATTGAAGTCAGGAAGACGCGTTGCTTCACGTGTTCCCCAGATAATCGACTTCTCAAATCAAGTACAGACAGATTAACTGCCGAGGCAACTCTCTCAGATGATACCGATGAGGCACAAGGAATTAGGTATTTCAATGCGATTTCTGAGAGCACAGGGGTAAAGTGACGACCGTCAATCCAAAACTGTACAGGGTTTGAGTCCTTTGGCAGGATAGGTTGATCCAAATATTGTTTGAAGTCACTCGGGACGGCCTCTCTCAGTAGCATGCTGAATCGTTGTCGTTGTTTTGACAATTTCTTCGTGCCTGTTCCAAATGCTTCCACTTCCATTCTGATCGGTTTGTGTTGAAAATGGAAGTTCTGGTGATAGCTGTCCCCTCCTTCTATGTTCCATTCGAATTTCTCCTGATAGGGCCGTCACTGCTTTACCAATCGCCAAAATATCTGTGAAATGGAGTTTTTTAAATCGAGGATCCAGGATTGTGGCTTTCGCCAAGAACAAATGGTTTTGCAATGGCTCCATTCTTTCTGTTACCCCTTTCAGAAGACTTTTTGCCACAGATTTGCCAACTTGTGTTTCGGGGTATACTTCTTCAACATTTTGAGAAAAACTGCTTGCCACGAACTGGCCAACATCTTTTTCAGTTTGCTGGTTTGCAGGAGTTACCTTCGGCTTTGATGGGTTTTCCATTTCCTGTTTCAGTAGGCTGGCAAGAGGAATAACCAGGCTTGAAGTGACATAATTTTCACCACTAACGTCTTCAGTCGCCTGCTTGAAAGGCTTGAGTAGCGATATTAACTCTTGCATTACTTTCAGTTGAGATGTTGGGATCATATCGGGCACATTCCTGCTCGTGCCGCAACCACTCATGGAGGACAGGGCCTGAAAGCGTAACAAAACGCTCCATCATATCAAGGTTGGAGTTCCATCGGGTGCTTATAGCCTGGATTAAAGTCAATACTTCACCCTCCTCCTTACCTGATGCTATCTGCTCAGCTCTGAGCATATCCATGGCGTTAACAGAGTGTTTGAAGAAAGTCACAATAACTTTGGTTTGATCTGCTAGTTTGCTGAACTCCTTGACGTCTTGAGTGATCCATTCACGATCAAGTTTATAATGTGAGCCACGCAGCTGATTCTGCTCTCTTCACCCAAAAAACTCTTGGCTGCAGCTTCAATATTAGTGTGAAGTCTAACTACTTCAACACAAAATTATTTTATAGTGGGAACTGTGGAACCCAGCGAAGAAGAAACCCGGATTGACGATTGAAAACCTTTATTAACAAATTCAGAACGCACTTACAACTAACTAACTCGAGTACGATTACAACGATCGAATAAAAAATATAAAATCGAACTACTCGAACTACTCTGGAAACCGATGACGTTTTAGCGCAATTCCACGAAAAACAGTCTTGCCACAACAATAACAGAAAAAATCCTGACTCTCAACAAAT
The DNA here is from genome assembly GCA_019603395.1 of Cyrtorhinus lividipennis. Lineage (NCBI taxonomy): Eukaryota > Metazoa > Arthropoda > Insecta > Hemiptera > Miridae > Cyrtorhinus > Cyrtorhinus lividipennis. The sequence goes on along the minus strand of CM034003.1, from coordinate 26,252,114 downwards.
AATAATCTCAAGTAAACTCCCCATGTAAATTCCCTCCTAAATTTGAATACAATCGGACAATTAGCTCCATTGTCAGTCGTCATGGTCAGGATCTTTCCTTTTTCAATTCAGAAGTCCTCAGTAATTTCGACGAATTTTTCTTTGATGTAATCTGATGTGTGAGACGCTTCCAAACGTTGCGCGCACAAAGAAAGGCTCTCCAATACCCCATCTGATTTATTGAGGAAGTGGACGGTCATGACCAGGAAGCTCCTCGTAGAATTAGTGAACGAATTTTTCTCCTTATAATAAACAGCCATAGGACAAAATCTTTAAACCGCATTGTAAATCATCATATAGATTAGACAAAACAGAAAACGCGGAAGTGAAAGGTGAATGGATGGCATGAAAAAAGTAGCGAATACCCAAGGAACCGTTCGGTTGTTTGAGGGTTTTTGGCCACAAGGCGCGCTAAGTCCGAGCCAACACTGATTAGGAGGGGATAATTTGATACAGAAGGTTTGCACTTACCCAGGTTATCCATGGAATACTTATTCCATGCAGGTTATCGATTGAACTTACGCTCACTGTTTCGTTTATCAGATTTCAATTAATTTATTTGAGTTTCAAGGCGTGATTGTACCTCTTACAATTAATCTGTGGCTTATCAACTGTCTTTATCATACTCGGTAAGTTTAATTTGATGTTGTACAACTTGTCTTCATAATGTGAAGAGGTATTCAAACTGGGTACAAATCACGTGTAACGCATGGGTTGGGGGCAGATATTTTGTGGAATCTGCTCAAAATTCTGTTTAATCGACTTATTATCACTCAAACTGATCATTAGTATCTTTGCTAGAGTTATATGTTGGATGTGGTTTGGAGGTAGACACGTGTGTTTGTCTAATTTGTATCTGAATGCGTTCTATACCTTTAATATGGATGTAAATCTACGTGATGCACTCCCTCGCACTTAGACCTAGTGGCCCATTGTGCTAACCCCTGGAGCTCATCTTGGCCGAAGCTCCGTGTTCGCGACTAGGTCCAGCAGCTTAAACCACCACTGGGTACCTCTGTCCCACCTACTTTGTCAAAGCAACCTATGTATGTCTGTTATTTTCTTTGCAAATGTTGCTGAAACCAACACCCAACTAACCTAAACGTGTCCAATCGGACTGCAGCTCTGTTCAATCGGGCTGCAGCTGAGATTGCTGTCACATTTTAAAGCAAAAATCGATTATTTGAAGCCACAACCAGGTTCTGAGGCTCACTGACCAAGTTTGCTCAATTTGGATATTGATGTTCTTGAATTTTGGTTTTGGGTGTGTCATTTCCCATGCTAGGGCCCAGCCCAGAACTGTTTGGCAGGTATAAATCGATCTTCTTGGTTCCAAAAACTGGTTTTTGTGATGTTTTGCTGAACTCTCTGTTGGTTACTTCTTTCGAATATGTTGGAGATTCTTGAACTTTCTTGGTGAGTAAATGGGAATTATAACACTCGCGGATCACAATTTGAACAATATATTTTACTGTACTCACTTTCTTACAACACAACTAGAAGAAGGAGTTACATGAGACTTAAGGGAACAGATCTGCAAACCCTCATGACCACTAACAGTCTAAGGAGAGCAATATGTAGTTCGTATGTTACATGGAATGTATAAGATATTCCATCACTCCCCTTCGAACAAATATTCGTTAAATTCATCTGAGGCCAAAAGCAATGACATTCTGATGGTGCTTTGCTTTCCCTAGTGGCTTTGTGAATATGTCAGCTTGCATTTCATTAGATGGTACATGGGCGTTGTTGGCGGTGAGGTACGTCTTGAAATCAGGAAATTGCTTCGGTGCTGCACGACGAGCACTGCGACGTGGCATGTCGTTCGCAGGGACGTTATTGGACGTGCCTGGCACTTGGACGCCTGCCGTCCTGGTGATGTTCCCGGATGAAGAGTTCGAGTTCCCTTGATCATCGTCGGTACGGTCGGAGAAACCGAGGAAGTCCTCGCTACCGTGTTCCTCTGGGTCGCTGATTTCTCCTCCATCGGAGTCTTCCTCTAAACTGTAGGGATTATCTCCGTTGGCTTCAACTACAGCGTCCTCGTTGTTGATAGGGCGGTGGATTTGGACGATCGGTATTCCGGGCTTTTGTGACGAATTTTCCAAGATTTTTGATGACACTCGAGGGGATGACTCTGCTACGTTAGAAGTTATCTTTAGATTCATTTTTGAATTTGTGATACTCTCTTCCTCGAGAAACGTGACATCTCGGCTGATAGTGACATCTTTGTAGCCGGGTTAAAGAATCGGTATCCCTTTGTATCCATGCAGTAACCTATGAAGATTAATTTTTCGGATTTTGGATCCAACTTCTTTCGGAGTTGCTTCGGCCGGTGAACCATGGCAGAACATCCAAAAATTCTCAGGTTACTTAGATCGGGTTTTTCTTTGTACCATGCTTCGTAGGGGGTTTTCCCTTGTAGGATTCGCGCCGGAGATCGATTGACGATGTATGCTGCAGCCGCCATCGCCTCTGCCCAATATCTTTTGTCTAAATTGGCATCAATGAGCATTGTGCGAGTTTTTTCCGCCAATGTCCTATTCATCCTTTCGGAAACACCATTTTGGGACGGGCTGTATCTAGCAGTAGTTTCGTGACGAATTCCAGACTCTTTGAAGAGAGCATTCATCTTCTCGTTCAAGTATTCAGTCCCACGATCGCTACGGAATTTCTTGATTTTGAGGCCTGTCTGGCACTCCACTTCTGCTTTGAACTCCTTGAAGCATTTGAAGACTTGGCTTTTTTCCTTTAGAAAATAAAGACGGACGTATCGGGAATGGTCATCAATGAACGACAGAAGAAAACGACTTCCTCCGAATGATTTCTCCTCAAACGGACCCATTAGGTCAGAATGAATTAGTCCAAGCAGTTGTGAGGAACGATTTCCACGGCTTTTGAAGGGTAGTCTCGACTGTTTTCCTCTCAGGCAGAGTTCACAGTTCCCTTTGATGTCTGTCTCTCCAATCATTCCAATCGAGTTTTGTTTCAAGATACTCATGCCTTTCATGTTGAGATGGCCTAGACGACGGTGCCACAGCGCATTCTGTTCCCTGGTGAAGTGACAAATTGCCTGGGTTTCACTGGGCGATTCAATGCGGTAGATTCCATTATCCAGGGTAGCTTCAGCAAACAGCTCTCCCTGTTCGTCGTATATTTGTCCTCCCTTTTGATTGAAAGTGACGGTATGGCCTTTGGAGACAATTTTGCTAACTGATAATATATTTGCAGCTGCTTCGGGTACGTAAAGAGCATCATGTATAGTGACGTCAGTAGTTTTGCCTCCTGCGGAAACAGCCATCTTTACATTTCCACATTGATGAGCAGTGAGTTCCTTCTTGTCAACGGCAGTAATTTTCACCTCTTTTTCCAAGGTCTTGACAAAGGAATTTGCAGTGCAGGAGATATGGGCGCTGCTTCCAGAATCCAAATACCAAGCCATTCTGTTTTGGGGCTGACAAGATGAGAAACAACTGAAAAGCGACTTCTGCTTTTGTTCTGGCAGTCTCTTTACTCCGTCTTTGTCTGCTTTGCTTTTACTGCCCCAACATTTTGCGGCTACATGACCAAATTTTTGGCATTTCAGACATTTTGGCCTAGATTTCCTCGACTTGGGGGCGTACAGGGCGGTCTCTGCATCAGCGCACCGCAGACTAGCAGACTGCGCGCCTACTTCTTGCAGCAATTTCACTTTAATTGAGTCCCCTGTTATTTTGGTCCCACTACTTTCTAACCCCATAATCATGGGTCTGTAGTCATCAGGTAGACCAGCTAGTAGTAAGGCTCCAACCCACTCGTCACCAATCGGGAAATTTATTTCATTCAGCATTTGAGTTGTAGATAGAATCTTGTTACAATATTCTTCAACGTTCATGCAATTTTCGAGTCGAGTTGTAACAAGCGTCCGCAATAGTGTAATCTTCCTCAATAAACCAGAATCTTCAAACGAGTCTTGAAGGCATTTCCAGGCTGAACTGGCCGTAGTACAGCCTTGAATATGAGGATAATTTGACTTCTCAATTGCCAAGATAATTTCAGCTAGGGCTTTTTGATCCTTTCTGGGGTCAATAGTTGGTGGAATAACGTTACCGGCAGCGTCTGTAGTCGTTGTAGGTTCGACGACGTCCCAAAGGTCCCGAATGACCAACACACTCCTCATTGCCAACTTCCAGCTAGCGAAATTCTCTCTTCCAACTAACTTTTCGATGCCTGTCGTCTGTTGAGACATTTTCACGGTTATTAACACGTACGAAAATTAGCAACGAAAGTTCGAGCACGTGTTGCTCGCGATGGGCACTTTCTGAGTTGAGTCGAAACACAAGTTCCGTCCTACACAGGCTCTACCACTGACTCACACAAGTTCGGAATTCGCACTTTTTATAGTGCATGGCGTAGAACTGGGCGCATAACCTCTTGAACTTTCTTGGTGAGTAAATGGGAATTATAACACTCGCGGATCACAATTTGAACAATATATTTTACTGTACTCACTTTCTTACAACACAACTAGAAGAAGGAGTTACATGAGACTTAAGGGAACAGATCTGCAAACCCTCATGACCACTAACAGTCTAAGGAGAGCAATATGTAGTTCGTATGCTACATGGAATGTATAAGATATTCCATCAGAAACTCATTATCTTTCTTACATTACTGATTCTATTTTATTTTATTACATTTAATGAAGTTGAATTAAATTTTATTAGACACCTCTACAAAACAACTGGGACATCAACGCTAGGCTCATGTGAAAGATTTACGTACGAGAACAAAAATGATGGGTTTTAGTGCAAACGGCTCCTTTCAAAACTGAGTGTTGACAGATGCTGAACAAGAATACACGATGGTGAGACGTTCACGTACCCCCTCCCCTCCACTTCCAAATTTCCATTAAGGGGCACCTTCAGCGAAAGCTATACCCCAACCTTGACTTGCATAGCCAAAAAATATTTAGGTAACAACGGTTCGATATTTTCCTACTTCCTCTTGGCATTGAACTCAATACATATTTGGAACACAGCCATTACTTTAGGTACCGAGAAAATCAATTCATAAGTTCACGAGTTGCTCGCGAACGAGTTATCGTGTTTGAATTTGAATCAGGATTTAACATTCAAATGATTGCATTTTCTAACTAGGTCAGCTCGAGTGGTTTCCAAGGTCAGCAAATTAATGGGAATATTTTCAAAATCAGTATCCAACATCATCTATGTGGCACCTGAAGTGAATTACTTTGATTTTAGTCTTCTGCGCGGATTGTCTGCTCCCATCTGCGTTAAGTTACGATCCCGTTGGAGGTCCACGATGAAAAACGCGCCATTTCAAAGTCCAGAAAAAATGGCGTGACCACAGAAAACTATTCAAACCTTCGCCTGCTTCTTGCCTTCGTTAAAATTGATCGATCTGTTGGGAAATATTATTAGATATGTAGCACCCCATCAAGGTAGAACCTCGGAAACTGTAAATTCGGCATTTCAGTTGCCGGTTGAGCCTAGTCACGTAGGCTGCTATCACCGTGGTGCAACCGCTGTCTTCAAAATACTTATTGCTGTCGTGAGTTCTAACTCATCCTTTCCTTGCATTTCCACTAACGGCCTATCTGTTAAACTCAACTTTATTCAAGATTCGGCTTCGTTAAAATCTTAATAAATCACAGGGTGTCCGCAAAACCTATGGCACAAACTCAAGGGGTGCAACCCAGCATCCAAAAAAACCAAACAATTTTGCATATTGAAAACCTCATTTCTTAGTAATTCTAATAATAATTTGATAAAATAAAAATGAGATACTAAGAAACTAATTTCACCTTAATGGGGAACGCATGGGAGTGTCACCATTCCATTCAGCACCAAAAAATGTAAATTATTGCAATATCAAACTAAATTTCATGATGAAATTCGTTTTTTAAAACAATTATTTTCACCTAAAAACCCACGTTTTATCGCATTAAAACCCAATTTTTCCCCAAAACGTTCCTCTAAACAATTTTTTTTCGAATTCAGCGTCCAAAATTTAGTCGAAAATGATACCGCACACGCTTAGATTGCCCACAATTCTCGAAAAACCGTTTTTCGAAGGACACATTTTGATTTTAAATTTTGTCCAGGGAACCTTTTCCGGCTCTAGTTGATCCTTGAAACTTTTCAACCCGATTGGACTAATATTGAGGGAGATAGGGGTCAAAATGTGTTTTTCGGAAAATGGATTTTTGAAGTTCTCGGCGGTCTTGCCGTGTTTGTTATCTTTTTCGATTAAATTTTGGACGCTGAATCCAATGAGACGGGTCCCGGAACGATTGGTGCCCTCTGGATGAGGTTATGGGTCAAAATGGGTATCTATCTACCTACTTCAAAAGTGTGTTTTCGAGATTTCTGGTACCCAGGCGTGTGGGGTATCATTTTCATCCAAATTTTGGACGCTTAACCGGTTGAAATGAGTCTCCATGCTCCTGGTCCATGTTTTAATTAGTAGGATGTAGTTCGAAAATTTAGTGGGCATTTTTGGTTGCAAATGAGCTGTAGAATCGACCCTTTGAGTTTTGCGTGGACACCCAATTTGTGTATTCAACCTATAACTATTTTTCTCAAGAATTGATAAATTCTTACGACCTCTCTTGGAACAGACAGAACTTCCGAACTCACTTGAAATATGCAACACGAAGACTATGGACGTTACGAAAGTAAGTCCGTAGGTGAAATTAGATGTGATACTTTGTTTGAATTAAGTTCCTAGTTCATTTTACCTCGCTATACTTAATAAGGGTTACCAATTCTCAATAAAAAAAAAAAAAAAAAAAAGTGACTGTAATAATGATTAGAATAATTTCTGTAGGGTACCAATTTAACAATATTTAAACATAACTAGACATTTTTTCGTACCTGTACCTCAGGGGCGTAGATTCAGGGGTAGCGCAGGTACCGCCGTTACCACTGACAAAAAGGAGAAATATCAATGCCTAAATAATGAATACAAATCCGAAAAGTTGAATTTGGGCTGACAGATTTGATAAAAAAAAATACATTGATTCTCCATAGTAGGTTCAAATCAGAGATTGCTGACACCTCTTTTGATCTTATATTTTTTACCTTATTTATTCTAGATTTCATTGATTTGTTACAGACTCAATTTTGGTTTTTGAGTAAAGAGACAGGACACTTGTCTAGGTTACCTGTGTTCATCTTAATGCTCTTGTAGTTCTAAGGGTGTTGCCATTTGCTATGGTTGGGTGGTAGGGGTGGACTGGGAGGACTTAGCCACAGTCACTTCCCTGTTGGCGAATCATGGATACTGGCTATTTACCTGGGAATTTCTGGTTTTCTAATTAATTTTTGATGACTGATATATTGTAATAACTCTGGGCAATTCCCTTGCTAAGGACAGCTTACTTTTCTGTCTTGTTTGAAATGAATAATGGGCGTTGGTCAATTCAGTGAAAGACTTACTATATTGGAAGGGGGGTTGCGGTACCCTCAATTCCAGAGCCATGCTACTCTCTTGTTGTACCTAGTTCCGAACAGCTTATTCGTATTATACGTACCACCAACCATTTATTATATTTAATGGATTTTGCAATCACATTTTATTCACATTAATAATTCCCCGTCGGTGTTATAAATACGAATACAATTGATATGTGATTGGGTCGTGCTCCACATTTTGAAACACTGACAACCCCGTACAATTCTTTTTAAATTTACTAACCTTCCTATTTTCTCCTATTTCGATTAGGGAACGATCAAACTGCACCGAAGGTATGGACGGTAGAAGAAAACCGGCGAAATACGCGAAAAATATCACCCCGAGAAGAAAATTCGTCATTGTAAGCGAAATGTGTGTATTTATAGATTATTAATTAATTACAATTTGATCACAGTCTAACGCTAGTTGATATTCTCCAGTTTCAGCAATACACCTCGACAACAACTAGAAAAATATCTTGCCGGTAGTTTCATTCTCATCGCAATTCTCTGTCTCGGGTTATCTCTTTCAGTTTTTGCCGGTGAGTTTGCCCACAAATCATTCCAGATAGAGCAAATAAATGAAAAAATTGATTTTAGGTCCTCGTCTTTCTTGCCTGGTTACAGGGAGACGAAATGACTTGTATGATGATATGTGTCAAACCCCTCAATGCATTCAATCAGGTTTGTACCGGATATTATTGTTGTAGATCGAGACATACAGAAACTTCCCATCGTACATTAAACTCGACGGACTGACTGGAAGGCAATTTGGCAGATTTAGTCAAAGAACAAATTTTGTCAGGGGAGCGTCATAATATGATCATTTTGTGTCCTGACAAAGTAGGCTTTGATAGGATCAAGTGTCTTTAGTTCTCTGATCAATCTGTGTACCAACGAGGGAGTAATTTTACAATCGCGTTGCTCATTATATTTTAAAACAAGATCAGCATACAGTTATTGATAAAAATGATTAACGGGAATGTGTCCAAAACCTCGGATTTCTTTGGTTAGTACCTACGTTTAGGTTTTATTTGAGGCCTATGTTGGGTTACGCACAATAACTATATTAACTGAAATGTGCGTAATCATAATTGTGAACACGAATCCTACTTACGAGGGGCGTTCAAATATAAGCCTTTTGTTACTAAACTTGTATTTTAGACGAAAAAAAAAAAAAACCTTCTGGATTACTTATTGACGTAGTTCTCTTACCTGGAAATACTCCCACGAATTGGCAGTTTTTGGTTGGTTATTCCTTTTTATCTTTTTATAGCGTTTTCGAAGAAAAGCTTTGGACGTGTCAGCATCCAGTTGCGCTGAACCTGCTGATTACTGTCAAAACGCTCTCCGCCAAGTGCTTATTTGAGGGACCCTAACATGTGGTAGTCGCATGATGATAGGTCTGGGCTGTATAATGGATGTTCCAGTGCGGTCCAGTGCTTTGCAGTCAATTTTCGGGTCGATAGTGTGGCAGTGTTGGGTCTTCCATTGTTATTCAAGAGCAGCACGTCTCTGATCAGGCTTTTGCCCCTTTTAAATCGATATACTGCCTAATCATAATCTAAGAGGAGTAGTAGTCAGTGTTTATTTCCTGAAGATCACATTCCAGCAGACAACCAAATTTTGGCCTTTGATGGCATAGCCTCCCCCTTTTTTCTACACTCCATAATGGCTCCCTTTGACTTTGGTGTGAAATGGTGCTCATTACTATTCATTCAAAAGAGCCTCTACATCAGATTCAAAACAAGCAAGAAGAATTTGAGAAATATGAACTCTGAGATTCTTCAGTTCAGCGCTGAGAAGACGTGAACCCATATTACTGACAATTTTCCAAATTCCTGATGTTTTTCTGAATGGACACTTTCAATACTCGTTCCTAGTTCTTCACTGATTTCAGCCACAGTGATGCGCCAATCCCCCTCTATAATATCCCAAACAGCTACGACATTTTTAGGTGTGACACTGTCTTGCATGGCTAAGGTACCTTGGAACTTACCTTTCTACTTTCTCCTTTCCTCTTCCAAACCAAAGGCCTGTTTATGTTTGAACCACCCTCCTATATAACATCATAAGCAGAATTCTGTGGTTATTATCACAAATATGATCTAAACATGAACCTATTTCGTAGTTGCCCTTCATAGTTCTATCAAAATTCATATTTTTTCTGTTAATTAGCCAAGAATTGTAACATTTAATGATAATTTCGTAAAAATGCACTCCAGAATTTACAAAATTACAACAATAACTTATAATTTGTTGTTTTTGTCAATAAAAAACCTAGGTGTTAATTGTAGCTCTGAAGATAACCGTGAAAAAATTTAGTTAATTGTAACAAACACGTAAATACAAATATAATATTGGTTAACTTTCAAAATAACCACATAAGTTATTGAAAATGCGCACATTTCTTCTTTTTTGCACGTTTACCTATGTCACTGTCTTCCACCTATCAACAGACGTTTTTGACTCGGGGAATTCCTACATTTAATGATTCATTGTCATTCAAACCTTTATTACAAAATGGAAATCCTGTTGTAGCTTTAGTTCTTCTTACTTCGATGAACAGCAGCGTGGATCCGTGTGAAGACTTTTACCAATTCGCTTGCGGTGGTTACAATATCGATTTTTCGGACGATACGGAAAATAAATTTGTCGAAAATTGGGTGACTGAGCAGCAGAAGAGGCAAAAGAAACTTTTTCTCAGTGAGTATCGATAAGCGTTGAAAAACTCGAGGAAATGAGCGTTTACTTCGGATTGTAATGGTGCGTCGTTACGTGCTACAGAAAAGCTGAAGGAAGACAACGCTCCAAACGACCCGTCAGGAATACGAGCGGCTAGAAGAGTGTTCAAAGCTTGCCAAAATATACGTGAGTCTACTAAATTTTTCCTGATTAGCAGCAGTACACATTAAGCTCGCTATGAACCACCTCCAATTCAAAGTGCATCTTGCCTGTCCCATAACCTCGTAGAAACATTTCCTCGCACTTGGAAATTATTGTCTGGGAACAAGCTTTAGCTTTTTCTTCTTCTTTTAACTTTTTTTCTGATTTCTGATTCTAACTGAATAGTTATTAATTGATACCCACCCCAAAAACGTACAACCGTTTGAAAAATGCTTGGAATACTAGAACCCATGACTGTCAGACGGACATGCACGTCTGCTTGTTTGTAGAGCAGATCCAAAATTGGGTTGAAAATTTACATTAACAATATCCTACATGGTAAGAAGAAGTTTTTGCTAGGGCATAACCAGTTGATTCATCATCTACAACTAGACGGACCAATAATAAACCTCCAACTCTTGTTTGTAGAAGATTTCAAAAATGCACTGAGGTTAGTTTCCAGGGGTTGGTAGACCTGGTCCACCCCCACCTCTAGTTTGATTCAAAGTTTGTCAGCATGTTCTGTCAAAGCTGGTTCACATCGATATTGAATCAAAAGTATTTCTGCGTGTGTCTGGGAGGCCATCTTCGTTTTTGTCAGTAATGTTCCTTGCCCTTTACTGTACATTCTTCTGACAAACAATCCAGCAGAAAAATTCTAATAACAATCTACATCTTACCACCATTCTAAGGATCTCACACATAAAGATGCAATGCCTACAAAACAGATCAGTCTACAAAAAATTCGTACATACGACAATTAGAGAATACCATAGGCCACAGACATTTTGGTAGGGATATGCGTTAGTTACGGTGGACAGCCACAGGGATCGCTATGAACCATGGGGGAGTTTTTGCACCTCTGTCTTGAGTGATCTATGGCTGCGCCGCAATAAGTTGATGAAGCAAAATCGAAACCATATTTTGAGAAGAGTTTTTATTTTGCCTGACCCGCCACATAGATAAATTAACCTCACAAGCATGACCTGAATGAGGTAAACATTTGAGGTATTTTCTAATGTTTGTAGTATTAAAACATGTTTCACTGCACGTTAAATCAATATCAATTATGAGTATAATATCCATGAACTTTCAACGTTGTTTCCAGCTGCGATCAATGCAGTCGGTCTGCCAACTTTATGGGCCACCCTAGAAAAGCTAGGACTGCCCAGGCACCCGCTGAATACCACCGGCAAAGAAATTCCTTGGACTCGAGCATTAGGAAGGACTTTGCGCTATCTGGCTCACGAGCCAATCATAAGTTTTACTGAAAAACCGTCCAACTTCAACAGCAACATCAACCTGGTCACATTCATCACCCCCGATGATTCTGGGGACGTTGGCATACTTGGAGGGTAATCCCAATTAACGTTTCAAAAGTTAATTGAGAATTAAAGAGGAATTGCTTCGTCAATAATTTCCCATTTTCGACTAGCTGGAAAACTTTGAGATTTTTCAACCACAAAATGGCTTCGTCAGTGAAAAGCGTTCAAAACTGGAATAATTACGTCGGTAAAATCATCACCTACTTGATTGAAGCTGACGGTACAAAAATCAAAGAGAACGAACAACTTACGAATGTAACTGACAGCATTTTAAAAGTTTTTAGAGTGATCGTCCGAGTAAGTGACCAACAATGTATAAATTATATTAAAAATTGTATTGCAACTCAGATAATCAGGGCATGACTACTCACATCTCATGTTTCACGTTACAGGCTTTGGAAACCGATAATTATCCACTTGACGGAGCTAAGGCCGATTGTTTGAATTGTTCTGCCGTCCAGATGAATATAAGCGAATTTCAAACAATATTGGATAATTCAACGACAACGGGAATATCGAAGGTATGTGCTTGCGCAATAAGCAACTTATTTTAGCTCCATTTTGCATTTTTGATGAACCAATAGAGGTTAACCTCACCAATTGGCCCACAAAATGTTACAGTATACGTTTCATGGTGTCTAGAACCAACCAAAACCGAAATGTCCGTCCACCAACCACGCCGTTTTTGGTACTATACAATTTTCTAAAATTTTGTTCATGGGCCTCTTTCCGACTCATGTTGGTCCTCAAAACTTGTCAGCCTAATCGGTCCAATTTTAGAGAAAGTATGGGTGAACATGGGTTTTTTAATTGTTTAATAATATTACGACCTTTTCTTACTAGTACTTATCTTCTATGGGTCGAAAAAGAATTAGGCTCAACTAGGATAAGACCCGGACTGGGCCTATGTGCAAAGTTTTCAGTCCTTTTGAAGCTTTTAGATCAACAGACAGGAGACGGACATTTTGGATTTGAAATTTACCCTTTGAATTGTAGCAGTTCAAACTCGTTCTTTTGTTTATTTTCGTTGATACGAATACAGTGTTTAATTGCAATTAGAGTAATGAACCTAAAACTGATTCCGGCCCTGTTTTGTTTTATATAGATTCAATTGAAGCCGTTTTTAGAGGAAATCCTGTCACAATTCCCTGAAGTCAAATACGACTATTCTCGAGAACTGGTGATTGTCTTGAGACTGAATTACTATCGTGTTTTGTCTTCGTTAATGGAACAACTGACGGACGAAGACATAGGTGAGGGCAATCGCAATACGTATTAACAATTAATGTTAGATATGGACCCGACTTTCAGCCAGTATATTCTTCTTAACTTTAAAACGAGTTCATTCCTATTCTTTTTGACGTCATGCTTTCATCTGAGCTTGGCGTCTAGCCTCATTCTCAGGTATTTGGCTTCATTCGAATTGGGAATCGCCGTGTTGTTGAGGTAAGCAGGGATGTAGTCAATTTTACGGTTGGTAAAATCAACATGAACTGACTTCGTCTCGTTTAATTTGATTCATTTCGAGGTCCATTGACTGACTTTGGAGAAGGATCTATTAAGTTTAGTAATGGATTCATTATTGCTATCGCCAACTACCAGGATAGCAGTGTCATCTGCAATTGTTGCTGTTGTGCTTTGTGCTACTTCTGGTAAATTGCTTGTGTACAAAGGTACAGAGTGGGCGTAGTACACTTCCTTGTGGTACGCCAGCATGATAAAAGGGCTCATGTAGCTCTACATGCTAGGAGGGCAGTATCCTTTTCAACTTAAACTTCAGGCCCTCATGCCAGAACTTATCGAATGCCTGCGACAAGCCCAGAAAGATGGCTGAGCATACCTATCATCTTTTGTTCGAGCGCTTCTTCAATCATGTGGACTATCCGGTGCACCTGATCAATGGTTCAGTGGTGCTGACGGAAACCAAACTGATGCTTTGGAATTAGATTGCACTGCTCAATGGCAGCTAGCAAGCTATTGTTAAGAAGTTTATCAAATAGCATCACAGGCGGCAATGAAATTGGCCGGTAAGATTCCAGCCGCTCTGATGGCTTTCCAGGTTTTGGAATCATTATTACCTCAACAATTTTCCACACCTAAGGTACGTGGTTGTGTGAGAAGCTGCAACACAACTAATGTAGTATATTGCCAATTAAGAGGTAAGGCTGGCAACACTGTCGTGTTATCGTTTTGATAAGGCCGCGTTGAGCCAAGTCGAGTCTGTAGGTCTTAAGAGGTTGTGAGTAAAAATTTGTATTGTTAAACAGTCCAAGAAAATATACCTCTATAACAGGGTCATTGAAGTTGGATTGTTTCCCGTCATATAAACTATGATCTGAGTTAATTTGACAAGTTAACTTTATTCCCCGATATTTGCCACAGCGAAGAGTAGGCAGTGAAAAGAAAGAAATTACTGATCAGGTGAATCGAATTAACTCTTGAAGTGGAAGAACCCAGTTAGTAGTTGGAAAAAACAATTATCAGACTGATATTTTTCTAGTTTACCCTCAATATCCAAAGTGTATGAACATATTTTTCCAAATTAATTGAAAAATGTTATCTCGAGAAAAGTCACTTCACGAATAAGCGAGAATTAATTTTTTTGAAGTTACAATAAAAGTTACTACTCAACACACTTCCTCTGTTGTAGTTCTTTTCATCTGGTGGCAAGTAGTTTCGATATTGGCAATACACACGAATGAAGATCTCATGTACCTAAATGACCAACTGTTGAGAAATTTGGGTGATCAGTACATTTGGTCAAGGTTAGTAGGAATGCTGTAGAGTATTTTGACTCATATGAACATGTTAGGCCGTCATTAAGATAATTTTGAATTGAAATTTTCAGGGAGACAGTTTGCTACTCGAATGTTTTTCATTTGATGAAACCGTCTTTAGTGTATTTCATGTTGGAGACAATTAACGAATCTAGGATTGACCGTGTAAGTTGTGGCAGTTAAACGTAAAATCCCTTCTGATTCATTAATCTTTTTCAAATTGTGTTTCAACTGCCAACGACTAATTCGCAGGTAAAAGACATGGCGGCCAATATTCAGAAAACTCTAACTACGTCGATAATTCATCAAGACTGGATGGATGAAAAAACGAAGAAAGCGAGCGCCAATCGGATGAAAAGCGTTCAATTTCACATTGGTCTGCCCGAAACCATGAAAAACTTATCCTATTTTGAAGAGTTGTACCGCAGTCGTGGTGAGAACAGGCCAGGGGTAAACGAGGGCCAGGTAGGTCATCCAGGGGACTTTGTAATCCTTAGTTGGGGAAATTGTCACTTCCATAAACGAATTTCAGTAAAAATTTAGAAGTTACAATCACCGGTCTTTAAAAGCAACCCTCACAACTTTATTCACATTGTGCTAATCCTACGACCTTCTCTATTCATTTTGGATTCTTGAAATGCGTTTTAGATACCTTTGTATGAATTCAAGCACTTGGAGAACTTACAGAACCTCGTGGATTTTGAGGTCAAAAAAAGGATCAAGAGGCTTGCTATTTCAACAGCTGTAGATCAGTAAGTGTAAATAACTATTTAGGGTCATACACTAGCCACTTGGACTACAAATTACTTGCAATTGCAATTGAAATGCTACAACAAAAGTAATGTTTACATTCAGAGACGACAAATTTGGATGTTTCAAATGCCCCGAGAGTTGTCTTTATTAAGGGTTGGAGAAGGTTACTTATGAAGGTTTTAACGTTTTAATTTTCTCATCTATAGCGGCGACTTCGACCCTCTTCTAATCAACGCATATCATGAAAGGGAATTCAACTCCGTTAGTAAGTTTCTACTTGATAGATAATTGTGAAAACGCTAATACTGGCATGATTTTCTGTCCTACTGTGCAATCACATCAATCATTGATTGACATTTGGATGTTGTTGGGGTTGGGGTACATAAATTAACAGCATTTGAGAGTAAAGGTTGCAAAATCGCAAAGTTGCCTGGAATGACAATATGAAGCTTATATGAGAAAACAGGTAGAAGAAAAATCTTCTTAATTAAACGATATTTTGAAAATCATCTACCTCAATCGCCTTTGCAATTTCAGAACAATGTTCTTATTAGTATGTTTGCTTAATAGCTTGACTGCTTTTCAAAATTTTTGAAATGCTTCCTTTTAACCTCCTGTTTGTAGAATTGATCCACCATTGTAACCTCACCCATTGATGGTTCGGTTGGTTCTCAAGTTGGTTGCTGGTTTGTTTGTTTTGTAATGTCTCCTGTTTTAACAACGTGCAAATGTACATTCTCGCTTTCAAGACTTATCTCCAACATCAGTGTTCATTTTAATACTGTTGTGCCACAGACAGCTATAACGTGATGAAATAGCTAAATGGGGGGGGGGGGGGGTGTACATAAAGCCTGCATAGAGACCCAAAGAGCAGTAGAATTCTAACTGGTGACCTTGACACGCCTCTGCTCAAATTTATACTTCCTAACCTCCAAACTGTCTCATATGAATTCTTTGTCACCTACTCTGACTAAACTATAAACAATAAGACAGTAAGTCAGAGGATGTCAACCATTAGACATATTTAACTCCAAACCTCACTGTAAAAAATGTGTAAATCCCTTTGTGCTCTCCCCTTCTATATTGGCACCCTTTATGAATAAGTTCTACTTAATTCTGCTTTCCTTTGATTGTGAATTAACATTCACACTTGTTCTACTTTTGCACTTTGTCACCTCCACAATACTGTAACGGGGCGGCAGATTCCAAGCGCCCCGTCAAGAAACTTCGGCGGCGGGGTACGGATCGACCCCTCTCCCCTCCAAGCGCCTGACCCCAGCTGGGCGAAAGGCGTGTCCTCATTGGATTGGTTGGGCGATGGGCGGCGCGAGACACCCAGGGAGGAGTAGGAGGGGAAGGCGACTTGACGAGCGGACTGGGAAAAGGAACATCAGGCAGTCGTGTACGAACTCAAGAGAAGGAAAGTTGGGATCTCCGTTCGCCATAATCTCGTGGGGACAAGGCGGAACGAAGTGAAGTGAAGCGGAACATCGAAGCGGAACAACCGACGCGTAGCAAATCAACCCCTTGTGAAGCCGGTGTTGTGAAAGTGACCTGAGGGAACAAGTGTATCGTGGTTCCTTCAGGGTGAGAACTCGGGAATTGGGAGATCAGCCAATTCCTCTCCCGTAACAGTGGGCCCTTATACGAACTGAAAATCCCCCGTCGGACCCGAGTGTTGATCCGTTCGCGCCCGATTCGACGGCCAATAGTCCAGGTTTCCCACGCACCGCCAGTCGTCGGACCTCCGTCGGAAAGAGCCTCGCCTCCTCCGGCCTGGACGGCGTTCCCCTGACCGAAGCCGAGCAGCGAAGAGAACATCACCCTGTTGTCTCCATCCGAAGAAGTTGGTGCACGTAAGTGGCGAAATAACTCTGTCTCGTACCCTCGCAACGCGAAAGTCGAACTATCTAAATCTGGCCCAAGCCCCGACGTTTAGTCACCAGAAAGCTGATCATAGAGTTGTACATTGTAACCGTATTATTTAGTATTTTGTCTGTCGTAGGAAAAGTAAAAGGAATTAGGGGAGGACATTAACAAATCATTTCCACTTTACCGTCATTCAAACCAAACATTTGAGCCTTCAGCTACCTCGTAAATTCATTTGGCCCTCAGCCCTTCACTTCTGCCTACTCAATAATTAGATTACGTAATAGTCAATATCCTTCTCGGCCGAGACATTCCGTATTCTACATTTCTGTCAATTGCGTTTATTATAAGTCAATATTGAACCATTGTCTTTTCAATCACGAAACCCCATTCCTCAGAGCTTGGTAAATTCAGGTGTACTTGGCGTCCATGACCGACCATTGCAGACATTCCGGACGGTAAGTGAAAGTCTTTAATCTCCCACTAATTATTCGCCTAGGTCTATTTTTGGATCCCTAGCCCGTTACGTGAAAACGACGGGTTACAATACCATCTGTTGGGAGATTACACCTGCACCAGTCTCCTGGGCAACTGGCGTTACAAGGTCAATGACACGTGGAGGGCTAAGGGTCACTCTCGAACATTTGTGAGTCATATTGAATTGTCTGGAACCTTCCTGTTGGCTCGAGACAACATGTCAAGTTCCCAGAACCAGGGAAGGTTCGAGAAGGTTCTTGGCCAAGGCAGCCAGTATAAAAAGGGACCGAGGAACGCCACACAGTTCAGTTCAGTTTGGAGTCTGAATATAGACTCCAACTCTGCCTGTTGAAAAATTAGTGCGGCAACCTCGTTACAGTTACAACTGTGTATTGCGCCTTGTGATTCTGTAAGTGTGTGAATGAAGACAGTGTATTTGAGTGAACAATTGTAATAAATTATTTACAAACAACATAAATCGTTACACATCTTTCCTCTGGCTTTAGTTGGCCATGGAAGGGTCCCATGCACCAAAAACTGAGAGCTGGTACCTACCTCTAACATAAGGTCTGTTCACCTCTGATGCTTCTTCCCTTCCTTTTTCTTGTGCACACAAAACGGGGATTAAACGGGATTAACAAAGCCTCTGAGTCCCTTATTTGGGGATGTTTATAATAATTGCTCGTTGCCCACTGCATTCATGGGGTCTTAGGGTTATACTTCTAGGAGTTTTCTGGTATTAAATGTATGGGGTAAGTTCCATTGAGCACGCAACTACATTAGAGGAAAAATTAGTCTTACTTAACATACTTGGTGCAGTGGGCAAGCACTCAGGTCATTTTTAAGCCAACTAAGTGTTCTTTACCCCCACCCCTTCATTCTCCATCAGCCCCAGCATATAAAAACACCTAAAATTCCCTTTTCACCCTCATTAGTTGGCTTGACAATGTCGTCTTCACGTCAAAAGCGCTCGCCCAATGCACTGAATACGCTAAGCAAGACGGATTTTTCATCACAAGTAGGAACATATCAGCGCTAAATCGACAAGTTTACAAGGAAATAATAAAACCCAAAACGTCTCATCTGGCTTTTGAATAATGTGTTCGTTAATGTTTTGCAGCAATTCCCTTGGCCATTCTGAACTTGCCAATCTACGGATGGGGAAACGAGTAAGTACTCCTTCGATCTTTGTATTTAGTCACTTAAGATTTCGTTGACGCATGGACGTAGACGTTGATGCAAATTAGTTATACTATCGTAAACGATAGTTACAACCAGCACGATTTGACATCAATACCATTTAACGTCGTGCCAGTAACTCGTATGTAGTGGGATGCCTAAACGATTCTATTTACACAAAAAGTGAACTACAGGAATAACAGTTACCTCATATACAAGTTCTCGTTAATTTGGTTCCAGTGCGTTGAACTACGGAGCATTGGGCGGATTTATCGGACATGAAATAAGCCATGTATTTGACACGAGAGGTAAACTTCACATAACCACAAAGTTGTACACATTTCGTCTACTGATAAAACCACGTTCCGCATCATTTTGTCTGGCGATGGGAAATTATTCCAGGCAAGACGATTGATGAGAATGGAAGCATCAGACCATCGTGGTGGTCCAAATCAGCAGTCGAAGAACATGATTATCGATCATCGTGTTTCGTTCAACAGTATTCAAAGATCCTTCTCGCAAAAAAGTCAACAGTTCGTTTGATCGCATTTGTTTTTAGCTCTCATTGAAATCATATTTTGAATGATGTTACTTGGTGAAAAAGCGTATAATTTGATGTTAGGTGAAGATTAACGGCAATCTTACCCTTGATGAGAACATAGCGGATAGTGAAGGATTGAAAGTGGCCTTCAAAGCATTCAAATCGCGCAAGAATAGATTATTCCCCGATCAGAAGATGCCAGGCTTACAATACACACAAGACCAGTTATTCTTCTTGGCATTCGCACGGGTAAGCCCCTTGCTGATGATGTATTTCAGCCTAATTCTTTATATTACACTCCCGGAGACACTCGCAATCATTTGCCAACATTTTCATGCAGGCGAAATGCGCATTGTACTCGAAATACGCGTTCTCAAAGGTTTCGGAAGATGTTCACGCGCCGGATTTCCTTCGAGTGTACGCCACGTTGAGAAATTCACCGGAATTTTCTGCAGCATGGACTTGCCCGAAGGGTTCATTCATGAATCCCAAACTAAAATGTCGATTATGGACTTAGGGAATCGTAACATAAAAATAAAGAAATGTCTTCTAATGATGTTTTGTCTTAAGTCTTGGCTGAATAATCACTCCCATTTCCCCAAAACGGAAATCCGCTCTCTAAGGAAAAAAATTGAAAATTGTTTATTTCAAGGGTGATTAGTAAACGGGTGAATTATTGATGGGAATACGGGGATACGAACTTCTTCATATTTACATTGTCTCCTATCACTTTTTACTCCTTTACTTTCAAGGCCCCGAGTCGCTATAGCCCCTACAACCCTCAGGACAATGGACAAATTGAGCGCTTAACTGAAACCCTGCAGAAGTGCATCAATTTGGCCATGAAAACTTGCAATCTCCTCATGAGAAATTGGGAAGATGTGCTCTCGAAGGCTCTCCATGACAAATTCTTTGCAAATTGCACTCCACATGATCAATTTTCCTTCACTGTGAATGGAATTGTGAATATTCAATATTCAACACCTCCAAAACCCAAATTCAAAAAAAGTTACAGAGTCTAGTTGAGTTGACAAATAAATTTTTGTTATCCCATACAGGTTTAAGAATCTATTCAGAAAGGTAAAAATGATCAAAATCGCTTACGTATTGATGTAATTCTTTTTTATGTCTGAATGAAGATTTTTAAAAAAAGGCGGGTCGTGGCCATATTGTGGTGACGTCATGCAGTTCGAAAAAGCGATAGGATAATATTTAGATGGAACCCGACGATCAAAAGACGTATATTAACAGAAAAATGCATGAGCGAGTCACCTGATTCGTCTTATGATCACTTATTCGATCACTCGTGATGACCGTTTGATCGCAAACCCACGGCTGAATGAGATATGACATGTGATCGTCAAGTGCAAGGCACAACATCAAACAGAAAAATCAATTCGAAGAGTAGAAGTTAACTTTACAAACCTTGAATACCGAAATATTTATAAAGACATGCAAATAATCACCTATTTATTCATCTCTCGCTATAACAAAATATATTTAGACAGTTCAATTAACTCAATAATATCGCTAAAAGAGCATAGTATAATATCAGATTGAATCACATTTATCAATATCAGAGCGGAGCAAGATGTCACCGTAAATATTGGATTGACTAGTCAATAAACTACCTATGGGGGCCCCTGTTATTTAAAACTTTATATTGGTTGCATTTGCCTGTTGTAAGGTAGTTCCGCGCTTCGTTTTAAAAGTAGCGACTTTGCACCATATTGCGATCAAAGGTCGGTTATGCTTGTTTATATGGTTCACTAAACTACTCTTTAATCTTCTTATTCGAGTGGAGCAACCCGCACGCCTTCAGATAGCCGAGAAACCCTGAGGTTTACTTTTGGACATTATCAAGGTATATATTCCAGGCACGTTGATGAAACGCGCCGAGGACGGCAACTAGAGGTCGAAACCGTTCGCCAGACATCCAAAATACAAGGATATTACAGAAAACAAAGGTTGATTATTCAAGAAAATAACGTGATATACCTGCGCAAGACTGCCTGACGCCGCAAAGCCCAATACAGTTTATTTTCGTCAATATTTTGCGCTAGATCATGTAGAAGCCCTGCACTATGGTTATATGGCTTCACTTATTCCTTGGAGCAAGACTAGGAGAAAACAGTGAGTGTGGGGTGTCTCGGGCTAATTCCAATCGATTCAGCGTCCAAAATTTAGTGGAAATTTATACTCCACACGCCTAAGTACGCAAATATCTTGAAAATGCACTATCAAGATAGGTAAAAATGTATCCATTGAGACCCATACCCACCTCCTGTAGTCACCGGTTGGTCCAGGACCCATCTCAATAGATTTAGCGTCCAAAATTCAGTGGAAAATGATCCCGAAGTTGTTCAAAAAAAGTCCCAAAAATCGTGTTTCAATCACGGGGGTTGGTTAATCCTCGATCCAGGAGCATGGGGGCTCATTCTTATCGAATCAGCGTCAAAAAATTAGTGGACCTGAACCCACCCGCTTATATTGTCGAAAATATCGAACAAGGAGAAAATAGTGGGTGTGGTGTGCCCCTGACCCATTCCAATCGATAGCGGCTCATTCTTATCGATTAAGGGTCCAAAATTTAGTGGAAAATGATACCCCTCACGCCTAGGTATTCATTTTGACCCATAACCTCCCTCGGTGGGCGCCAATCGTTCTGGGATCCATTTCATTGGATTCAGCGACCAAAATTTTGCTAAAAATGATGCCTCACACACGTTGATCGTAAAAAATGTCAAAAATCTCAAAAATTCATTTTTCAGAAAACTCATTTTGACCCCTACCCCTCCAAATTTGGTCCGACTCCACTAAAAAGATACGAATACCGACTAAAACTATAAAGAGTTCTCTGACCAAAATGTCAGATTTTAAGCAAATTCTCTACTAATAAGGTCGGCGTGGACGGCGGACGGACAATTCGGTTTTGTGATCTGGACACCATGAAACCTACTGTCAAATTTTAATGTATATCGGCGAGGTTGACCTCTGGCATGATTACATTAGCCGATTATTAATGGAACAACCAACCAAACACAACAAATATATACAATTCTGAAAGACTTTTTCTTCCTTGAGAACTGCATCAAATGGACTAATCTAACAAGCAATCCTCACACCGTAGATAATGCTGGAAACACTTCGGTTGATTGTGAATATTGTGATACTCTGCACTGGAGTGCATGCTCTCTGGCCAGCGCAAATTGTGTCCGAATTTTTCATTTACCGCAATATTCATGCAGTTGACGCAGTTCTATGCAATGAAAAAGGTAATTATAATTAACCGGAAGTATTAGCTCCTGTAACTTCTGATCAGAACCATTTTTAGAATGATTTAATTACATTTAAATTAAATTATTTTAGGCGATGTATCACAAACTGATACAATATCTCTTTTCTCAATGTTATTTCACTTTTTAAAAGCTGGAAAATGAATTATATTTATTTTTCTAAAATAAAAAATCCTATCCGAAATCAAAATGCAGTTTGAAGTCTTTCACGAGCCAGATCTAAACATCTGCTCTTGCGTTTTTTTTTTTGTTTTTTTTTTAAATTGAAAACGTAATAACTTTAAAACCACTTAATGCACGAGGATCATCATTTTGTCAAAGGTTCTCGGACACATTTATTCAAAATTTAGTTGCTAGAAATTGGTTAATTACGAAGGAATTCGTTACCAGCATTTTTCAAAGTTTGATTTTTTTTTTCAAAATTAAATTTGTCGATCAAGTTTTTTGTCTAAAAGTTACTAAATTCTATTATAGGCTAATTCTGCGATCGACTTTAGCACCGCAAATCACCCCCAAGACTATTTACGTTGTTCAAATAAGACCAAAGCCGAATAGATCTAATTGGAGAACGCCATTTCAAGCAACAATAATTTTATTTAGCTACTGTAAGCTCCTGATAAAAGCGAGATTGTTGAAATGCCATTTTTGAACTATTTCTTCTCTTCGTCAGGCAGTAGGAAAAATATGATTTGATACTCTTGGTAACTCTGAAAATGAAATCGCTGCAAATTCCTTTACAGGGGTTATTCCTTGGACCAGGCACATGGAGACTCATTCCAATCGATTCAGCGTCCAAAAGTTAGTGGAAAATGATACCCCACACTCCTCAATCGCCAAAAATCTCTGAAAATCCATTTTTCGAAAAACACATTTGGACCCCCCATTCAAGGATAACCAATCAAAAGGGTTCTTCAGTGATACATCGTCTCACCTGAAAATAATGTGATTATTTTAAATCAAAAATATTTTATGAGCCATCTGACTGTTTGAAGACAGGGTACATCTTTTGAAACATTTCTCAAGACCAACTGGAAGTGGTCACTTGATTGAATCACGGACGCAAAACACGTTTGACCTACAAAGGATCGACCCAGAAAATAGATTGGGAATATTTCTTGACCTGTCATGTTCCAAAAACCACGAACTACTTTCCGTACGCATTCTTAAATAATCCATAAAATACATTAAATGAACTTTGAGACATGCATATCCTTTGGTTTTTTCTAATTTTACAGTCTATTTCTGAAGATTGGTTTACCATCGCGTTCACATGGTTGATTTGGGATGAACGAGGCTCGTTGGAGACATCTGACGTAAAATTGCCCATTTCAACGTTTTCTGAAGTGTACTCTATCACAAAAACTTCACACATCCTCCGTATAAGAAAAGATCGCAGAGAACTGGCGGAGATTATTGATACAGTGGGCTTTTGGGACAGAAAAATGAAGCGTCTTGTAATTAGTTCGACAGACGTCAGAATCAATTTCCAGAAAACGTCGGTAATGGCAACAATCATGGTGAGTTTCAAATCGCTGTACAGAGAGGCCCATAGTTGTCATGTAAGATGATTCAGAGCTCAATGGGTTGACTGGCAAATTGATATCAAACGATACTTTAGGGCAACATTTCCAATTGCATTTCCAGCAATGAAACTACACAACAGTACTAGCCATCCTCTAAAGCAAAATCAAAATATTCCAATCAGTTCGTTTTTGGATTTTATAATGAAAGAAGGTTGAAAAAGAAGAGAAAATTAATATTACCTGCCTCGAATTATTATTACCTATTTTATAATATATTGCCCACGTATAATAAAGCTTTTATATTATTGTAAACCTCTGGATTTGTGCGCAAATTTTTGCTTCTGAGTCTATCAATGCAATGTAGAAACTCTTTCAATACTAGTATCGATACACTTCTTTCGATACCATATCGATATCTATACAGCTAATTCAATACCAAATATTGTGTCGTGCCCCTTAACAGTTCTCCTTCTCGTCAATTGGAGCGTGAGTCACAAGGAGCAACAGATTCTAGATCAAAAGATGACTTCCACTATTTATTAATAATTAATAATATTAAATTTATGGGTTAAGTTCCACCTGGTCGACCCTCATGCAGGGCGGACCCAAGAACTCACTTGTTTTCGGGTGTATCAAGAGATTGCGCTAGGTTTAGCCTCAGTTCAACTTCTTGTGTGTCCTTACTTGCATTGGTTCATTGTTCATTCATAACCTGACTTTTCCTTTGGGGCACACCTTTGTTAACAACAAAGAAAAGAAGATGAAAGAAATAAAGAAGAAAGAAAATGTGTAAATAGTATACCGAATACACTACTCTTTTGTCCTCACAGTTTATCCAAAATGTGTACAATAAGGATAAACTCTCTGAGCAGCTTTTAAATGAGACCTATGAACCTGGAAAAGACGTATGCAATCGTTTCATGTATGGAAATGCTTTCCATCTTGCATATCTCTACAATTACACGTAAGGAACCCCAGAATACTACATACTTATACATTACTTCTTAGGACAAACCAATAAAAGAATTCATGTCAATGTTTGGTGGCCTGCAGGCTGAAGCTGACTATTGCAGAAACATGGGGAGATAGGAACCCCAATGGATCATGGACTGGCATGCTTGGCTTGTTGCAAAGAAAAGAAGCAGACATTGCTTTGGGAGGATTGTTGCCTCTTGCTCGACGGATGGATATTTCCTATCCTGCCATACCTGACCTTCCTTTCTGGTAGGTGACCGTTCGTAAGTTCATTTGACTCGTTCGAATCTCAGGGGCGTCACTTTTTGATTTATATATTGTTCATCAGGATGGCAATATGTTTCAAGCAACCGCGAGCCCTTGGGACGTACAGAGCGATGATTTTGGAGCTGTCGCCAAGCACCTGGATAGGAGTTACACTTCTACTACTTGCTGGAGCAATAGTCTTCACCATCACCCAAAAGTACGAACCAGACAATCAGCCAACAGCAGATGACACCAGCTTTGAAATTGGCTTTCTCCAGTCCATTGGAATTCTGGCTAGTCAAGGTACATCCTAGTTCATAAATCACCTCATCTTAGAAGCAACCAAGAACATTTAGAGTATAAGGTAGTAAAAATAGTGCCTAGTGAAGTAGTTGAATATTTCTTGGACATTGGAAGTGTAGTTTTCCCCTTAATATCAGTATTTTAGAAGAAGTTAGCCAAATTCCTTCCTTGAAACTATAGTACTTGGTCTTGAGGAGGCGAAAGTAACGAAATGGCGGACACCTAAGTATCTAACACAGGAGCTGTGAACTCCAGGAAAAGTGGCAAAGTAACATACCTATCTGTCATGCAGAGAGGTGAATGCTGCTAAGGGAAGCCTTTCAACCTACAATTTTGCCGACTTTGTGGCTATAGCCAGATCAATATCAGAGCAAAGAATTGCAACCAAGACATTTTGGCATAAGAGCTGTCAGATAATTGCAGGTACTACCGCCAAATCCTCTGGCAGCGGAAAAGGTTGTAACGGGCGGCAGATTCCAAGGGCCCCGTCAAGAAACTTCGGCGGCGGGGTACGGATCGGGCCCTCTCCCCTCCAAGCGCCTGACCCAGCTGGGCGAAAGGCGTGACCTCATCGGATTGGTTGGGCGATGGGCGGCGCGAGACACCCAGGGAGGAGTAGGAGGGGAAGGCGACTTGACGAGCGGACTGGGGAAAGGAACATCAGTCAGTCGTGTACGAACTCAAGTGAAACGAGGTTGGCCTGAAACGAGGTTGGCCCCCCCTGCTCGCCATAATCTCGAGAGGACGAGGCGAGGCAGGGGCGGGGCGGAACAACCTGTTTCGGGGCGGAACAACCGGAGCGGAACAACCCCAGCGAAACAACCTGTTTCGGGGCGGAACAACTGAAGCGGAACATCGAAGCGGAACAACCGACGCGAAGCAAATCAACCCCTTGTGAAGCCGGTGTTGTGAAAGTGACCTGAGGGAACAAGTGTATCGTGGTTCCTTCAGGGTGAGAACTCGGGAATTGGGAGATCAGCCAATTCCTCTCCCGTAACAGTGGGCCCTTATACGAACTGAAAATCCCCCGTCGGACCCGAGTGTTGATCCGTTCGCGCCCGATTCGACGGCCAATAGTCCAGGTTTCCCACGCACCGCCAGTCGTCGGACCTCCGTCGGAAAGAGTCTCGCCTCCTCCGGCCTGGACGGCGTTCCCCTGACCGAAGCCGAGCAGCGAAGAGAACATCACCCTGTTGTCTCCATCCGAAGAAGTTGGTGCACGTAAGTGGTGAAATAACTCTGTTTCGTACCCTCGCAACGCGAAAGTCGAATCTCTAAATCTGGCCCAAGCCCCGACGTTTAGTCACCAGAAAGCTGATCATAGAGTTGTACATTGTAGCCGTATTATTTAGTATTTTGTCTGTCGTAGGAAAAGTAAAAGGAATTAGGGGAGGACATTAACAAATCACTTCCACTTTACCGTTATTCAAACCAAACATTTGAGCCTTCAGCTACCTCGTAAATTCATTTGGCCCTCAGCCCTTCACTTCTGCCTACTCAATAATTAGATTACGTAATAGTCAATACCCTTCTCGGCCGAGACATTCCGTATTTTATATTTCTGTCAATTGCGTTTATTATAAGTCAATATTGAACCCTTGTCTTTTCAATCACGAAACCCCATTCCTCAGAGCTTGGTAAATTCAGGCGTACTTGGCGTCCATGACCGACCGTTGCAGACATTCCGGACGGTAAGTGAAAGTCTTTAATCTCCCACTAATTATTCGCCTAGGTCTATTTTTGGATCCCTAGCCCGTTACGTGAAAACGACGGGTTACATCTTTTGGTGGCAAGCGGTGGGATTTTTCAGAAATCTCGATTTCTGTCGTATCCACAACAAGTGATCTTGACCAGGTGAATATTGGTGAGAAAAAGCTCTGAAGGAATTGGGTCGCGTTCCATAATCTTGAAATTCAAACTGTGCTAGTTGTAGATTCCAAAATTTAAAATTGTAAGAAACAAACAAATCGGCCCGAGTGTGAGGAAGCGAGTGAGGAGCCAATCGACTTCAAATCCGTGTCTAGGATTTTTTCTTTCCAAAAATCGAAATTTAGATACTGGCTCATTTGTTTAGTAGCAACACTCTCACTGTAGCCCTCTGTTCCGGGACTGTTCCGAAACTTGTCCCGAGGCCTTCTGTTCCGAGACTGTTCCGGGGCCCTCTGTTCCGGGACTGTTCCGGAACTTGTCCCGAGGCCTTCTGTTCCGAGACTGTTCCGGGACTGTTCCGGGACTTGTCCCGGGGCCTTCTGTTCCGAGACTGTTCCGGGGCCTTCTGTTCCGAAACTGTTCCGGGGCCCTCTGTTCCGGGACTGTTCCGGGACTTGTTCCGGGACTGTTCCGGGGCCCTCTGTTCCGGGACTGTTCCGGGACTTGTTCCGGGACTGTTCCGGGACTTGTCCCGGGGCCTTCTGTTCCGGGACTGTTCCGGGACTTGTTCCGGGGCCCTCTGTTCCGGAACTGTTCCGGAGCCTTCAGCTCCAATTGACATCCCGATTCCAGACCCGTCATAGCTCTTACCAACTGGGAAGTCCTTTCTCGATTCGTGGGGAAATTATCGGTCCTTGGTGCGCAAGAAAGTGATCTATCGGTTCTATAATTTTTTCTTTATTTATTATTTTTTTTATTTAACAAGTGAATTCGCGACCATGCACCAAAACAGCAGCCCATCAGACGAGGGCGAAACCATGATGAACCCCAATTTGGAAATAAAATGCACAACACAAGTACTTACCTTGTTTTACTAATGACCGTGCCTCATGAGTCGTGACAGGACTCCCTGGGTCCCCCCCCTCCCTTTTTTTTTTTTTTTTCTTTAACCCTTTGTAATGGCAGCAAAATCTAGGGTTCGTTGTTCAGTTTCTGGCTTTGTGAAAGAGGTTGTCTGCATGACAAATGAGCCGTCGATTGATGGAAAATGTGTGAGTTTGAGTGTGAGAGGAGACTAAAGAAAGGGCCGGTTTGTATGTTTCACATCATAGTAGGGAAGTAGAAGATAAGACCAGCGGAAGACACATCTCGCCCATCGCACCACCTGGGAACACCAGCGCCATCATGCTCTCGACGGGTGGGGACGTCCTGTGCCCGTCTGCACCCAGCAACGACACCCGCCGACAACGTACCGCTGCGAGAGAAAATGCCGGAACCTGCGGCCCAGGGACCCTGCCTACCCGAAGCCCTGCTCCCGCGCCGAACACGAGAAGGACCACCACCAACCTGTACCGCTTGTAAGCGATGGCGGTACGAACAAGCATGGATAGCGGCCAAACAACCAGACGCAATGCCCATCGCACCAGTCACCCCCACCGGAAGGAAAATTGCCGAGGTAGACCTCGGCCTCCAAAGATCGGAGGAGTGTAACGGGGCGGCAGATTCCAAGGGCCCCGTCAAGAAACTTCGGCGGCGGGGTACGGATCGGGCCCTCTCCCCTCCAAGCGCCTGACCCAGCTGGGCGAAAGGCGTGACCTCATCGGATTGGTTGGGCGATGGGCGGCGCGAGACACCCAGGGAGGAGTAGGAGGGGAAGGCGACTTGACGAGCGGACTGGGGAAAGGAACATCAGTCAGTCGTGTACAAACTCAAGTGAAACGAGGTTGGCCTGAAACGAGGTTGGCCCCCCCTGCTCGCCATAATCTCGAGAGGACGAGGCGAGGCAGGGGCGGGGCGGAACAACCTGTTTCGGGGCGGAACAACCGGAGCGGAACAACCCCAGCGAAACAACCTGTTTCGGGGCGGAACAACTGAAGCGGAACATCGAAGCGGAACAACCGACGCGAAGCAAATCAACCCCTTGTGAAGCCGGTGTTGTGAAAGTGACCTGAGGGAACAAGTGTATCGTGGTTCCTTCAGGGTGAGAACTCGGGAATTGGGAGATCAGCCAATTCCTCTCCCGTAACAGTGGGCCCTTATACGAACTGAAAATCCCCCGTCGGACCCGAGTGTTGATCCGTTCGCGCCCGATTCGACGGCCAATAGTCCAGGTTTCCCACGCACCGCCAGTCGTCGGACCTCCGTCGGAAAGAGTCTCGCCTCCTCCGGCCTGGACGGCGTTCCCCTGACCGAAGCCGAGCAGCGAAGAGAACATCACCCTGTTGTCTCCATCCGAAGAAGTTGGTGCACGTAAGTGGTGAAATAACTCTGTTTCGTACCCTCGCAACGCGAAAGTCGAATCTCTAAATCTGGCCCAAGCCCCGACGTTTAGTCACCAGAAAGCTGATCATAGAGTTGTACATTGTAGCCGTATTATTTAGTATTTTGTCTGTCGTAGGAAAAGTAAAAGGAATTAGGGGAGGACATTAACAAATCACTTCCACTTTACCGTTATTCAAACCAAACATTTGAGCCTTCAGCTACCTCGTAAATTCATTTGGCCCTCAGCCCTTCACTTCTGCCTACTCAATAATTAGATTACGTAATAGTCAATACCCTTCTCGGCCGAGACATTCCGTATTTTATATTTCTGTCAATTGCGTTTATTATAAGTCAATATTGAACCCTTGTCTTTTCAATCACGAAACCCCATTCCTCAGAGCTTGGTAAATTCAGGCGTACTTGGCGTCCATGACCGACCAGTTGCAGACATTCCGGACGGTAAGTGAAAGTCTTTAATCTCCCACTAATTATTCGCCTAGGTCTATTTTTGGATCCCTAGCCCGTTACGTGAAAACGACGGGTTACATCTTTTGGTGGCAAGCGGTGGGATTTTTCAGAAATCTCGATTTCTGTCGTATCCACAACAAGTGATCTTGACCAGGTGAATATTGGTGAGAAAAAGCTCTGAAGGAATTGGGTCGCGTTCCATAATCTTGAAATTCAAACTGTGCTAGTTGTAGATTCCAAAATTTAAAATTGTAAGAAACAAACAAATCGGCCCGAGTGTGAGGAAGCGAGTGAGGAGCCAATCGACTTCAAATCCGTGTCTAGGATTTTTTCTTTCCAAAAATCGAAATTTAGATACTGGCTCATTTGTTTAGTAGCAACACTCTCACTGTAGCCCTCTGTTCCGGGACTGTTCCGAAACTTGTCCCGAGGCCTTCTGTTCCGAGACTGTTCCGGGGCCCTCTGTTCCGGGACTGTTCCGGAACTTGTCCCGAGGCCTTCTGTTCCGAGACTGTTCCGGGACTGTTCCGGGACTTGTCCCGGGGCCTTCTGTTCCGAGACTGTTCCGGGGCCTTCTGTTCCGAAACTGTTCCGGGGCCCTCTGTTCCGGGACTGTTCCGGGACTTGTTCCGGGACTGTTCCGGGGCCCTCTGTTCCGGGACTGTTCCGGGACTTGTTCCGGGACTGTTCCGGGACTTGTCCCGGGGCCTTCTGTTCCGGGACTGTTCCGGGACTTGTTCCGGGGCCCTCTGTTCCGGAACTGTTCCGGAGCCTTCAGCTCCAATTGACATCCCGATTCCAGACCCGTCATAGCTCTTACCAACTGGGAAGTCCTTTCTCGATTCGTGGGGAAATTATCGGTCCTTGGTGCGCAAGAAAGTGATCTATCGGTTCTATAATTTTTTCTTTATTTATTATTTTTTTTATTTAACAAGTGAATTCGCGACCATGCACCAAAACAGCAGCCCATCAGACGAGGGCAAAACCATGATGAACCCCAATTTGGAAATAAAATGCACAACACAAGTACTTACCTTGTTTTACTAATGACCGTGCCTCATGAGTCGTGACAGGACTCCCTGGGTCCCCCCCCTCCCTTTTTTTTTTTTTTTTTCTTTAACCCTTTGTAATGGCAGCAAAATCTAGGGTTCGTTGTTCAGTTTCTGGCTTTGTGAAAGAGGTTGTCTGCATGACAAATGAGCCGTCGATTGATGGAAAATGTGTGAGTTTGAGTGTGAGAGGAGACTAAAGAAAGGGCCGGTTTGTATGTTTCACATCATAGTAGGGAAGTAGAAGATAAGACCAGCGGAAGACACATCTCGCCCATCGCACCACCTGGGAACACCAGCGCCATCATGCTCTCGACGGGTGGGGACGTCCTGTGCCCGTCTGCACCCAGCAACGACACCCGCCGACAACGTACCGCTGCGAGAGAAAATGCCGGAACCTGCGGCCCAGGGACCCTGCCTACCCGAAGCCCTGCTCCCGCGCCGAACACGAGAAGGACCACCACCAACCTGTACCGCTTGTAAGCGATGGCGGTACGAACAAGCATGGATAGCGGCCAAACAACCAGACGCAATGCCCATCGCACCAGTCACCCCCACCGGAAGGAAAATTGCCGAGGTAGACCTCGGCCTCCAAAGATCGGAGGAGTGTAACGGGGCGGCAGATTCCAAGGGCCCCGTCAAGAAACTTCGGCGGCGGGGTACGGATCGGGCCCTCTCCCCTCCAAGCGCCTGACCCAGCTGGGCGAAAGGCGTGACCTCATCGGATTGGTTGGGCGATGGGCGGCGCGAGACACCCAGGGAGGAGTAGGAGGGGAAGGCGACTTGACGAGCGGACTGGGGAAAGGAACATCAGTCAGTCGTGTACGAACTCAAGTGAAACGAGGTTGGCCTGAAACGAGGTTGGCCCCCCCTGCTCGCCATAATCTCGAGAGGACGAGGCGAGGCAGGGGCGGGGCGGAACAACCTGTTTCGGGGCGGAACAACCGGAGCGGAACAACCCCAGCGAAACAACCTGTTTCGGGGCGGAACAACTGAAGCGGAACATCGAAGCGGAACAACCGACGCGAAGCAAATCAACCCCTTGTGAAGCCGGTGTTGTGAAAGTGACCTGAGGGAACAAGTGTATCGTGGTTCCTTCAGGGTGAGAACTCGGGAATTGGGAGATCAGCCAATTCCTCTCCCGTAACAGTGGGCCCTTATACGAACTGAAAATCCCCCGTCGGACCCGAGTGTTGATCCGTTCGCGCCCGATTCGACGGCCAATAGTCCAGGTTTCCCACGCACCGCCAGTCGTCGGACCTCCGTCGGAAAGAGTCTCGCCTCCTCCGGCCTGGACGGCGTTCCCCTGACCGAAGCCGAGCAGCGAAGAGAACATCACCCTGTTGTCTCCATCCGAAGAAGTTGGTGCACGTAAGTGGTGAAATAACTCTGTTTCGTACCCTCGCAACGCGAAAGTCGAATCTCTAAATCTGGCCCAAGCCCCGACGTTTAGTCACCAGAAAGCTGATCATAGAGTTGTACATTGTAGCCGTATTATTTAGTATTTTGTCTGTCGTAGGAAAAGTAAAAGGAATTAGGGGAGGACATTAACAAATCACTTCCACTTTACCGTTATTCAAACCAAACATTTGAGCCTTCAGCTACCTCGTAAATTCATTTGGCCCTCAGCCCTTCACTTCTGCCTACTCAATAATTAGATTACGTAATAGTCAATACCCTTCTCGGCCGAGACATTCCGTATTTTATATTTCTGTCAATTGCGTTTATTATAAGTCAATATTGAACCCTTGTCTTTTCAATCACGAAACCCCATTCCTCAGAGCTTGGTAAATTCAGGCGTACTTGGCGTCCATGACCGACCGTTGCAGACATTCCGGACGGTAAGTGAAAGTCTTTAATCTCCCACTAATTATTCGCCTAGGTCTATTTTTGGATCCCTAGCCCGTTACGTGAAAACGACGGGTTACAAGGTTCCCCTACCTCCAAAGAAAATTGAATGTCAGCTAATTTGTCCAACAGATGGTGGCCTGGCATTAGGGGTAGCAACAAATGGACGCGCTGGATGCTGAACAAGACACACAACAGCAATGCTGACGCCAATTTGACCAAATACGCAAGCAAAATTGCATGGGTGTGGGTTGCTTCCACCAATGACAGTAGAGCCAAGGTAATTCCTGGTTGAGCTGCTGGCCACAATTGTCAGGTTATTGAGCTGGAGGGGGGGGGGGGGTCAATTTTATTGGAGGGTAAACATATTGGTGAAAAACAATGGCTCAAACCAAAAACCAAGGACATAGCAGATTTCAGAGAGAAATAGAGAATACAGAGAAGATAGAATGCTACAAAAAAAGAGCAATGTGACTGGTGGTCTGTGCATAAGAGGTTGCAGTGTTGCCACCAAAGGTTTTTCCCCATTTTTTAACAGCCCTAAGAGTTGCTAAGCGTATAAGGACGTTGTACTTGCGCCCTGCTGCAGGGCCTGCTGCTAGTAGTGACCACTTTCCAAAAATACCAAAGTATAATGGGAACTGGGAATAATTTCAATTTTGTCTTGTGATCGCTTCTGTTGCAGGTTTACCACTTGTACCTCAAGGAACATCAGCCAGAATTGTCTGTTTGTCTCTTTTACTGGTTAGTTTGCTCGTGACTAATTACTACAACGCGGCTACGATGACAGCTCTTCTGTCTAAATCACCTCCAGTAATAAAAAATTTAGAAGAACTCCTCAAACAAGACCTACCATTGGCGTCGCTCGATGCTCCATACCTCAAACCTAAGGTATAGCTGATAGCTCTAGTAGTACCTACTTCTTAACCTCACCCGCAAGAAAATACTATTCCAAACATTGGAACTGTACCTGAAATATCACTAATGTATGTTTCAGCCAAGATTGAAAGTGTTCCACAGGGTGTTGGTTGACAAAATGGACAAACTCAGTATTTGTAAAATCGAGAATTGCGTTCGTGCAGTTATGAATGGATCAGCGTTCTTCACACAATACTTCCTTCTTTTCCAAGCAATCAACGATCACGTTAAAAGTGATGCCATTTGCGATATTTCAGTTTTTCCCGCTGGTCCTATCTCACGGATACAGGGATTCATGAAGAAATGCCCACATTTTAGAGAGATGACGCTCAGAGGGTAATTGGCCTTTTTCAAAAATTGTAATTGTGACAAAAAAACTTGTGAATGGCTTATATTCAGTTTGATCGTTCCTTGAAATCAAAATGCATGGGATGTTATAAGCTAACGATGTATCTGAGTCATTGAGAGTCGATTGATCCACAAGTACCCAGTTAATAGGGTATACCCGTTCATATATGAAGCTCACTAAGGTAAATCACGCTTCTTTTGAACAGCGCTTGAGGAATCTATTCTCATTGTAGGGGCCCCTGACAATGCAAGTACAAGGCCAACACAAAACTCTGCAGCTGGTTGATCCAGAAAGCTAGGTTAGGATCTCCCCTTTTATGTCACAGAGGTACATAGCATGTATCCGACTAGGCAATAGTTTTTTTTTAAGATGAGGAAATCTTTTGAGGCCAGGTGGTAAGATACTACAGGCGGCCTCCTCCAGTTATGTGGATGTGGAAGTCCAATCCACTAAAACCTCACCCTTCCAACAGCCCAACCTGGTACTATTTATCACATGTCTTGATAACATTCGTTGCACTATGCTGTAAACGTCATTGCTCACAGTCGAAGAGAGCGTGTTTCGCGCTGTCCTCCGTGTCTGGGAAGTGCAAATATCCTGAGCTCTGTGCGAGCCGCTTCCGGTAATTGATAGCTGTGTCTGTGTCCTGTGAGGAATTGCGTGAGGTAGTAGGTTACCTCGCCGTAACTAGGTAATAGTTTGAAGAGCAGAACGTATTTGGCCAGAACTGTCAACCGATCCAACAAAAAGGACGACCACATTGACATATAAAACAGCAATGCCATAGCTGCAT
Source organism: Cyrtorhinus lividipennis (assembly GCA_019603395.1). NCBI lineage: Eukaryota > Metazoa > Arthropoda > Insecta > Hemiptera > Miridae > Cyrtorhinus > Cyrtorhinus lividipennis. The sequence continues at coordinate 26,216,912 of CM034003.1, read as the reverse complement.
GGTTCAACCAAAACCATGGTACTCAGGGGGATGGTTTACCCACTCAACACAGCAATACCCTGCGAGGGGCAGCTTTTGTACAGGGCATGTTGTTAGGATAGGCTGACAACCTCGTCCAAATGTCAAACAGCGAGTAAAGCCAGAAAACATGCTACGAAATCAACAAATAACATGCAATATAGTGGATTCTCAATTATAAGAAAAACTGTACCATGTTCAATAGGTATCTTCCAGAAAGTAAATTGTTAAGGATAGTCCCATAAGACAATATAACTACAATAGAAAGGAGTCAGTTTAACATGACATATCTGGTGCCGCGTGGGAGGGCTTTTGACAGTTTTGACGTGAGGATGCCATAGTCAAGCCAACTGGCCAACCAATAAGTTGGCTTGACAACTGGCGTCCACTACGTCGGGTAGGTTAACACTGATTCTCTCTCTTATGCAGATACCCACTGGTCCAATAGAGTACCTGAGGAATGAATAACAAATTTAAGAGCCCCATTCCTTGAACCAAAATTCAATTCTCTAGCTCTGAAATTCTCCTTCTTCAAAAATCTCTTTTAAGACAGTTTAGTCAGATGAGGGCCTAGTCAGTTGAGTCATGTCTTACAGAAGGCTGTTTCTCCTTCTTTGGCTACTGTATTCATTATGATTCTCCATGTTTAACGGCCTATCGAAGAAAACCAATTATTCAAACGATTGTTTTTCCAATTGTCCACCTATTCAAGTAATTATTTTTCTTGAAAAACAACAACAGCCCCTACAAACGTATACATTTCCAAGGCTTGGCTCTGTATAGGAAGGTAACTAATTGGTGAAGGTGCTTACATTTTGATCCTCAGACATCCCAATAATACTCTTCGTTAAATGAATTTCCAGACAATTGCGGGCTATGGAGCACGGACTGACACAAAAGGAACGGCGAAAATGGATTCTGGAAAAGCTCACATGCTCTCGGGTAACTTCATTCATTTACATTAGGTTGGAAGCAGTCACTGTAGCTCTCGCTATATTCGTAATAGGAGTAATCATGTCTGTAGCTATACTCGTGTGTGAAATTGTCGTGTGGAGGCGGTTTCAAGAATCACACGACAGAAGGATCAAAGGTGACATGTATTGATGCATATCCAAACACGATCCATAAGAAAGTAGTGTTAACCTTGAAGGCCAAAACATTGTCCAATAGGATCAGGCTTGCAGTCTTGTCACTTCATCTCAGAAGAATCAAAATGTAAGGAGCACGTTGAGACAAACCAGTTGTCAAAGACTCCTGAAGAAGATTAGGTGAACTTATTTTGCAAAAACTCAACGTAAATGTCCATAGGTATCAGTTAATCAGGTCAATCAGTTGAAGACACAACTGCGATTTCTTGGAACGAAAATTAGCAAGTATTCGAAGAGACGGAGGTTTAATGAGGAATTCTCAAGTCATTTTCTCTCATAACCAATGTAGGTACCAAAGTTATCCCTTGTTTATAATTGAATTGACTCATGAATGTTGAACTGAACCAGTATTACTTATGTATGATATACTCATAACGAATCATCCTAAGAACAAAACTTGTGGGCGAATACACTTCTACTTCTTTTATGGTTTTTGTAAATCTGCAGTGTCTAGTTCCGGGACCCATTCCGTTGGATTCAGCGTCCACAATTTAGTAGAAAATGATACCCCACACGCCTAGGAACCAGAAATTTCAACATATTTGAAATATTGATATTCACAACTAAAAAGGAAGAGGGAGTAATCCAAAACGAATTGACAAGTTTTTAAGGCAATTCAAAACTTATTGGGAATACAATTTTACCAAAACAAAACAAAAGTACCTACTGTTTTTTTTAACAAATTAATATTGAAATTGAAATCAAAATTAATACTTTAAATGCGTTTTCCAAAGGAAAGTGGGGAAAGCCGTTTTACTTTTTATGATTTCATATCATAAATAGGCACTTTTATAACCCACACACATTTTAGGAGGAGCCTTTGTGCTTGAATGTTCCAATTTGTCCTCACGAACTACCTGATGCCATTCAAAATGAATCTGCTGGTTCAGGCTGGTGCCTCCTGTCATCAAATTATGGATAGAAATTGGCACAGGCATCCTAACTATCGCACGAACTGTTCTATCAATTGCATTCTGACAGAGAGAGGCAAAGGACATCCACTATTCAGATTCAAATTAGAAAAGAAAGGAAAAATCCTCGGACAAGCAGCATGGAGATTTATTCGAATCGATTCAGCGTCCAAAATTTAGCGGGAAATGATCCGCACACGCCTAGGTACCAGAAATCCCGAAAACACATATTTGAAATGGGTAGATAGGTACCCATTTTGACCCATAACTTCTTCCGGTGGGCGCCAATTGTTCCAGGACCTGTCTCCTTAGATACAGCGTCAAAAATTCAGTCATAAATGGTACCCCACACGCCTGGATCGCCGAGAATCATAAAAATTCATTTTTCAAAGTGCACATTTCGACCCCTATCTCCCCAAATCGAAAAGCCTTGAAACGCTCAGAAAACATGTTGGGCCGAATCGGAAAGAATTTGACATTTTGCATGAAAACATAGGTTAATTATTCTAGAAATAACCAACCAAACCGGCCTTTTTTCATTTTGTTTCAGTAATTGATTTCCAATGAGCCTTGAATTGCATTAAAAACTTCTCAATTCGACATGAAATAGCTATATAATTTCTTATTTCATACTCAGTTCACTGCCATTAAAAATACTTACGCAATATACCCGAATCGATTATATGTACGATGTATCGAATCTTATCACACAATATTCTATGGGGCCCTCAACACTGCACATTAACCTTAATCATTAATGAAGTAAAATTCATACGCATTTTCGTCGACAAGTTCCGTTCATAGTATGATGTAAGTACATGCAAGATTTGAGAGACAATTCAATTATAATGCAAGACATAAATTTGGTATACTGGTTATGAGTGAAAACGACATTCTATCGATGTCTTCAACTCATTGACCTGGTTAACTGATACCTATAGACATTTACGTGCAGTATTTACAAAATAAGTTCACCAAATCTTCTTCAGGAGTCTTTGACAACTGTTTTGTCTCAGGATTCTCCTTACATTTTTGACTCCTCTGAGATGAAGCAAAAAAGTTTAATTGCAAAACATCGCATTTAAATTGGGAAACCTTAAAAAGGCTATATGGTTCGTACTTGGTAAAACTGAACTTCAACAGACTCTAAAAATAGGTTCAATAAAAAAAAAACACAAGGCAATTGTAGAATGGAGTGAAAAGCTCTATTCAATCACACAACTTTCCACAAAACAAACCGGAAGAACGGCGTCCGCAATAACATTGGAACAATGAAAATTATTGCCGGTTGAGTGCCTCAATGTCATTCCAAGGGTAATAACTTATGTATCTCAATCAGTTGACACATTTTTTTTTCTAGATAAAATTGTTCTTTTTCAACGTAACAAGTCTGGTACTCATATTTCAGACTTATGAAAATTAACTTCAGCCAAACTAAAACCATTTTAGCTATGACTCATAAGTATCGACAGCATAGAAATATAGGTTCATAAAACCAAGGCCAAATAACGGTTCAGGAGTGAACCGTAACTGTAAGACATTGTTGTGACTAACGATACGCTAAGTGCAGACGATATGAACCGAATAATTATAATTAAGTTCACCAGGAATCGCTCAATACGTACAATGAAGACTTTTCTCGCCAGCACAATGGAACGTTATCGAGATGGCCGCCATTATTGGAAAGAAATCATCAAAATTTGATCATTATTGTGATTATGACGCACGTACCGAGGAAGTAAAACTCGGTTTACACAAAATTCAGTTATGTTGACTGTAAATAAATTCATTCGACAGAGGAATAATTCGAAGTTATCTATATCTACAACCTAATCGTAACACTACGATCCCAACTACGACAGGCGTAATTACAGTAACAATAGTTCGCTTTATCACAACGATCCCGTATCGGACACTTTTGATTTAAAAATCGCAAAAAAACATTTCTATTACCACCACCGTCGAATTTGACACAAAAACAACTTTTCGATTTCGTTCGCTAAAAAAATACACAAAATATACATTGGTAGACACCGCGAACCCTTCATTTGCCGTACCGTTGTACTGACGTACTGTATTCTCGTAGGAGCGACAAAAATGACGAGGCAGTGAGATTGAAATGCGTCTCCAGCAACCTGAAAATAAAAAGAGAAATAAGGCATTCAATGGGAAATTTAAAAGAAGAAATTTGCAGCTTCTGTCTGTTCAAAAATGTTCTCAGTAAATCTGCAGTGCCGGGGGTGGGTATTTGTGGCCTGTTTTGACAATCGAATCGTTCAAAATCGAATTTGTCGAAAATGAGAGATTTATAAGGGTTCCAATTAGTTCATCCTTCGAATCTTTGAGAAACGAATTAGTGTAGGTTTAAACCTACCGTTTTCACCCCACCGTTGCGTTAACCTCCGGTTATCGGTTATTCACCAAAACATTAAACCTACTTGGACTGTATGGATTGTCCTGTTCCGTTCTCTCTTTGTTTTGCAGGAAGGAAGCCACAGCACCTTGCACAAGGTGGTACATTGCGGGAGTCCGTCAGGAAAAGGGAAGGGGAAGTGATAGCAAGTAGTTGCTAATGGGTTAGTGATCTCCTGTAGGTTATTTCTTTCAGTTTCAGTTGAACTTATTCACCATGGACGTGCATAAGTTAATTTCCCTCATGGGGAGCCTGTGGAAAAAAGGCTCATCTGAAATTGTGTACATCATCTCTCTGTTCATGGTAGAGGTGTACCCAATATTCTATTCTCTTTGGAGGGAGAGACACTCACTTCCCAAAGCAGCACATATGCATATGCATATTATTATCTATGGGAAGCATATAAGATGCAGAAAACCGATGCAGTTTGACTTTAAGTGCTTCAATTATATGAAGGACTTTACAGTTGTTCTGCTAGCTTATCAGCTTATTCAGATGAGCCTGTGTTCCACAGGTTGGGGTGCCCATGAAAGAGGGAAATCAACCTATCCATGACCATGGCGATGCAAAGAATATTCAACTTGAGGAAATGGAAGGAAGCAACCAGCAGGAGACAACCAACCCATTTGCGACTACCTGCTGTCTCTTCCCCTTCCTTTCTCCTGATGGACTCCCACGACGTACCACCATCTGCAAGGTGCGGTGGCTTCCTTCCTGCAAAACGGAGGGAGAACGGAACAGGACAATCCCAACAGTCCAATTAGGTTTGATCTGTTGGTCAATAACCAGAATTAGCCCTAAACCAACCAAAGTAACCACACCGTGAGGTTGCACATGCGAAGTACAGGGTGCAGCAGTGACGAGTTTTGAAGGGTCATCAAAAGTGCTATTAGTGTCTGGAAATCACCTGGACTCCTACTTGAACTTATCTCATTTCCCTTGCTTCTCCTCTAGTTTTTCCTCCTCTCCCTTCCTCATCCTCATAATTGCTACAGTAGCATTGTCAGTATGTAATCTATATGAACTTCCAGCAGTTTTCAAGATTTTCATTTTTCAAAGAGCGTATTTATCCTAAAATATTTACTTACGTTGACAACCATTGCGTTTTGAAATCATTTAGGTGGGCAGGTACTTAACCTATTCATCATCATTTAACCCGGACAACTAACCATTTGCGTAATTTTAACGTGTATGATGAACTTGGAATAAATTGACATTTCGTTCAGGAAAAATTCATATTCGTTCAGCATGATCAAGCATTAAGGCAATCTCAATTTGGACCTTGTCACAAAATTCGCTTCAGATTTCAAGAGGCCTGGAATCCAAATCTGATACGTCTGATAGCCATCTGGGTGGACGAATCTTGATGAATCAGCGATTTTGCGCACAGGCTCCATTTTTGACCTGGTTGGTCCTCGCATCTCGCCAAACCAATCTCCCTATATCCAGAATTATAGTGTCAACTAGTGGATCTATTTTTTTCATTTTCATAAGCATCATTAAGTAGGATATATTATTCGCCAAGCAGGTGCAGTAGTAAAAGAAAGTAGGTACTTCCACTCAGATATGAGACAAGGCATATGGTTGACAGCTAAGATAACATACCTAAGATAGGAGAGGTATGCAGATAAGGGGGCGGAGGAGGAGGTGAGAAAAGTTGAAGTAGAACCTACTACCTCTAGACACTCAGATATGAGATAAGGAAAATGGTTGACAGCTAGAAGATATGAGAGATACACTGATAAGGGCGTAGAAGAGGAGGTGAGAAAGGTTCAAGAAGGAGACCCAAAGTAGCGCATGTTGTGATCTGCAGTTGTCAGTTGGCACCATGATTTGGACCGGAATGTGTCGGGGCTAACTGATATTACGTTTTACACAAAAATAACTGCTCCGTGAGCGCAACCCAGTGGGCGTCTTGATGCTATTTCAGCATTCCTTATAACGTTTCTGTCCCCACAGCTAACACAATCAAAAAATGGGCTCGCCAACTTGAGGAAACAGGACGTACACGACGAGGACACAAACTTGGACACCAGAAAACAGTAACAGAACACCCAAAAATGTACAGGCTGTTTGAGTAGCTTTTGAGCAGTCACCAAGATGCTCTGCAAGGAGGCATGCAATAGCTTTGGGAATGTGAAAACCAATCTTTGAGGAATAATGCAAATATTATTTTGAACTAATCCAAATTAGAGTAAAATATATGGCGAACATTTTCTTGAAAGCTTACAGCATTTGAGTGACTCTCATGCTCCACGGTGGATATCCGTAAAATGTGAACGTCGAGCCACATATGACTGCCAGCTCAGGACTAGGCGCTCCTAAAGTGTCCTCCATCAATTCATTGAGGTCTTGAAGTTTGATTTCTTTGACTCCTCGTCTATGAAGCGACTTGACGTGGTTCGCCAGAGGTTGGAGGCCATCTTTAGCACTAAGGCAGTGGACAGTGACTACTGGTTCCCATTTGAAACCTGGAAAGATCATGAAGATTGTCAGTCATTATGGATGGAAATTATTGAGAAAGAAGTCACACACAAAAAATTGGATACGGTTAGTATAGGGCGCAGTAGAGATTGTCAACATTTGCCAGAAAAGTTACACAAACAGAAAAACTTGACTTTTACATTGATTTAAGTATGAGTCACTAGGTATGTAGGTAGTATATATGAGTTACCAGTCTCAAGAATAAAAATACGCCTTTCAATTTGAATCCATACGATTTTTTAAATAATGATCCTTTCATTTTTATGCTGTTGAAATCTGGTGCCTTGGAGTGCCAAAAATTGGAGGTAGGACGCTAAAAATAGGTTCTTTTGGGTGCCAGAAAACTGACTAAATTGTGCCAAGAACTGATGCAAGTAATTTTTCCTCATATTTTGATGAGAAAAAAATGTTTGGGGCGATCCTAGCGGGTTTTGGCTAGCGTCAAACGTAAGTAGAGATCTGAAAGAGCCCAAATGTATCTAATATGTTGACCCCACAGCCTTTGTGGATGGTAAATGCCATATGAAAATTTCTTAGTCAGTCAAAAACTAGTGGTTTTTCACCCTATTAGGCAATTTGGAAATTAAACAACCAAAGCACAATCCTCTGTTTTCAGCCAACAGTTTGGCTCTTACCAACATAACAATCTTGACAACTACTGTAGGCTCAAGGCTATTGGCTGACTGACAGTGCAGTTCATCCGATTTCCGCCAGGAGCACTGCCAAAACTCTTCTTTGTCCCCCTGGAATGTCCCTGTAGCTCTAAAGTAGTTTCCATCATCTCAAATATGTGATGAATTAGCTTCAGAAATACTTGTTTTCATTAGTCCAAAATCACATTTTGAGCACAATAAAGTATCACATTAACAAAAGGAAATGAAACTATTGTATGAGGTGTTGTGCGTTTAAGTTATTTGAGGAGATCATTGTCGTCAAGAAGTTGAATTGCCTCTACGTTGACATAATCTTGTAGCCTTTGGAGGCATTGGCAGCTGCTTGAAGACTGATGGTTTGTTTATTGTCTCAACCTGTAGGTCATAGTGTAGCAGGTCGTTTCTGAAGTACCACAGAGTATTGGAGATGCACCTGAGTACCGTACTCTCGAATCTATGTACCATGTCTCAATTGTTTTGAGCGCAGCAGCCCCACAACTGCACTCTGCAAGTCCAGATTGGCTTTAGGACTCGCTTGTAAAGAATTATCTTGCTGAGGTCGGAAAAATTTAAACGTCGCTCCATAATCCGGTACATTAATCTGAATTCAAGTCTTAATTCTTCCTTTGTCAAAATAGAAGTACGTAATTGTAACATTTTCAGGAGAATCTAAAACACACGAATGTATTTCCACCACAAACTGTAAGCATTTAATGGGAAGATGGCAATAACATACTCACCATTAATTCGCTTCTTTGAAAGCTCCTTGACTTCTTCGCTAAAAGATTTCCCCCATTTGACGTTGTGAAGATGCTGTTTGGCAACACGACAGAAAGTGTCGTACAACCGCCAAGAATCCAACTCTGAGTACATGCAAATAAAATACAACAAACGTTTATTAATTACGAAATGGAAGCTTTATTTGATTCCAACGTTATTCTATTATTTTGTAAAGCGCCGATACTTTAAATGCGTTTTCCAAAGGAAAGTGAGGAAAGCCGTTTTACTTTTTATGATTTCATATCATAAATAGGCACTTTTGTGACCCATGATGGATTGATTTTAGGAGGAGCCTTTGTGCTTGAATGTCCTCACGAACTACCTGATGCCATTCAAAATGAATCTGCTGGTTCCTCCAGTCATCAAATTATGGATAGAAATTGGCACAGGCATCCTAACTATCGCACGAACTGTTCTATCATTTGGATTCTAACAGAGAGAGGCAAAGGACATCCACTATTCAAATTCAAGTTAGAAAATGAAGAAAAAAATCCTCGGACAAGCAGCATGGAGACTTATTTAAACCGATTGAGCGTCCAAAATTTAGTGGAAAATGATCCCCAAACGCCTAGGTACCAGAAATCCCGAATTCACACATTTGAAATGGGGAAATAGATACCCATTTTGACCCGTAACCTCTTCCGGTGGGCGCCAATTGTTCTGGGACACGTTCCATTGGATTCAGCGTCCAAAATTTAGTTGAAAATGATACCCTACACGCCTAGGTACCAGAAATCCCGAAAAACACAAAACAAAACACACATTCAAAATGGGAAAACAGGTACCTATTGTGACCCATAACCTCATCCAGAGGGCGCCAATCATACCGGGACTCATTTCATTGGATTCCAAAATTTAGTGGAAAATGATTCCCTACACGCCTAGGTACCAGAAATCTTGAAAACATAGATACAAAATGGGTAGATAGATATTCATTTTGACCCATAACTTCTTCCGGTGGGTGCCAATTGTTCCGGGATTCTCAATGGATTCAGCGTCCAGTATTTAGTAAAAAATGATAGCCAAAAATCTCAAAAATTCATTTTTTTAAACAATTCCACCCATACCCTTCCTGAATATGGTCGGACCAGACAGAAAAGTTTTGGGGACCAACTAAAGCCAAAACGAAGTCCCTAACCAAAATTTCAGATTTTTAGAAAAATTTTTAGAATGTGAGTTTTTGAGTTTTGGGTACCAAGCCGTGAGGGGTATCATTTTCCGGGAAATGTGTGAACACTTCACATTCCCTCTTATCCTTATACTCTTGCTGCAAGTAATAAACAAACATTATGTAAGAATTTGTAGGATTTTAAAATATGATTTAATTTATTATAAATTGAATTTCTAACATGAACGCAGCTCCTAGAAGTTGTCACTCAACTACGCATGCACACATCAATTCTAGACCCCACGTGGTTCTTCCACGTCAATCTTATCATTAAGAAGATATTAAAAACATGACAAATCAGCAGTTAACACATCAATTCTTGCTGGGAAATTAAATTCAATGATATTTCTTTAGGCGGAATCGGAAGGCTAAACTGATAACTCGAACATTGGCACGAGTTGAAAAAGATTTGATTTCTGATGTGTGTAGACAGAGTCGACACGAGTTTGAAAATTGTTACAAATACAGAGATATGGAGGAGAATGACCTTCACTATGGCGAAACGCTACAAAAGGCGATGAGCGGGAGTTAACTAAATATACACACAAGGCAAAACGAGATCAATAATTCATTCTTGCAGGTATTCTAGGACGCCTAATACCTCAGGTACTAATGAGAGTAACAAGGTGACGTGGTTATTTCACATTTTACTAATAAATTCCGAGTTAACTTCATAGCAATCAGGTCAATCAGGCATTAAACGGATCCGGTTCACGTCGTGATGGATGAGTAAATAATCTAGCTGATACAGATGAGAAATATGAAATTGAAATGTTTCTCTAGAGGATGCCAAAGAAACCATTGCCCAGTACCTCTGAAGATTGGAATTGTACCAAACGTTCCAACTCATGACCTCTAAAAGATATATTCTAATGGCGCTAACTGCGTTTGAAATCACTTCCAAAGCTCTGATAATTATTCCAAAATGGTAAATTTTTCCTTAGAGCAAGATTATGGGGGCAGTGAGAGCGGAGTGCCCCCCCCCCCCTCCCGGACTAATTTTAATCGATTCAGCGTCCAAAAATTAGCGGAAAATGACACCCCACACGCAGTTTTCAAGAAAATTCTGCAAAAAGTCAATCTCAACGATTCAGCCCAAATTTTTTTTGGGTGGAGACAAGTTTCAAGGTGTCCAGATCAAAATAAGCAAATGTCCATCCGCCGTTCATGCCAATTTTGGTAGTAGACAATTTTCTAAAAATCTGAAATTTAGGTCAGAGGTCCGTTACCGGCTCTAGTTGGTCCTCGAAACTTTTCAGCCTGATCGGACCACATTTAGGTGGGGTAGGGGCCATAATGTGTATTTCGAAAAATGGATTTTCGAGATTTTTGGCGATCTAGGCGTGTGGGGTATTATTTTCTACTAAATTTTGGACTCTGAATCCAATGAAATGAGTGTCAGAAAGATTGACACTCATCGGAAAAGGTTATGGGTCAAAATGGGTATCTATCTATCTATCTAATGGGGACCACATTTAGGCGAGGTAGGGGTCATAATGTGTATTTCGAAAAATGGATTTTCAAGATTTTTGGCGATCTAGGCGTCTGGGGTATCATTTTCCGCTAAATCTTGGACGTTGAATCCAATGGAATGGCTTCCGGAACGATTGGCGCTTTCTGGATGAGATTATGGGTCAAAATGGGTACTTATTTACCCATTTCGAATGTGTGTTTTCGAGATTTCTGGTACCTAGGCGTGTGGGGTATCATTTTCCCCTAAATTTTGGACCCTGAATCGATTGGAATGGGTCAGGGACCCTCCACACCCTCTGTTTTCCCAATGTTGAAAAAATGAGGTTCCATGCGCCCGGTCCGTGGAATAACCAACCCGTGTGAAAGAATTTGCAGCGTTTTTATCCATTAACTCCCCAAATTTCGGCCAATCGCGCTGAAAAGTTTCGAGAACCAACTAGAGCCGGAAAGAGGTCCCTGCCATACTTTATGATTTTAACAAATTTTCCCACAACCAAAAACGGGCATTAGCACACCGTAGACGGTCCGCCTACTACTACGTTTAGGATAGTGAAAATCTGTCATTTCAGACAGGGACCTCATTCTGGACCTTGTTATTCAAAAATGTGTACTTCAAAAAAAAAATTTCGGCGATCTAGGCGTGTGGGGTATCATTTTCAACTAAATTTTGAACTCTGAATCCACTGAGACGAGTCCCGGAACCCACTGAAAGAGGTTATGGGTCAAAATGGGTATATGTTCACCTATTTTGGGCACCTAGGCGTATGAGGTATCGTTTTCCACCAAATTTTGAACTCGATTGGAGTGAGTCTCCATGCTCCTGGTCCGATAAATAACCAACCTCTGTCAAGGAAAGCGTTTTTGATCTAGACACCGTCAAACGTTAATTGTCAAATTATGGCGCCAGTCGGAGAAGGGAGGATCGGCAATACCGGTACCGCCAATTTTTTTTTTTTCCTCGAATGAATCCACAATAGATATAGTAATTAAGGCCTGGTAATGTTAACACATATTGTGCCTTGATATTTAGCGCTTGATATTAACCAACCTCTGTCCCCAAGGTTCACATAAAGGCATGGGTGTGGTCGAGTTCGAGTCAGACTAAACTGGGTAAGTATATGAAAGTAAGGAAGAAGGTAGGCATTTGAAATGCCCATTGAAATCCTCATCCGTCTGATGCAACAATGCACAATCCATTCGTCCCATGCTGAAGACAAACTCGTTCAACGATAATGCGAGGGAAGACACCTGGCCAAAATGACATTTGAATGAAATTACGCTGACCACGACCTGACATCTGTAAATTGCGTATAGGCGGGCAGTAATTCCTATAGTTTTTGGAATTAAGTAACTGCGGTAGGTGCGCAAGCGGCATTGACAAGCTCACCTTTTTTATGGTCGTATACGCTAACATGGGATATTCCAGCAGGCAGGCAATAGGTTATCAGTTTGGCAATGTCGAAGTATGACGGCTCTTCGGGTCCCAAAATAAGTGCTAAATGCGTAGGAATTTTCTCCAGTCCGCGAATCTCACTCCGAAAATAATCACAAAACTCAGTGTTCTCTGTCCTTAACAGCTTCACGAATCGAAGAGCGAATTGTAATTTCGCGAAGCAGCCGGCTAATAGCAGGTAAAAACTGTACACGCAATGAAGTAGGCGGAGAACACATCCTCCGAAGAAGAGTACGATGGGCGATTCGAAAAGCTTGCTGACCGCCAAGGCGAGTAGCCCTGGGCCGGCCGCAGTGTCGTTATTCATTTCGATGATGTTCTGGTCCAAGTAACGGCATCGGGTGTGCGCAAATCGGTCCGAAAACGCGACAAAACTCACATCACGGCCAAATATACGTTAACATTTTACGTAATAGGTAACTCATATTCTCCGGTTCGGCCTCCGGTCAAGACATACCAAAACTACACGCCTTGTCACAAATTTCACGAGAACCGATTAAAATGTATCATGTAATCGTTATCACTTGAGATCTTCACATCCAACTCAACACGAAATCCTACACAAGGACAAGAACAATCGGAACAATGATAATGCGAACGGTGTGAACCGGAAAATCCATAAAAAGTAAACAACCTCCAACCAAGTAAGACAAAGCTACGGCTATTCTAGGGGGAGCAATATGAGGCGGCAAATCAGTTTTCGATAGTTTATTCCCAACAGACAACCTCAGTCTTGCATTTAATAGTTTTCGTATTGTCTTTAAATAATACATGAAAAAAGTATTGAATTTAATTCAATTTTAAGATCAAGTTATCATTTTTTTACGTTTTGTGAGTAGGTATTACTACTTCATGTGGCTCAGTGGGCGGCTTCTACCACAAAGTAGATATATGGATATTTATTTATATATATGAATATATATGGATATCTAGCATCTAGAGATGGACAATCGGCGAAAAAGTATCGATCTTTAAAATCAATTCTTTTTCATATTTATAAATTGTTACATATTCGAGGTTTTAGCAGTTAATTTTTTTTTCAAACTTTGTAATTGATATGCAATTGAGTAGGTTAATAAACCAATCAATGAAAAGGCGATTGTAAATGTTGAATATTTCTTGTTCAAGATTACATGATAACGCGATATTGGTTTAACTACTACTAATTCAATTAAATGGAACCTGGGGAAGATGATAGGATAGAATTGATATACTTGTATTCTCGTTAAATACGTCTCACCTCGAAAGAAGATATAAAACACTTTTATAGCCAAGCACCAAAGTCAATATGGAATATGGCCGAAACCGAACCACCCAACACCTGGAGGTTACAACCTCTTCCGCGACAGCAGCACTCAACAGAGACCTCCCTAGTTCTACTGTAGATGACGCTCGTGTATAATGTCACTTAGCTAAGAGGGGAATGTCAAGGATTGGGTAGTTGTCCTCAAACCTCAACACATGATGTACTACAATCGGGTTAAAGTATCGATTCTAGATTTTATCCTAATCCAGAAATCTGTTTAAAAAATTGTTTATTGCCCATTTATTGTCTTAATGTCTCAACAATTTTAACAACTGTGCTCTACCATTTACTTAAAAAGCACTTCTTATACCAGAAAATTTTCCAGATATATCTTTATTTGTTTATGGGACTATATTTTTGCGTATGTAAATTGGTGGGAAGTACGGTATTCCCATGCTGGCCCTCATGTACAAGCAAAATTACAATAAGATTTTTTTATATTTGCATAACCGCTTGGTTTGGTTTTTTCTCCAAGTAGGTACCAAAAACCCATAATTTCAAAATAAAAATCGAAAAAAAAACCTTTTTTTTCCTTGTCGAAATGTTGGTATGATCTCTTGATTGATTGAGGATGGTTTAAGTAGAAATCGAATTCCATACGAGATACGTACCTACCTTCTAGCTTCTACTTCGTTTTCATATTCACAAGTTTGGCGCCGTTCCCCGAACAAAATCTTATCATTGATCTTCTGTTGTACTTATACATTTCGATACTTGCATATTTCGTCGAAATTTGAAGCATGTTTGAGTATTCAATCGAAGAGACTATCAAAATTTATCAAAACCGCACATTAGTGGCTCTAAAGCCTCTTTAGCCACTGATGCTAATGATTCCTATCCCCCTATGCGTTTTTGATTCCACACACTCATTAATCAAATTGTAAATTTTCTGAAAGTTGGAATGGTTCGTAAACACCGATATAAAGCGTTGGAAATGCTGAACTCCTCATGCCGGTTACCTACTCACTGCTGGACTCTTGGCCACCTGTTGATACTGCCCTGATAATTCCTCTTTTCGTAAGTTGTCATTGTTTTTTTCCTGTTTTTCTCATGCCTGGTCAATTCTGTAAGGAGCGTATCGTTCGTTCATAATGATGTAATTATTTGAACTTGGGGAAATTCAACTGATTTAAGAATTATTCCAAACCCTAAGCTTAGAGCCTACATTCTGACGCCCCCCACGTACTGTAATTGATCTAAAATTGAACTGTAACTACTTTTCGAGGGTTCAAATGTAAACGAACTTGCATTGAAGGTGCAATATTTCTTCGTAAGTATGTGTATTTTCTTCTAATAGCCGAAATACAATGCAGTTCTCCATCATGTTGTTGCTCCATTCAGTGTAAAAGAGCTGCTCTTCTAATAAATGTGTTAGGTAATTTTCAGCAAAACTATGAAGAGGCCACTTTTCACATTACCTGTACCAGATGCAGTACATCAGGCGTTGAAAAAATCTGGATTCAGGTACTATGAAGACCTGTGGAATGATGATGGAGGTTGGTATTTAAGTAAATGAACCTGAATGGATTCCCTGACAGAATATTATACGTTTTATTTGGCTGTATGATGTACAACTATGACGGAAACGCCTAATTGGAGTTCTTTTATTTCCAGGCTTACGTGAAAACGTGGACGCTTTACTCCAAAAAGTCAACTTCAGTCCTCAAGAATTAAAACAGACTGTAATTGCACCTCTGGTCGACACTGCTGGCCAATTACTACAGGTTTCTAACATTACTTGTGTCGAATAATACGCGCACATTGACCAGAAGCCCAGTCGTAGATCTCAGAGCAATTTTGGCTTTCATTATTCGCCTCAAAGAATCCCATTATACAATCGCTTTTCACTCTTGTTGCAGGGAAAACGTATTTTAGTCGGATAATGATTATGATCCTCTCATAATTTATATTTGCTTCTTCAGAACGAAGCCCTTCTGGTGCACATTCCAACATTTAGCCAGAGTTTGGACCGCATTCTCGGAGGAGGCGTTATCTCTGGTTCTGTGCTACAAGTTTGTGGCGGTCCTGGTTCTGCAAAGACACAATTCTTGTAAGACAATCAACTTATTTATTTAAACATTTTCTGGCCCATTTTTGATTTTGTAAGTAATTATCGCGTTTTCTTTTGCACCTCCAGACTGCAACTCTGCGTGAACGTACAGCTCCCTGAGTGCTTTGGCGGCTTGGAAGGCGCCTCCTTATTCATCGATACTGATTCTGGTTTTTCTCCACATCGACTTAAAGGTTAGAAAATCGGTACCCGGGCGCGAGTTCTGGTCAAAACGTTCCCACAAATGGTCTCTCTAGGACAAAAAGTTCCTCGAGCTGATACAAAAAGGTCCGGGCCATACCAAATGCTGGGAATATTCACTGGTATAGACGATTTTTATTATTAGTGCAAGGGAGCGATAAAGGTAAGTGTTGGAGGAGACCATGAAGTGCTCATGGAACACAATATAAAACCAACACCCCAGAAGCGGTGGCGACAAAAGAATTTCAGGCGGATAAGTGTCGCGCGGTCACGTCTATAGATGCTTCCTGTCGTTTGTTAGCTGAAATGGCGAGAACTGACAGACGATGCCAATCGAGAATTGGCCTAGACAAGACAGGTGGGACTGCTGGATGTCAGGAATGCTCAGCTCAACTCAGCCAGATGGCAGGACATGCTTCAACCACTACAGCAGACATTTCATTGGCCTCCCTATCCACTAATGCGGCCATCGCCAACGTTATTCTTGAGGTCATCACTCACGCTTAAAAGTTATGGGTAGCACAGTTTGACCTACGGTACTCCTTGAGGTCCCATTTTGGACCCTGGCTGGACCAAACTAGCACCTCCTCACCAAAGTGACCTACATTGCTAAAATTTACGTTGTCTAACTGCATGAGAAGTTAAGACAGTAGTGCCAGTCGGTTGCGTATGGCAGAGAGATAATTTTATATTTAATTCGCCGTTGTGAGAAATGGTATCACTATGGCAAACCAATCGAGGTCGTAAAAATCTATAAGTACCGTCTGCATTAGGTATCACACTTGTTGGAAAAGAGATAACAGCCTGGGACTGAAAAGTTCCTGTCATCATCCGCTTTTGAGTAAGCTGTATATTTAGACGTCTTCGGCAGCCATGGGATACGCTAACTAGGTCTGGGGATTTGAAGAATTTCAGGAAGAGTATTGAGAAGCTATCTAACTGACAGGTCTCTGGTTTATGAAACCGCTCAAGGACAATGAGTAAAACAAATCACAGCAAGAACAGCCCAAGGTCAGTACTAGGGTCAACCCTCTGGAATGTTTCCTATAGCTGAGTTTTTCAACTTGAGACTACCAGAAAACACTTTTCTGGTAGGTTATGCAGACGACGTTGTGGCAGAATCCTTGCAAGCCCAGGAAATATAAATTGCACCATGATGAGAACTGTCAGATCCTGGATGATCCATCTCAAAGTCACTACCATCATCCTCACCGGTCCAAGCAGAAAAAAAGCAGAATTGCCACTAAAAACGGATGGGTAGAACGGAATCTGTGAAAATATGGTCGCAAAGGACTTCCTCCTACGCCTAGCAGTTGTAGGAGCTTGAAATTAAAAGTGGGCGAGATAAAAATAACGTGTTAAACGTAGATCTTCTCAATCCCATTGCTAGATTAGATTAGATTAGTTACACAGGGGTAAAGGGGGCGTCCATCACCGTGCCCGCCCCTCGCACTTAGACCTAGTGGCCCATTGTGCTAACCCCTGGAGCTCATCTTGGCCGAAGCTCCGTGTTCCCGACTGGATCCAGCAGAGCTCCGACCAGGTTCTCCTGGTTGAGGAAGTCCCCTCGGTCCAAAGTTCCGAAGGTTCTGAAACGCCTGTGTTCCAGGGCAGGACAATTGAAGACGATGTGAGACGCTGTCTCCTCGTCTTCGCCACAGAATCTGCAGTCAGGGGTACCATTGCGCACCCCAATACTGCAGAGATGCCTCCTGAAGTCCCCGTGTCCTGTAAATAAGCCATCCCATTGCTATGTGTATTCCTGCTAGGTACTCACAATAGGGTTTAGACATCACTACTTTTTTTAGGCTTGCTGAATACACAGACCCCTCAGCTGATAACATTCCAATGTTTTTCCACCGGATTGCCAGGAACCTGAGAAGGAAAATGCAAATACCGAAGTAGGATTTTCTTCATTAATACATAATTATTAGATTTATTGACTTGGGTAGGTACCTCCCCATTTGCATTGGTTTGGAATGGTTAAATTATACGAACGACATACTTCCAGGAACTTTTGTCCTACTTCTGGAAACTTTTTGTCCTAACTCGGGACCGATTTGACCGGGTACCGCAAATTTCCTCTTTTAGAACAACTGTTTAATCTTACAGCAAGCTCTACAGCAAGAGAGGTGTTAATTGTATAATAACTTCTTCTACCCAACGTTTTGCTGTTTAGAAATAGCCGAGGGAGCAGTAGAGCACTGTACACGAATAGCCTCCAATCATCAAATGACGCAGGAAATTCTAAACTTTACTGTGGACTCAATCATGAATAACGTTCATTATACCTCCGTTGAAACTTGTATAGAATTGATTGCCGCAATTGAACGTGCCTACTATTTCATCTCAAGCAACTCCAAGGTAAAGCTACGAAATATCAACTTTATGTTTTCATAATAATAAGATTATTCTCTCTTATATTTTTATAAGAGTTCAATCGAACCTTCCTAAGTTTATATTACATTTTCGTGGATATCAATCGAAGTGAAGTTTAAGTTATTGATGCGTTATTCATTCCCTTTTTCAGGTGAAAATCATCAGCATCGATTGTTTAAATTTCCCTTTTCTGAGAATGAACAACTCATTTGAACGCACCAGAATTGTATACATGATCATCGACAAACTGTCTAAAATTGCTGAAGATTTCAACGTTGCTGTGAGTGCCATCCCACCTTGTGCATTGAACAGCTGCATAATACGACTTTTCTTTCAATCCGTGATTGTCTAATGGCCGAATTAAATTGGACAAGTGATTGTATTTATTTTCAACTTATGATGCTCACCTACCTCTTGTTTCAGGTGGTGTTTACGAATCACCTCACAACAAAAGTAGAACAAAATACCAAGTACTTAGTACCATCCTTGGGTGAATCAGTTGCGCATCGTATACCGCACACGCTACTTTTGGCAAAAATGAAAGGGAATTTCACCGCAGTCATGAGCAAAAGCTCAACGTCTCCAGAAACAGTTGCTCCTTTCGATGTAAGCTGTGGTCGAACAAAAAATTATAAAAACGCTGTCAATTCTTCAACAATGGTTGATTATTTCTTGGAGCACCATCAGGGGGAAACAGTGAGTGTGGAGTGTACCAGATTCATTACAATAGATTCAGAGTTCAAATTTTAGTGTAAATATCGCCCACATGCCTAAGTTTCCTACACGTACCGAAAATCCCACTGCATAATGTACATTTTCACCTATTACTCCTTCCCTAAATTTGGTTTGAATGGGATTAAAAGGTTTGAATACCAACTGGAGCCAGAAAATGTCTCTTACCACAATTTTAGATTTTTAGAAAAATTATTATTGCCAATAAGGGCGGTCGAACATTTTGTCTTTTCATGCACAAAGTCAACCATTCCAATTTGCACCAAAATTCTGTTCTGCTAGAAGTTTTGGTAAAAGAAAATAATCTAAAGATCTGAAATTTTCATTAGGGGATTTGTGGCTCTAGTTGGTCCTCGAAACTTTTCAGGCCAATCGGACCCAATGGGGGTGTTAGGGGTAAGGGTCAAAATATGTTTTTGGAAAAATGGATTTTCGGCAATCTAGGCGTGTGGGGTATAATTTTTCACTAAATTTTGGACGCTGAATCCTATATATGGGCCCCAGAACGATTGGTGCCCACTGGAAGAGAGAATGGGTCAAAATGGGTACCTACCTACCCATTTCGACTGTGTGTATTCGGATTTCTGGTACTTAGGCGTGTGGGGTATCATTTTCCACTAAATTTTGGACCCTGAATTGATTGGAATAAGTCTCCATGCTGCCTGTCCGAGGATTTTTTCTTCATTTTCTAACTTGAATCTGAATAGTGGATGTCCTTTGCCTTTGCTTCGATTGGAATTGGTCTGGGGCCCATCACACCCACTGTTTCCCTCATTTTCACCATGTTGAAGAAATTAGTCTGTATGCGCCTGGTCTGTGGAATAACCAACCCCTTGTGATTTGATCTTGTCATCATGAAACTTCTACTGTTGAATTTTGGGGGCAATCGGTCAGGTTAACCTCCCCATGACCTTGAGCATGATTGCATAGGTTCTTCTGAGGAATAACCAACCAAAATGTATGATTCGCGTATCGTCACAGCAATGGCATAAATATTCAATACCTATTTCATATTCAAATTGATCTTTTATTCTAGGTCACTTCTGAAGGACTCCGAGATATTCAGTGAATTTCGGTTATACGTTTGCTGGTTGTTAAAATGCTCGAGACAATTTTTCGCGTCGTGTGAGATAAGAGCAAAAATGAAGAAGATTTCCTACGAATTCACACCGGAATCACCCATCCCAGTGCAATTTAATCGAATACCGTACCTAATTTAGTTCATAATGTTTACCGACAGTAAACATTTTATATTGTATTTTTGTTCGATATTTTGCCCCGTGCTTTTATTTTGGGTCGCAATACCCATCATAACAGGAGAACCTTGCTCTGAAGATGAGTTATTTACCTCTCTCGACATTATTAGAAATGAGAATAATTAGTATAAATTCCATTGTTTAGGTTCAAGTGATATATTATATACAGACGTATCATCAATATTCTTTTATGAAAGTTTATATTTGAGGAATTTCATTTCAAAGCGGTATTTATCCACAATTTTGTTTGTTGCATATTCTGATTCTGATTCATCATTCCTTAAAAAAACGGAATTCGGGTCAGGGACCCGTTTCTGGCTCTAGTTGGGCCTCGAAACTTTTCCCGATTTGACGAAATTGTAAGGAGGGGGGTGTCAAAATGTGAATTTTTGAGAATGGATTTTCAACATTTTTGGTGATCTAGGCGTGTGGGGTACAAACTTCGAATAAATTTATCTCGAATCCAACCGGAAGAGGTTACGGGTCAAAATGGGTATCTATCTACCTATTTCGAAAGTGGACTTTTGGTATTTCTGTCACGGAGGTGTGTGGGGTATCATTTTTCACTAAATTTTGGAATGAGTCTCCATCCTCTTGGTCCAAAAAATAACCAACCCTTGTGATTTCCCTGAGTCCTTCAGCGATTAGCGTCGATAGCAAACCAAAATGGATTGTAACCCACAGTGAATTTATGTTTTAGGTACATAAATAAATTCCTCCCCAAAGGGGCTATATCATTTTCGTACTTGAAGTTCGTTTGTTTTACACAAAAACGGAATGTACCCTTTATTCATTGCTCTTTTTTTGCATTTTTTTATAGCAAAAGAGAGTACATACATTCAAAAGAAAGTTCCCTCCTGAAATTTAAATTGCATTCTAAATAAGGCCGCTTGAGGGTAGCAAGGCTGAAACCAATGGAACAAGCTATATGTAAAACCCTGTCGGTAGATAGCGTTGGTGTGGAAGGAGAGGAATACTCTGTGTCTACCAACATTATCATCCTTCTTCTTCTTGGCGTAGGCAGTTGCTATTGTACTACAATTGTAGTTCGTCTTCGTATTCGTATAATATACGAAACAGATATTATCTGTCGTTTCCTTTTCCGATTCCGCGTTTTCGCTGTTCCTGAAATTTGAACAATTTTTGTCGTAAATTTGTTGACCTTCTGTGCGTATTTCTACGTCTTGTCCGAACTTTGGTGAAGTGCAGGTTGGAGGAATCTAAACCTACACCTTTAAACCGCTACTAAAGTTGTGGCAGAAAGCTACCATAACTGGTAAGACTTCATTGTGTTGCTTATGCTATCTTCCTCCGAGTTTAAGAAGTAAATATTGTTCCACTTTATTCTAAGTGGCCCTTTTATTTTGTTTGACTTGTCGAATACCATAGCTTCCTAATTCACGGCTAATATTCTTCGTTTATCTACTAGTAGAATCAAACTCTTCTGGCTTCATTCTTTGTTGTCGCCGATTGAAGACGAATTGATATTTCAGCCATGACTACGCCAATGCCGACCCTGTTAGGAGCGAACAGCGCGAAGAAAGGCACCACTCCAGGGAGTGCGTTAACATTGCCTTCCATGACTCCAACAGCCGCTTCAGCAGTGCCTCCAGCCTTACCAGGTGTCTCTCCATTGACGATGCCAACTGGTGGAACTCAGTCACTTACAAAACCTCCAACGACGAGCACTCCTTCGTCGACGGCCGGTTCCACTTCTAATACCGGCGCCAAGCCAGCGGTATCGAATCAACTCACATTCTCTCAACTTGAAGACTCCATCAACAAGTGGATAACCGATTTAGCAGAATCCGAAGAGACGTTCCTCAACCGGGCTACTCAAATTAACGCTTGGGACAAAGCTATCAACGAAAACGAGCAACGCCTCGTCAGTTTGAATCAATCCGTCAAACAGGTAAGATCTCATTTCCACATCATTTACCCCATTGATGTGTTCAATGTTACAAATCTTCGTCTTTCCAGGTTCAAGATCAACAAAGTCGCATAAACTACGATCTACACTTCATCTTGACTCAGCTGAGAGACCTCGAACAGTCAATCATACCTTTGGAGAAAGATGGTGACTCCAATCTCCCGATGAAAGCTGAGCCTCAAAGGAGGCAGTTGTACCATACAAGCACTCAAATTGATTCTCAGATGAAACGATTTTCCGAAGATATGAAAGAGGTAAAAGATAATCATTTATTAATTAGCCCAACAAATAGGTTTTTATCAATTTACCGGAACGTACAATCGTATAAGACAAGGGAGTGTAGCCATGGGTCAAAAGCTGACTGATTTTAGCCATGTTTCCTATCAATGGTCACCTTCTTAGGTTAATATGAGATTCCAGGAATCCGCTTTTTGTCGATTTTTAAAATACTTAGCCCGGCTTTGCTTCACGGAGAGATAAGAGTGATTATGTTGAAGGTAGCATTGGTGACATGAACAGCGCTGCAAGTTCTTCCTCAATCTGATCGGAGGTGATTATTCCTTGAAGCAAGAGTATGGTAGAAACAGTGAATTTGGACTGTCCGAGACTCATTCTAATCGACATAGCGTCCAAAATTCAATAGAAAATGATACCCCACACGCCTAGGTACCAGAAATCCCGAAAACACATGTTTGAAATGGGTAGATGGGTACCCATTTTGACCCGTAACCTCTTCCGGTGGGTGCCAATCGTTCTGGGACCTCTTCCCCTCTTTCATTGGATTCAGCGTCCAAAATTCAGTCATAAATAATACCCCACACGCCTAAATTGCCGAAAAACCATTTTTCAAAAAACACATTCTGACCCATACCCCGTTTAAATTTGGTCTGATCGGGCTGAAAAGTTTCGAGGGCCAACTAGAGCCAAAAAGAAGACCCTGACCAAAATTTCAGATTTTTAAAAAAATTTCTACTGAAAGTGGGTTTTTGAGTTTTGGGTACCAAGCCGTAAGGGGTATCATTAATCCTCGGAATGTGGGAACTCTTCTAGGTACCAGAAATTTTAGAAAACCCACATTCAAAATAGGTAAGTAGGTAGGTGATTTTAATATTATGGCTGTATACAGTTTTGTAATGCCAATAAAAAAAGGAGGTAGATACTCAATCTGACCCATACCCACTCCTAGTGGGCACCAATCAGTAGTCATGATACCCCACATGCCTAGTTCCCAATAGTGGGCAATGGTTGGCTGCCCAGATTGTTGTATAATTCCCAAATTTCGATGGGGGTCGCCTTCAATTTACCGCGATACGTGCGGTAAGGTCAGCTCACGGTCGATTTGGCTCAATATTTGTAATTGGGGCCTATACGAGCAGGTGACTGGATTGTGTGAAAGCTATCACGTAACTGACTGGCAAGACAGCATGCTACCTCTTCTTGAGGAATACGCTGGTTCCTGTTGCTGCAAGAGGCTGGAGAAAGAAGGAAACACAGTACCGCCGCTACTATCTAACTAATCTAAGGTGATAAACACTGACACGTCTAGATTGTGTAAACAATACCCTCTAAGGTCAAACGGGCACCCCCCTGCCCATTTTGAATGCCCACAAGATGTAGGCGTATGGGGAGTCATTTTCCACCTAATTTTGGACGCTATATCGATTGGGATGAGTCCGGATCACTCCAAACACACTGTTTTCCCCATACTTTTGCTTCGAGGAAGAACTTGGAAGAATGTGGAAGAATTTGGGGTTGATCTGAAAGGTGGACTCTGGCATGATTACATTAATACTATTGATTATTCACCGAATAACCAAGCAAAATTGACATGGCTGTGGTGCGCAGTGCGTCCTTATAAAACCTGGCCATTGCTTGATTGAGGAAAGTTGATTTATCTAACAAGGTTAGGCTACACAAATAAAGTTGCCATCATTGTAGCAGGTTGGTGGGATGCCAACGCCACGTCCAAAAGCAACGTTTGGGACTCTTTTTATGCTTGCATTTCGATTGAATGTGAATCTCTTAATAAGAATTTTGAACCCCCCCATTAAAGTATACACTGTTTGCTTCAATTGTGTATGGTCAGTGTTTTTAAATGAAATTAAGGAAAAATTTGCATCATTGTTTCATTTCAGACGTCGATTAAAACCATAAATGCGTTTCCAAAATTACATGAAAAATGAGATGATCCCCTCGACTCTCTCAGTTTGGTTGTCTGATGTATTGGCAAAGCCGGTGCTACACGGTGCTACCAAAACCATCCAATGTTGGACATTCGGTGACTGGTAGCATCGGGTAGCCGACCATCGAACGTCCAGCGTCCAACGTTGGAGGGCGATCGTTCTGAGAGCGGTCTATCATGGAATAAGTAGTAATTCTCCCTATGCTCACAAGTGAAGAGAAAGAAGGGTCAGAAGTTGGGTGGGAACGATGGAGGCTCGGTTACCTTCAAACGGCTCGACCTGGATCGCACTGGACACTTGCCACCCTCGACAACACCATGTAGTTGGGGATTTTGCTCGAGTCACTTGTCGAGTCGTCACTCATCGAGTGTGGTCCAACGTTTGGCCCAACATTCGACGCATCATGTAGTGCCGGCCTTTTTTTTGCATCCAACTGAAGGGCGTGGGGCAATTGCTGCCCCCACCCCTACGGCACTGCGACCTACATCTAGGGTCTATTGTGCCCACGCTTACAGAAGGGAAGTCAAATGGGCTTCTGAGAGCCCAGGGGCTGTTCAGGTGCATCCGACATCCTCTCGCCCAAAGGTGAGAGTTGGTCAGTATTTGCAAGCTCCTACTAAGGCACACACGCATGTGTGTCAAGCCCTCGGACAACCGTATTCGGATACTTACTGCCGGTACTGAGTTGGCCTCACAACGTCGAGTAAACGCTGGGGGTGCTGGATTCAAACCAGCAGCCTCGAAACCTCGACCAGAGAAGTCTCGAGTCCCAGGGACCGACACCTTGACGACCTCGGCCACCCAGGCCCCAGCGGCTGATCATAATAATTCGTCTAAATTTTCGTCCATTTGAGAGAAACATATTAGTTAATTGATGCCCATTTTGTCCTCCAAAAAGTAGCCAATTTTGACGTTACTTCATAAATATCGTTTGTGTGTTGACAGCTAATTGAGCAGATCAACGAGGCCTCTCGAACCATCGACTCGTCCGATCCTGTCCTTCAAATCGGTCGTGTCCTCAACGCTCACACTGACTCTCTTCATACGATAGACGAAATGGTTGCACGAGTCTACGAACAAGTAGAAAACCTCTCAAAGACTCACAGCCGCATCAAGAAAGACACGGAAATCCAGCCTCTTCGCGATTGAAAAGTTATCTTGATGTACATACAGCCTGTAAGTAAGCTGTTACTGTATTATAAAATCATTTTTATCTGCTTTCATATGTAATAGTTTTAAGTACTTTTGGATTCAATTTCAAATACACGATTCTGAGTGTCATATGAATCAATGATCGCTACCTGCACCTGTAGGCACTCCAATTTCATTAAGAAAAGCATCAATACGGCATCATCAATAAGTATCCTGTATTTCGACGCCAACCAAGCTCAAAGTAAATCAGCAATCTCCCTTCTTCGACGAGTAGATCACCATTTCCAATCATCAATATACAATTTGCGCACACCGCGGACTGCTAGACCAAGTGACAATTACTTTCTTATATTATTATTATTATTATTATTATTATTATTATTATTATTATTATTATTATTATTATTATTATTATCATTTTTTGTTTTTTTTGCAGATTTGGATTCTACCAAAAATGTGATCCCCTCAATCAATTTTTTAGATTACGCGCAACCGGTTCAGCGAAAACGCTAAGTTGCGCAACCCCAAAATTGTCAAATATAAACTGATGATGAATGATGGTGAACTCTAAAAACTAACTCATAAATTTTCACCGTTTTTGTTATGCTGATACACAAAATGCTACATGTATCATGATTTGGCTCAATTTTTGTGAAATAATGACCAAAGTTTGTTTATTTCGCGTGAAAAGGTCATCACTTAAGCGCGTGTGTTTGCACTAAAATTTTATACTTTTGTATGGTTTTGGTTGGTTATTCCTTGAATAATCATCCTATGTTTTCATGCAAAATGTCAATCTCTCCAATTCGGCTGAACATTATTTTCTGGACATTTCAAGGTGTCTAGATCAAAATAAGCAAATGTCCGTCCGCCGTCCACGCCGACTTAGGCAGTAGAAAAATGTCTAAAAATCTAAAATTTGGGTCAGGGGTTAGTTCCCAGCTCTGGTTCGTCCTCGAAACTTTTCAGCCCCATCGGACCAAATTTGGGTGGGGTAGGGGTCAAATTGTATATTTCGAAATTGGATTTTCGAGACTACGGGCAATTTAGGCGAGTGGGGTTCTGCTAAATTTTGGACGCTGTATCCATTGAAATGGGTCCGGAAACGATGGGCGCCCTCTGAATGAGGTTATGGGTCAAAATGGGTATCTATCTACCCATGTTTTCGAGATTTCTGGTACCTAGGCATGTGGCGTATTTCCTTCTTGTTTCTCAACCAGACTGAGAACCATCTATGGTGGAGTTGAAAACAATTGAATTTAAAATTAAAATTAAATTAGCAGTTCATCCACCTGGTTGAGGGGAAAGAAAAGAAAAGAAAACTTCATAGGGATTGAGAAGGGATGCAGAAAAAGGGAGAGAAAATTATATTTTAAAAAAAGCCTACAAACCTATAACATTTTATGTACAAACTCGCGCTAGAAAAGGATGATTTTTATCACGTAAAATAACCAAATTTTAGTTATTATTCCGCCGAAATTCAGTCGAATCAAAAAACGGATTGCGTGAATCAGCGTTGAAAAAACAATGAAAATTCATATGTCTCACTTTGAACTTCACCATCATCCACTATTGGACAATTTTGGGGTTGCACAAATTGGCGCGATCGCTAAACCGGTTGCGCGCAATAAAAAAAAATTGATTGAGATATCAAATGTTTACGAGATTTTGGGTAGAATCTGAATCTGCAATAATAAATGGGGTCCCATAAAATTTATTATGAATCGTCTCA
Source organism: Cyrtorhinus lividipennis (assembly GCA_019603395.1). Taxonomy (NCBI): domain Eukaryota; kingdom Metazoa; phylum Arthropoda; class Insecta; order Hemiptera; family Miridae; genus Cyrtorhinus; species Cyrtorhinus lividipennis. The sequence goes on along the minus strand of CM034003.1, from coordinate 26,189,490 downwards.
TGTGGACGATTTAAACGGGGGGGGGGGGGGGGGAGTAGTTGAAGATTAAAATCCACCATAAATAAAAATATTTTAAAATGCTACAACAAATATGAAATTTGATTAAATCTTGGTATTAGTTTTTGCTTACTCGTTTTCACCCCCCAAGCGGAGGCAAGTCATGGGTGGTGAAAATGAATAGTTTTTAAAAATGTTTTATAATGATTTTTGGTGGTATGGTATGGCTGAAAATGTGTATTTTGATGATAATTACATATTTTATTATGTATTTGCTCTGGTGACCTCAAAGATACGGTTTTGTCCCCGAACGAGATCCCCCTAGAGTATCAAACCATTTGCGGGGGTTTTGTCGTTGTCACTGGTTACAAAATCCTTTGAAAAACGCCATTTGAGTCTATTTAGGCAAATAGGAGTACTGTCATCAATGCTGCGAATGGATGATGCAGCGTCGGTTACGTCCACATTGCAGACCAGCAGTTTCATACCTGAGGTAAGACTCATCAGCGACCCATGAAAATGCGTAATATCGAACCACATCTAATTTTTTTTCTTTTATTCTTGTGTGGATTCGTGCAGAGTCTGAAATTCTGGCATCAAATGGTGCCTTGGGCTGGACCAGGGTTCAAGTACTCGAGGCACTGGACACCCTTCGAAGGAGAGCCAGACGATCTTACAGCATCGGTTGGGGATTTTGGCAATTGGCAAGTAGTTGTTGTCGTACTGATGATGATGTTCAACATTCCGACGGTATTTCACATTGCATCGCCTGAAGTGTCGGCGACGAATCACGACTTTTGGTGTCACAGGTTGAATAGCAATCTCACCGTTAAACAATGGAAGGAGCTCAGTACAGTTGAACAGTACAATTTTGTAAGTAGCCACAGTACATTTTTGTTGGGTATAGTCAATATATCACAACCGCAAATCTTGTACAAAATTCCTGGTAGATCTTCTTAGGAAGTTGATGATGGGCCTCAAGAAACATGGTTTGCCATCCATGTTCTACCCGTTGGGAAAGGGTCGAGGCACAAGTTACCCCCTCTCCACGCACATACCGCCATTGGAGCGTGTGTGGGGACGATCCTGACCACATGATTGATGGTCTCAACCATCAAACAACTGGGTACCCCCTCCCCATCACCTGACGTCAGAGCGCGTGTAGACCTGTCGTACTGCAACCTCCTACATTATCAAACTTAGTGGCCCTTTATCAAGCGCTCCAAAATGTGAAAAATTACGAGAAAATTGCCGGGGACCCCCTCAAAATCTGTTCAGGACTTAGAGAAACAAATCCTTGATTTTAACGCATATTTCCAGATAATAACTGCCTGAATTATCAAATTTTTAGCGACTGTACCTATCATGTGCATAAGGTGAAAATGCTCATCAGCCTGGCATAAGTTTGATAGCTGACAAGAGGTCTGTCTACCCGCAAAATTTGAGAAAATTTGATGTCTGTTTAGTAGTTGAAAAGATGAACGACCAAAAGAATGTTGCAAATCAATTGTAGAATCAACAACTGATATTTAGTTGTGTATTTCTGGCACTCTCTGCCTTGATCATTTGCACTAACTTGCAGTTAACTCTCTTCTTACAGGCCTCTCACCACTCACCCCAGAATGTAATATTCCATTTAACTGATTGCTATATCAGCAATCAGAGTACATAGCAACATTTGTTGAGGTCATTTGACCTAATGAACATTTCACGTGCGAATTCACTTCCAAAGGGTCACCATTTCATTCTTATAGCGAGGTAAACCGGTACTGGATCCCTGCCATATTAAGGATCTGCCTTACCGTACTGCTCCCTACGATGACCTCAAATATATGGCATCCCCTGGTAACATACTTTGCCACGCGTGGGACTACAACAGCAGCAGAATCAGTGTTGTGTCACAGGTGAGTGTTTCCACCAATCTTCGCTCTGCTGTGATAATCATCAGTCAATCATGCTTTTTCTCGTTTCGTCAGTTTAATCTGGCCTGCCAACGCCTTCCAGTAAACAACGTTGCTGAAAGTGTGTTTTCTTTGGGAGCTGCTGTCGGTGGGCTGTTTACTGGTTACTTGGCCGATCGGTAGGTTACATCCTTATACCCTGATTATCTGCCGCCTAATATTTTGAAGCAGAGCGAGAGATTCTTGATGGTAGAATAGGAAGAAAGAAGGTTCTCATGTCCTCTCAGGGCATTGTGGTTGTTTTGGGATTTCTCAACGCCAACGCAAAATCCTACAGTGGTTATCTCCTAGCTCGGACTATTCTTGGAGCCGCTTGCAGTTCGGTGCTTCAAACTAGCTTGCTCATGTGTAAGTTTGGATATTCCTGCTTGCTAACTGTACTTGTCATCGCTTTTAGCAATCACTAATCAGTGGACGCATTCTACTTAATAATTGAGCCATTTCATGTGAACCGATATGATCAAAAATGCTCTTGTCAGATTACCAGTATACGAATGAGCTTGTTTGATGATGTATTCTGCCAAGTATGAGGCAAAATGACTGTCCAATTAGGTGGATCCCCACCATCAACCTTTTCTGACTTGTTAGACTGTAGTCAAGATGAAAGAAAGAATCGGCGAAAGATGGGTCTGTTTGGTATGCGATAGATACAGACACGGCAATATCATTTCCCCATCTAGAAATTTCCAGTTCACTTTTTTTTTCTCAGTGAAACCCAAGACAGTTGGAAGAAATGTATGGCTGAGTTAGTAGTAAAAACGCTGAAAATTCTACACATGGGTTTGTGAGAGAGAGTTCCTGAGGGACAAGGGAGAGTATGTACTGTATGAAGCACTTTAGAGTCATAGATCTAAGAGACATCCAATAACACCAGTTATACGGCAACGGCAGCAGGTTGCACCACTGTCAAGCATAAGTACCACCACCAATGGTCGTCAGCATAATATGCTCCATACTATGGTAAATCAGAGGGAGGAGCAGATGTAACTGTACCATCAGGCTATTAAACCCTATTAGGCAATATAGTGATAGACCCCAACTCTACAGATCAGCCTACATTCATACTTGCTTTACCTTATTCCAGGCATGGAAATTACTGGAGGCAAATGGAGAGATATCCTAACTACAATTTACATGGCTTCATATAGTTTGGGTTATGTGATTCTGCATTTGTTCAACAGACTTTTCGTCAACTGGATTCACCTACAGTATAGCATAACGCTTCTGGCCATATTCCTTTTATCGATTTGGTGGTGAGTCCGCCTAAGAGAAATATTCTATTACTCTGGCTCAAATGGGCAACTAATTCACGCGAATGTTGGCAGGTTAGTTCCAGAATCGCCACGTTGGTGTTTGACTTCTCAAAATCTCCCTAGACTGATGCTGATCCTGGAGACTGCTAGTTCATTCAATAGAAGAGCATTGGCACCAGGGACTTCCACCAGAATGAAAAATGTACGTCTCAATTTAGGACTTGTAAGCTCGTATTCTCTGAATGTGGACTAGGGAAGTAGTCCCTAATCCTCAAGGCGTTTATTATGGTAACTGGGTTGCACATTACTGAAGGTTGGCTTCTCCTTGGTATTGGTACAGTGGAAGAGGGGTTCTGGGCAAGTTCTGAACAGTTGCTGAAGGGTTTCTCAGAGTTCTTTGGAAGGATAGCCAAGAGTTTGCTATCACAGAAAGGGGGCATATGAGTCTCAACCTCAGTGAGGAGTTCTCAATTGCAGTCACACACAAGTTTGCAAACGTCAAGTTCTGGACGACAACAGCTTTTGACACTTCGGTAGGATTGCAAACAAGAGTTCTTGAGTTCTCAAAACAATTCATGGCATTCTCAAGCACACTCACAATAAAGTTCACTCTACGCAGGCAACTGTTACTAGTTAAACAGTTCACTCCTCTCAGTGGCAGAAATACGACTGACCAAGAGCAGGCATTCAGAGCCACTGTCATGGGAGACATTTTTCTTACATGGCCACTGAAGTAGGGCTCCCACCCAACACCCAAACCTCAGATGGCTGACCCCCCCCCCCCCCCATACACACCTTGTAGGGGTTATTCCCCCCTCTCAGGGCTTAGGACCCCGTTGGTGCCAGTGGTCTTTCTCCTGCTCAAATTCAAGCGCAGGCCTGGGCAGGGGTGGCTTACAGATCATACTAGAATTTTTTGTTCAACCAAGCGGTTGCTGCATAAATTCCAATTTATTTTTACAGCTAGCGCCAATGATTGTTGAGTACCAAAAACCGACATTTTGGATGCTATTTAGAGGCTCCGCTCTTAGGAGGTTGTCTATCGTTGCTCCTTTCATAAATTTCTTCTGCGCTCTCACATATTATGGACTTGTTTTGAATCAAGACCTATTCAACTATGGGTTGTTAATCTCAGGTGAGCTTAAGGAGTTGTCAATTGAGCTGCGTGAAATTTATTACTTATGAAGATAATATTTCTTCCTACTCCTGAATAGTTTATTTCAAGGTTTAAAACTTACCCCTGTTTGCCATTACCAACTCTTCTTTCAATGCCAATCTTAGAATATATGTTCTTTTTCCAATGTATTTGCAGGAGTTGTAGAATTCTTCGCAGAGGGCATCGTTCTATTGTTGGGTATTAGAAATGATGTGAAAATGGCCATGATTACGAATGCCCTGTCCGGGTTGTCGTGCCTTCTAGCTGCGGGACTGACAAGTATGGGACTGGAAAATCAAATATTATCGTCCTCACATCACTGGTAGCTAGCTCAATTAGGAACCGTAACTTAGGGTAATACTAAATTTGGTTGCTCTATTGTAGAATCGGTCTACTTTGATGTCGCTTGTACAGCTGCGCGGCTGGGGGGAGGCATGATGAATTGTTGCCTGTCTTCAATTCTAGCATCAATGTACCCCACTCAGATACGTGCTTTGTCTGTGGGGTGGTCGTTTTTCTTCACTAATGTTGGAATAGCTGCAGCAGCCAACATAGTTCTGCTGGTACGTCACTATAAACAGTTCTATTCTTCGTTCAAATTTTTAGCTTTTAATAGCAACAACAATTTCAGAGCGACGTGTCGGGTTACCTACCACTCATCATCATAGGGCTGTCGGGTCTCCTTGGGAGTGTTTCCATGCTGTTCCTTCCTGGCAGAGTTTCCAGGGATTTGCTGGACCTTGCTGAAGAGGTGGAATACGGTCATCAAATCATCAGCAGTCAGCATGCCAAAGATCCCAACGTTTTAATCGCACCAGCTGTTTGGAGACCTGGTCTGGAAGAGGACATTGAAGCTCCCACGTCATATAACTCAAAGGTGTCAGCAATTAGGCCACCAGAAAAGATTGAATTGTAAGATTCAAATGTACTTTTCTGGTTCATCCTGTGGTTTATGAGTCGTCCACTTTTCATTAACATTGTTTGCCTCAGATATTATGCATAACGTGAATGTGTCCGTCAGGAGTGAAGTACGGTCTGGATGGGAGCTCGCAGGCTACATTGATCCAGATCAATACGTTCCCAAGGCCAAGACAAGAAGTCTTCAGGATCATTCAAAAAAGAAAAATAAAACTGTTCGTATGGGCAGATCCGTAGTTGCGAAAGAGAGTCGGGAAGAACCAAACCCACATTTTCGCTGGTACTTACTGTTCCTGTGCTCATGAAACAAACATAATTATCCTCAAATCATTTGACTATTAAACGTTCCTTTCAAGTTTGCTTCTATTGATTTTTTTTTCTTTGTATCCCCATTGCCCCTCCCTGGCAGGCCCGTCACGGGATGGTGCTCTTCTCAGCTGTCGTGTGGGCAGTGGGCTGCCTCAGCGTGTTGCAGAGGCCTTAGCTCTGCTGATTGCTGACGACTTGGCTCGCAGCTGTAGAGTACTGTGAATAATCTGCAATTGGTAAAACGTCCGACTAGTCCATGAACTATAAATTGCTGTCCAGCCTACATTCTTGGATAGGCTGAGCTAGATATAGCTAATGGCCTCGGTGATCCTATCAATAGCAACGTCGATTCAAGGAATCTAGAGAAGAATTCACTTCCATAGGGACATCAGCGGGACTGATGCCCATGAGGATACCCTCTCAACATTGCATCTTTGGCAATTCTTGGTGGAATGTGTGTATCCAAAATAGAGTTTCCTTTACAGGACACGACAGACGGTCAACTGTAATCGCATGATCAAGGACCAATCACTGCTTTTGTCTTGTCCTTGGGCATGAACAACAAGAGCTATGATTGGATCTTGATCATGTGATCACAGCCAACTGTCAGTCATGTCGTGTAAGCAAAAGGAATGAAACTCCACCATAACAGCTACAGCTATTCTACCATAGGAAGCAATCGAAAATTCAAATGTAATACATCTCAGAAATTTAATTCTTGAGGTCTTTCCCATATCATATTGGTGACCCTACTTGACCAAACCAACATTGCAATCAAAACAAATTTTAAATAGGCTCTAATAATCAATGTTTTCAGGAGAATTATTGATTGATCAATGTTTCCAGGACTAATTAATTGACATATCGATTAATCAATTTTTTAAAAAAATCTCAATAATCGATGCTTTCTAGTTTTGCTAGTTCTAGTTTGCCCATCCATATCCCCCCATCACCTTTTCCACCACAACTCCTGTGTCATGGGCAAATTTTGCCAAAACGGCCTTCCTATTATACAAGGAATCTGGGGCTCGAAGGTCGTCCATATAAAATATTTATGAACAGTGGGCCTAGTACACTTCCTTGAGGGACGCCAGCCAGAATAGGGTCCTTGACTTCCTAAGCAACTAATGGTTACATTTGGTTAAATGTTGAAATGTTCAAAAATCATGAGCCTGCATGTGTAGTACTCAAATGTGCAAATTGATGAGCGTTTAACAAAGAGTTGTGTACACTCGGAAATGATAAAACTGTTCAGTTTGAGCAGCTCGTCACCATGACGGGAAATACCAACTTATTATGTGGATTTCTTCAAATTTTCAGCCCGGTAATGTTCATGAAGAGTGTCGCAACATTGGCGTTCCAGATAGTGATTCATTATTGCGACGGGATCCTCATTAATTCAAAAATTGAAGCGTTTGATCGACAATTTCCCTTCGTCGTTAGCATACAGTTCAACAACCCTGATGTGGACACCAGCACTCATTGTACAGGAATCATCCTGTCCGAGTTTTACGTCAGCACGAGTTGCCTCTGCCTGCGCAAAGTCACCGTAGAGGAAAAATCGTTCAGTTTTTCACCTCGAAAATTTCGAATAGTTTACGGATCTTTAAAGAAAAATCCGGATAAATCCGGCGGTCTTATGTTCCCTTCGGATATTATTCTGCATAGTAAGTGCAGCACCAGAGACAAATTGTTCGATTTCGCTATTATGAAAGTTACCTACAAGTTTGACTCGATGGAGAATTGGATTTCGTTTTTGCCTACTTGCTCGGAAGATGCACTGATTATATATCAGGGGCTGACATATTTACTGAATCTTCCCAAGACAAAGTGCACCGTCGCTGGATGGATCGGCTCCAAAACTATCAAACGTAACGAAAGACTCCTTTCAATCGATGTTCATTTGATCAATAATTCAGACTGTACGAAGGTACTTTGTCACATGGTGCCTTCGCTCTGCCACGTTTCCAGTGCTCACAATTTGGGTTTGTTCTGCGCACGTGCCATTCGTGCTACACCCTGCGAAGGGTTTGAAGGCGGACCGATTCTCTGTGGCACAAATGTCTGGGGTGTCGTGTCTTTGGCGGATCAGTGCGAAGAGAAGGAGTTGGTTGAGGGACAGTACGTAATTCTTACTCGAATCAGCGTGGGCTACGAATTTTTGAGAAACTATACAGGATCGAGGATTAACGGCCGTGGTCTTTACTAGGGATTATTGTTCATCTTTGCTAAATATTTGTTTGTAAAATAAACAATAAGTTTTGAATACATTTTAGAACACAGTAGGATAATTTACAATAAGTTGAGGGCTCGTTTCCACATTCAGGGTAGACAAGCTACTGAGCTTATTTTTGGTTGGTTATTCCTTAAACAGTCAACCTATGTAATCATGCGAGAGGTCGACTTAACAGTTTACGTTTAATAAATAACTAAATAATCAAAACACCAAATTTTTTTTTTTTTCGAAAATCTCCAGACATGTGAGGTATTATTTTCCATTAAATCGATTGGAATGAGTCATCATGCGCCTGGTCCAAGGAATAGCCAACCCCTGTGAAAGAATTTGCAGCGTTTTATATCAAGTTATGAACATTTCTTCACCAAGATGGCGGCCTTCAGCAGCAATATACTGATGGAACGAATTGTGGAAACTTGGCGACGAGGCCCTCTTTCATCTATCTGGAAAAATGAAATTTAAAGCCAAGCTTTTTTAACGCCTAGTTTAACTATTTTTCTTTCTAGAAAAAAATATGCAGAGAAAGGTACCTACGCATTTTCAAAATATCCTTCTGACCAATAGATGGCTACCTACTTCTCCTAACGCAGACTGAGCATTTCTAAAAACTTTTGTTGTCCCCGATAGAAGTATCTCATTTTGAATGTTGGTGCCCATCACAAAACTTAAAAACTAAAAAAAAAAAAAAAAAAAAAAAAATTATTGATACAAATGTACGAAATGGTAATGGGAGTTTTTAATTGTAATGAACCAAAAATGTAGATTCGGCGTATATAATATGGACACATTAAGTTGAAATGTTGACACATGGATTTCAACTTTCAACTATTGTCAGATAAATTTAATCTTTTGACAAATGTACTGTAACGGGGCGGCAGAGTCCAAGCGCCCCGTCAAGAAACTTCGGCGGCGGGGTACGGATCGGGCCCTCTCCCCTCCAAGCGCCTGACCCAGCTGGGCGAAAGGCGTGACCTCATCGGATTGGTCGGACGAGAGGCACCCGGGAGTAGGAGGAGGGGAAGGCGACTTGACGAGTGGGCTGGGGAAAGGCTGGGCAGTCAGTCGTGTACGAACTCAAGTGAAGGAAAGTTGGGATCTCCGTTCGCCATAATCTCGTGAGGACGAGGCGGAACGAAGTGAAGTGAAGCGGAACATCGAAGCGGAACAACCGACGCGAAGCAAATCAACCCCTTGTGAAGCCGGTGTTGTGAAAGTGACCTGAGGGAACAAGTGTATCGTGGTTCCTTCAGGGTGAGAACTCGGGAATTGGGAGATCAGCCAATTCCTCTCCCGTAACAGTGGGCCCTTATACGAACTGAAAATCCCCCGTCGGACCCGAGTGTTGATCCGTTCGCGCCCGATTCGACGGCCAATAGTCCAGGTTTCCCACGCACCGCCAGTCGTCGGACCTCCGTCGGAAAGAGTCTCGCCTCCTCCGGCCTGGACGGCGTTCCCCTGACCGAAGCCGAGCAGCGAAGAGAACATCACCCTGTTGTCTCCATCCGAAGGAGTTGGTACACGTAAGTGGCGAAATAACTCTGTTTCGTACCCTCGCAACGCGAAAGTCGAATCTCTAAATCTGGCCCAAGCCCTGACGTTTAGTCACCAGAAAGCTGATCATAGAGTTGTACATTGTAGCCGTATTATTTAGTATTTTGTCTGTCGTGCGTTAGGAAAAGTAAAAGGAATTAGGGGAGGACATTAACAAATCACTTCCACTTTACCGTTATTCAAACCAAACATTTGAGCCTTCAGCTACCTCGTAAATTCATTTGGCCCTCAGCCCTTCACTTCTGCCTACTCAATAATTAGATTACGTAATAGTCAATATCCTTCTCGGCCGAGACATTCCGTATTTTATATTTCTGTCAATTGCGTTTATTATAAGTCAATATTGAACCCTTGTCTTTTCAATCACGAAACCCCATTCCTCAGAGCTTGGTAAATTCAGGTGTACTTGGCGTCCATGACCGACCATTGCAGACATTCCGGACGGTAAGTGAAAGTCTTTAATCTCCCACTAATTATTCGCCTAGGTCTATTTTTGGATCCCTAGCCCGTTACGTGAAAACGACGGGTTACATCTTTTGGTGGCAAGCGGTGGGATTTTTCAGAAATCTCGATTTCTGTCGTATCCACAACAAGTGATCTTGACCAGGTGAATATTGGTGAGAAAAAGCTCTGAAGGAATTGGGTCGCGTTCCATAATCTTGAAATTCAAACTGTGCTAGTTGTAGATTCCGAAATTTAAAATTGTAAGAAACAAACAAATCGGCCCGAGTGTGAGGAAGCGAGTGAGGAGCCAATTGACTTCAAATCCGTGTCTAGGATTTTTTCTTTCCAAAAATCGAAATTTAGATACTGGCTCATTTATTTAGTAGCATCACTCTCACTGTAGCCCTCTGTTCCGGGACTGTTCCGGGGCTTGTTCCGAGGCCTTCTGTTCCGAGACTGTTCCGGGACTGTTCCGAGACTTGTCCCGGGGCCTTCTGTTCCGAGACTGTTCCGGGGCCCTCTGTTCCGGGACTGTTCCGAGACTTGTCCCGAGGCCTTCTGTTCCGGGACTGTTCCGGGGCCCTCTGTTCCGGGACTGTTCCGAAACTTGTCCCGAGGCCTTCTGTTCCGAGACTGTTCCGGGGCCCTCTGTTCCGGGACTGTTCCGAAACTTGTCCCGAGGCCCTCTGTTCTGGGACTGTTCCGAGACTTGTCCCGAGGCCTTCTGTTCCGAGACTGTTCCGGGGCCCTCTGTTCCGGGACTGTTCCGAGACTTGTCCCGAGGCCTTCTGTTCCGAGACTGTTCCGGGGCCCTCTGTTCCGGGACTGTTCCGAAGCTTGTCCCGGGGCCTTCTGTTCCGAGACTGTTCCGGGGCCCTCTGTTCCGGGACTGTTCCGAGACTTGTCCCGAGGCCTTCTGTTCCGAGACTGTTCCGGGGCCCTCTGTTCCGGGACTGTTCCGAGACTTGTCCCGGGGCCTTCTGTTCCGAGACTGTTCCGGGGCCCTCTGTTCCGGGACTGTTCTGAGACTTGTCCCGAGGCCCTCTGTTCCGGGACTGTTCCGGGAGCCTTCAGCTCCAATTGACATCCCGATTCCAGACCCGTCATAGCTCTTACCAACTGGGAGGTCCTTTCTCGATTCGTGGGGAAATTATCGGTCCTTGGTGCGCAAGAAAGTGATCTATCGGTTCTATAATTTTTTGTACTTATTTTTTTTTTTTATTTTTATTTAACAAGTGAGCTCGCGACCATGCACCAAAACAGCAGCCCATCAGACGAGGGCGAAGCCATGATGAACGCCGTGACAGAGGCAATGAACAAACTGGGCGCCTTTTTCCGTGAGCCTGCTGCCTCCGGCATTCCGCGGTCGTTGTTCATGGAAGTCGACACGTGGAACCCTGATGAGCCGGATGCTATCACGGCATCCATGTTCTTCCAGGAGGTGGAGCAAGCAACCCAAGAGTTTGACGAACACAAGAGACTACGATTCCTTCGTACCCGCCTGAAAGGTGGAGCCAAGCGATTCCTCCAGGATGGTCTTGGCGACACCCCATACACGACAGTGAAGAATGCCATACTGGCATGGTATGGCGAGGAAAGTCCCGAGAAGGCAACCATACGACTCTGGACAGCCCAGAGAGACTCCGACGAGTCCATCCGACGGTTCGCAGAACGACTTCTGGCCACGGCACGATCAGCTGTCCGAACTGAACCCAACCTGAACGATGCTCAACGTCGGGAATGGACAAGACGAAAGGCACTCAGCGCTTTTGTCCGCGGACAACCGAAAGAACTCCATCTCTACTTGCAGGGTAACCCTCCGGACACCTTGGAGGATGCAGTGGAGCGGGCTGAGGGATGGGAGGACGTAATGAGAGCAAAGCAGGACTACGATGCTCGATGGGACATAACTGCTGTCAGTGGATCAAGACCTTCGGAGCCCAAGAAATGCTACTCTTGCGGAGAACCAGGGCATTTTGCAGCAAACTGCCTGCGAAAAACCAGAAGCCCACCTCGTTACCCAAACAAACCGGCCACGTTCGGCGATCACCAGTTGAGACCGGTGCCGACGAAGTTACCACCGACCGTCCCGGTGCTGCCCTGCATGTACTGTGGTGATCTTTCCCACTTTCCAGTGAGTTGTCCCCACGGACTCTACGCAGCCTTGTTCTGCAATTTCTGTGGATCCCGTGACCATCTGGAGGCTGAGTGCTTTAAGAAGAAGAAGACCCTGCCCATCTCAAATCCACGAATGCACCAGGTCAGAAACATCAGCACGACCCAGGAAACCCAAGCCAATCTCACGACAAATAAAGAGGACGAACCAATCGTCGGAGTCCGCGGAGACGAGCTGGTGTCCTACCAGACCGCTGTGAATTGTGTCATGAGGCCCATGATACTGATCACCGCCGGCTTGGGGAAGGAATCCCGGCGAATGGTCGTGGATACTGGTGCTGCAGTGTCTGTCCTATCAAGACCTGTGCCTGGCATTGACATCCGCCCAACAACGTTGGAGCTATGGGGTGCCGACGGACAACCACTGCCCGTGCTGGGGATCCAGGAGGTACGTACCACCATTGGTCCGGTTACGATTACACACCCATTCTATGTCTTCCGACGACCTGACTCCGGCTTGGATCTGATCGGACTGGACCTCCTGAGGAAATTACCCCTTGGCATACGCCCGGATATCGGCGTAGTGGAGATGAAGGAACCCGCCACTGGGAAGATGATCTCCATCGGCGTGGTCGCCACTGACCCGGACCTCCTCAGGCACATCCGTCAACTGAAGGGCGACGGGATGGCGCGAAAAGCCCAGAAAACCGCTCAAGCCCCGAAACCCGACACCGACCACAACTGCCAGGGCGGGCCAACAGTCGCTTCAACATCTGCCAAAGCCTCTGAACCTCGCGTCGACGACAACCACCAAGGCCAACTGACCACCGAACCAACACCACCCAGAAAGCAGCCAGTGGTACACCCTCCAATGTCCGATGTAGCAGAGTTCCCAATCGAGATCGGGGACAATCCCCCTTCAACCTCTGAATTGGAGCGCCAGGTGCATCAGCATCTGACTCATCTGGCAGGACCCGACTCCCAATTGGTCAAAGACGGCCTGAGCCGTGTTCCTGTTGGCGCCATCATATTAAGTATGCCAAAGGAACTTCTGATAGCAGCCCAATCCTTGGACCCCTGGATCTCCACCCTGACTGCTGACCCAGAGAAGCATCGACTAAAGAAGGAGGAAGAAGTCTGGAGGAAGGAGGTCAATGTGGATGGCCAGCGGATCACGGTGCCACTGATTCCATCCACCATGCGGCGCTGGTTCCTGACCAATTGTCATCAACATCAGTGGGCCGGGCACCCTGGCATAGAAACAACCACCCGAGTCGCAAGACGGTACGGGTACTGGAAGAAGATGGTACGTGACGTCCGAGAGTTCGTCCAGAAATGCCAGGAGTGCCAGGAGAGGAACACTTCCCCGAATTTGACACCACCAATCCAAAAACCCGACATACCGACCCGAATCGGTCAAATTGTCGGTATTGACTTTGTTGGGCCTCTACCTGGTCGAGGAGGTACCAAATACATCCTGACGGTAATCGATCAGTTCTCCAAGTATGCAGAGGCTTATGTCACCACAGATTGCACAGCAGTAACAACCGCTCGCGTATTGACCACGAAGTACCTACCAACCCATGGTGCACCTGAGAGGCTCGTCTCTGACCGAGGCGCCGCCTTCATCTCTGGGGTCGTCAAGGAGCTGTGCGACACCTGGGAGATACGCCACGTCCACACCTCCGCTTACCATCCACAGGCCAACGGAGTATGTGAGCGATTCCATCGCACCCTGGCAAACCTGGTGGCGAAACTGAGACGCAAAACCCGGGACTGGGAAGCCGCCTTGCCTTTGGCACTAGCTGCCTACCGCAGCCTCCCCCACTGTAGTACGGGCTATTCGCCAAATCACCTGGTTTTCGGACGAGAGCTGAGAATGCCGCACCTAACCGAAATCAGCATAAAACGGGAAGCAACATCGCCCTTGAAGGATCAACACCAAGAAATGGTGCGAGTCCGCTTGGAAACTGAGCGACAGTTGAGGCGCGCCTGGCACACCCGTGAGCAGGCAATCAACAAGCGACGCCACTCTCGGGAGTTCCAGATAGGCCAACACGTATATGCCCAGCAGCTCGTCGCCCCACCAGGCACAGTGAAGAAGTTCTGGAGCCCCTGGAAAGGACCGCTCCGTGTGACCCGCAAACTGACCGATGTCAATTACGAGGTCCAGGATGTCCTGGGGAAGACCACACGTTACCACCTCAGCATGCTCAAGCCAGCGTTTACCAACAGCGTGCCAGACGACGCCGTCACCCCCGACGTAGCGGAAGAATGGCGCCCACCCGAGAGCCCTGCCCCTCCACCTAGCGAAGATAGCGGAGAGACATGGTTGTTGGACCCCCTTGAATGGCCGGAACCAGTACTGACCGAAGAAAATCCCGAACCTAGGGCCCAGGGCCCTGGAAGATCTTCCAGTCGAATCCCGATTCCGACTAGGACGGCGTCCAGTCCATACGGATTAAGACCAAGGCGCCGGACGATCGACTACGCGCAGCTCCACGCGGGGAAGATGTCAACACCTAGAACGGGATGAACTAGTTACGGATAAAAGTTTGTCAAGTTTTGTTGTATACTCGTATTTTGGGAAATAGAATAGGGAATGTCTTACCTGTAGAACAACCCCGATCTGGAAATAAAATGCACAACATAAGTACTTACCTTGTTTTACTAATGACCGTGCCTCATGAGTCGGGACAGGACTCCCTTGGCCCCCCCCCCCCCTTTTTTGTTTTCCTTTTCCTTCTTAATGGCAGCAAAATCTAGGGTGTGAAATGTGTGAGTTGGAGTGTGAGAGTAGACTAAAGAAAGGGCCGGTTTGTATGTTTCACAGCATAGTAGGGAAGTAGAAGATAAGACCAGCGGAAGACACATCTCGCCCATCGCACCACCTTGGAACATCAGCGCCATCATGCTCTCGACAGCCGGAAAACGACCTGACGCAATGCCCATCGCACCAGTCACCCCCACCGGAAGAAAGATTGCCGAGGTAGACCTCGGCCTCCAAAGATCGGAGGAGTGTAACGGGGCGGCAGAGTCCAAGCGCCCCGTCAAGAAACTTCGGCGGCGGGGTACGGATCGGGCCCTCTCCCCTCCAAGCGCCTGACCCAGCTGGGCGAAAGGCGTGACCTCATCGGATTGGTCGGACGAGAGGCACCCGGGAGTAGGAGGAGGGGAAGGCGACTTGACGAGTGGGCTGGGGAAAGGCTGGGCAGTCAGTCGTGTACGAACTCAAGTGAAGGAAAGTTGGGATCTCCGTTCGCCATAATCTCGTGAGGACGAGGCGGAACGAAGTGAAGTGAAGCGGAACATCGAAGCGGAACAACCGACGCGAAGCAAATCAACCCCTTGTGAAGCCGGTGTTGTGAAAGTGACCTGAGGGAACAAGTGTATCGTGGTTCCTTCAGGGTGAGAACTCGGGAATTGGGAGATCAGCCAATTCCTCTCCCGTAACAGTGGGCCCTTATACGAACTGAAAATCCCCCGTCGGACCCGAGTGTTGATCCGTTCGCGCCCGATTCGACGGCCAATAGTCCAGGTTTCCCACGCACCGCCAGTCGTCGGACCTCCGTCGGAAAGAGTCTCGCCTCCTCCGGCCTGGACGGCGTTCCCCTGACCGAAGCCGAGCAGCGAAGAGAACATCACCCTGTTGTCTCCATCCGAAGGAGTTGGTACACGTAAGTGGCGAAATAACTCTGTTTCGTACCCTCGCAACGCGAAAGTCGAATCTCTAAATCTGGCCCAAGCCCTGACGTTTAGTCACCAGAAAGCTGATCATAGAGTTGTACATTGTAGCCGTATTATTTAGTATTTTGTCTGTCGTGCGTTAGGAAAAGTAAAAGGAATTAGGGGAGGACATTAACAAATCACTTCCACTTTACCGTTATTCAAACCAAACATTTGAGCCTTCAGCTACCTCGTAAATTCATTTGGCCCTCAGCCCTTCACTTCTGCCTACTCAATAATTAGATTACGTAATAGTCAATATCCTTCTCGGCCGAGACATTCCGTATTTTATATTTCTGTCAATTGCGTTTATTATAAGTCAATATTGAACCCTTGTCTTTTCAATCACGAAACCCCATTCCTCAGAGCTTGGTAAATTCAGGTGTACTTGGCGTCCATGACCGACCATTGCAGACATTCCGGACGGTAAGTGAAAGTCTTTAATCTCCCACTAATTATTCGCCTAGGTCTATTTTTGGATCCCTAGCCCGTTACGTGAAAACGACGGGTTACAGTACTTCAACTTTGGACAAATAGATTTAAACTATTCACACATAATATTAGTGGTTTCAAAGCTGCATTCTTGCGGTTTTGACGGTTTAAATTTATCTGCCGATATTTTTTAAATGTTTAACTTGATGTGTCAAAGAATAATATGTACCTACCTATTGGCACTTTTCGTCCCCGGAACACATGCCTGTCTCTCATGCCAATCTATCTCTCAGCGTCAGCTTTAGATATTTCAAATGAAAGAATGTGTAGTGGTTTTAGTACAAAATGTGAACCCTTCTTGCTAAAAACATCCCGGGGGGCAATTTTTCGTATCACCGCTATTCGCAATAATACATTTTCTTTGCTGCTTGTATTAGTGAAGTTCGTACTTAGCTAAAGAATAAGGCGATTGAAAGTAAAGGCATGTGAAATGTGTCACAAACACTGCCGTTGACTTTGATTAAAAGCCCTAATACAGGATTCCTCAATCTATCGTCAGCTTCCTAACCTTTCTTCCTTCATCATTAAATCAGCGGAATTGTGAAGAGTGGAAGACGTTGAATTGGTAATTCTCCATTCGATTTTCACTTTCGTGAAACACAAGTACGTAAAACACAGTATAAATGTACGTTTTATTCGATTGACGTTGAAGATTTTGAGTTCAACATTGGCACTTAATTATTAGGACTAAGTGTAATTAATAACAACTTCTAACAGCATATTCGAATAAAAAAAAGAGCATTTATATTTACAAATTCTTACTACAACTAGATAAATTAATTACCTTCTCTTTTGTAAATGAGCACTTGTAGCATTCGATTTACATACCACGAAAGAATTCAATCTCTTTGTTCCAATAAAAACGTAATTTTGTACACTGAACTTGGGCCACATCCTATTGGCTTCAAAACCACCGTAAAATTCTCGGTTTTATTTGAGAATTCTCCCGATTTATGATGGTGAGCAATGCACTTCGGTCCATTGGTGGCACAATTTCTTCGACGGGTCGAACCTCATTCCTTGAGGGCAGAGGAAGGACTCTTTGCTTCCGTCAGTATGGCACAAATGGAAAACCTGAAAATGGGAATGTGTCATTATAATATCAGTCATTATTCACATTAATTCGGTAAGGAAATCTCGGTCAAAGCTGCTACAAAAGTTTGTCACATCCTGTTACTCAAATGCACAGGTTTCTAGTTGCAGTTTTTTTCACAAATGAACGCGGGAATTTTCATAAGGAAAATATTTTTGTTACTCCTACCCGGCTGAAATTTGACAAGGTTTCGTGGGTTCACTCCTTTCATAACTTTAGGCCGAATTAGTGAACATCAGTACATAATTATTGGAGCCGATGAGGGGCATATCAAAAGGGGAATTGGACTATCTTTCCAACGGGGTACTCAGATTTGAGATTATTTTGTAAATTAGGAAAATTATAGCCGTTTTAGTGACGTCAGGTCAAAAACGAAAAATATTTTAAATCGCGACCCCACCAATCGGAATGTCAAGAGATAAGGTTATAATGAGAACCACGTTTACATTTATTGTTGGTTGGTTATTCATTGAATATTCCGCCAAGGACCGAATTTGGGGGTAGGGGTCAAAATATGTATTTCCAAAAATGGATTTTCGATCTTTTCGGCGATCTAGGCGAGTGGGGTATCATTTCCCACAAAATTTTGGACGCTGAATCCAAGACGAGTCCCGGAACGATTGACCCAACGGAAGAGGTTATGGGTCAGAATGGGCATCTATCTACCTTTTTTGAATGTGGGTTTTTAAGATTTCTGATACCTAGGCGAATAGGATACTATTTTCCGCTAAATTTTGGACCCTGAATCGATTGGAATGAGTCTCCATGCTCCTGGTCCGAGGAATAACCAACCCCTTCGATAAAATATGCAGGCAGCGCTTTAAAAAAATTTAATGCACGAAATAACTTTGAAAAAAAAAATGCATTTTTTAAATACTGTTGGACTAATTTGACTTCCAAACCTCAACTATGAACGGAAAAATCGGCCACAAATTTCACCCACTGTTTTCCGGATGCTTAGAGAGCCCCTATAAAATCATTCAAATGAAACGGAGCAATTGTAATTTCGTCCTTCTGTGTCAACGACATATTTGCACGGTCTCTTTCAGTGTTGCTCACCGCAATCTGGACGTGGAATGACGTACTTATACATGCTTTCACTGCATGTGGTCATATTTACAGCTCAAAAGGTCGTCATGAATAAGAAGAGGGCTTTTCCCCTTCGGTTTCGTAATGGTAAACTAGTTCGAAGTACCTAGTTAAAATGTTTTTATATGTAGTTGTCTTCATTTTTATGGTCTTCTGCGAGTAAGGTACTCAGGTTGTCACAGTTCTTTCGATTCTTACTACGGAACGGATTGCAAGTTATTAGAGAACTATAACGAGATCTGTATCCCATGTACCGTGACCCTGGAACAAACCAATCGTTGAAGGCTGTCCGATACCTTCTGAATGGAGTGTATCTATTTTCCCCATCACCACTTTTTATTGGAAGTTTATCATACATCTATTTTTTTCAACTTTTTATATTTGATAATATTTTCTTATTTTTACAATAAACAAACATGTGAAGCGGTTTCACCCAAACTCAAAATGGCTTTCCTCAACGCGCTCTAGCGAGAGAATATACAACTTACGTGGCGTCACAAGAGTGTTCTAATGTCCCACGCTACTCAGTCCTGACTTTCTTATAAATTTATTTTTAAATTACAGAAAACTCAATGGGCTTTCATTCGCATTCATCAATCAACAAAATCACTGATTGGAATGACTCTGTAGCATTTCTACCCAACTAAGAGCAGGCAAACCTGTCGACAGCTGTAGTTGTAAAAGTTTGGTGCCAGAGTGAATTTTTCAAGTTTTGTGTTAAGTGGACCCCAAGACTTGTTAGAAATAATGTCCCAATCAAAAAAAAAAATTTTACAATTAATTGGACAAAATTCACTAAACAATCAAAGTGCGGCTGTCTCTGCAGGTACTTAAACAAAACAGTCTGTTAAGCCCGGAATGTTTGCTCGGCTATTAATAATTAAGATACCTTCTATTACTCAAAATCATCATTACATAAGTATTGAAGTGGCTGTTGAACTATCCATTTAGGACTAATTTCAGTATTGCCAGTTAAGTACTTATATACCGAGCTTCAACGAGGAAACGTGTTTCCAAGTTAGGTTATCTCAGGGTGCTCGTGCACGATTAATAGCCAAGATGGGCCCAAAGTATTACATTTATTGAAAAATAGACAGCCCCCTCACCGTTAACCTCACGCTTACAAGGTTCGACCGCGGCCAAATGAAATGTTGAAAGCTCACTCAAGCCCCCAGATGCCGCAATAGCCTTCTTTGGGAATAGAAATAGGAAGCACTCGGTGAACGAAAAATGATGCTGCAAATAAGATTACCTGGCAAGCGGTGGCCAAGTCGGGCACCATTACGTAGCCTTTTTTAAGCGGTGGGCACTTGAAAGCGGTTCTGGGAATAGTGTTGAGGGTCGGCTTCACGTGGAAAGGTTGAACCATGAGATCGTTGTTGGTTTGTCGCAAGATCCTGTTTGAATGGTCGTGAAAGAGCGTCCCAAATCCAGTCCAAAGCTGTGAAATCAAATAGAATAATATTTTGATACAAATATGAGGTT
Organism: Cyrtorhinus lividipennis; assembly: GCA_019603395.1. Taxonomy (NCBI): domain Eukaryota; kingdom Metazoa; phylum Arthropoda; class Insecta; order Hemiptera; family Miridae; genus Cyrtorhinus; species Cyrtorhinus lividipennis. Next base: position 26,169,665 of record CM034003.1, on the reverse strand, counting down.
TGATTGTTCAAATAATATCCGCCATCCTATTCAAATAAAAATGACAAAGCACAGAAGAAAGTTTTTATCGATATCGCTTATTTCTCATCAAACAATTTGCATGGGATCACTACTAGGTACATCATGTTATTCCTTTGTGTTGAGTAAGAGAAGTGCACTTCATTATTGTCAGATTCATAATTGGCGCGTTACTTAGAGTTTATAGTCTAGCCGCTAGGAGCGCATTAATGTCAGTTAAAATTTAATAAATATCATTCCCGTTTCTTTCCCCAATCTTCCGTGTCAATAAATTGATAGGTTAGAACTTTATAAAGCTTGATGCGCAGTTTATTTTTATATTTGTTTCTCCAACTGGAATTTTTGTTGAAAAAAAGCACGTTGAGGCGGTCATTGACCCTACTGTGGACTCGAAAAAAATGTTTAAAGAGGAAGAAAAGGCAACATTTTTGAAAGCCAAAAATACATCATTATTGTGAAGGGAGCAAGATGCATGAGAAATTGGAAACCGGTTTTGGAAGGAAAACCCCAACTTTTATGTTAGGTATTTGTGATGAAAAAACTGTTCAGCATGATGTTTCCAGAGGGAAGTTCATAGAAACACTTCATGTCCATTGAAGGATTGTTGAGAGAGCTTGAGGAGACAAGAGCCAGATTAAAACTACACTGATGGATTGTGTTATCTTTCGTTAACTTTGCCTCAGCAGTACAATAATGTCAGGACTGCTGTAGCTGTTCAACAAACGGAGAAAGTAAAAGGACAACTCCTTGAAGCAGAACTCAAACAAAGAGAGGGACAACAATTGAAAAAGGTAGAATCACTCAATGAAAACTAGGTATGTCACGATTTTTTGTTGGCCAATAATGGATGCTATGACGCCAAACTTACCCCATGCTCCTTCAGGGAAATGAGTCCAAACATTTTTCTCATCAGAATACAAAATCAAGAAGCCGCCATCTTGAACATGATGATTTGCGAGGCTGTAAGCAAGGAGGTTTGTACTGGCAAAATGGTGGAACGGGGGCCAGTTGCAGTTCAACGAACTGGGGGGTCGAAGTTATTATCTATTTATTCTGTGTCTGAGACCAAAACTCATTCTGTGATCAAAATTAATTTCTTTGGTTCTCTAGTTATGAGTCATCTACAAACCTCGCATCTTTGCTAACATCATGATTATTTATGAAGATTTAATAACAATTGACATTTAAAAGTGGTTTATTGAATTTGTGAATATCATAAGAGAGGATGACTACCTGTGTTGTCTTGATTCATTTCTGTTCTTTTTATCTGTCCTGGGACCCTCATATGCCCTCAACTAGGGATGAGCATACTATGTTCTAACATCAATATTCACCAAAATGCAAAAGGTGAATCGAAGGTCACTTGAAGGTCAATCGAAAAACATTGGTTGACCATCATCAATGTTTTCATGCTTTTGCATAATAGGAGGCAAAATTAACCCTACAAATTATGACACAAAGATTTATTATTCTCTGTATGTATCACTCGTCTGTGAAGAATTACTTTTCTATTGTACCTACTTACTAACAACTATATATTTAAAGAAAGGGGAATGAGGAAAATGAGTATGTTTATATGGAAAGTTTTCGAAATTGATCGAATTTTTTACCCCCCCCCCCCCCCCCCCCCTTCTTTTCATCCGCGGCTCTGTCCCAATTATACCTAGAGAGCTTCAGTTGATGTCATTTGATTCTGAATGATAAGAATCATTATCATTTTCGACTCAGAACCATTTTATCATTGCTCCTAACATATCTTCCCGTTTTGGTTGGTTATTCCTTGAATAATCAAATGAATAATCGATTCGGCCCAAATTTTTTTTGGCCATTTCAAGGTGTCTAGATCAAAATTAGCAAATGTCCGCCGTCCACACCGACTTTGGTACCTAGTTGAACATTTTTTTAAAAATCTGAAATTTTGGTCAGGGGTCCGTTCATGGCTCTAGTTAGTCCTCGAAACTTTTCAACCCGATCGGACCAAATTTGGGTGAGGTAGGAGTCAAAATGTGAATTTTGAGAAATGGATTTTTGAGATTTTTTGCAATCTAGGCGTGTGAGGTATCATTTTCGACCAAATTCTGGACGCTGAATCCAATGAGACGGGTCCCGGAACGATTGGCGCCCTCTGGATGAGGTTACGAGTTAAAATGGGTGCCTATATACCCATTTTGAATGTGTTTTCCAGATTTCTGGTACCTAGGCGTGTGGGGTATCATTTTCCACTAAATTTTGGACCCTGGATCGATTGGAATGGGTCCAGGACACCCACTGTTTCCCCCATTTTAAAGAAATGAATCTCCATGCGCCTAGTCCGAGGTTTAAATTAGTCTCCATGCGCCTGGTTCGAGGAATAACTAACCCGTGTGTAAGAATTTGCAGCGTTTTTTCATTCGATCTGTTGTGAAAGGAAATCTCTCTCTGAAATGATTGGTTAAGGAATGCCTCTGATGCCGATACGATCAGAATTTAATCAATTCTGTCTGCGTTGCTTCAACGTAGGTACCTACTAATACAATTTAAGGGGAAATTGTGATAGATGAAACTGTTTTACTCCGAGAGTGTGAACGTCTTTCGATCCTGTTTTGTACACAAATCATCTCAGCAGATATTAGCAGTCGCTCCTTTTACCGCTCTCCGAGGGAAATAGCCCACACTACCTTTTACCCGAGTCATTACTTACTTGTCTCGATGTTTCATACGAACACGATTTACTTGCGTTACATTCATTGGGCAGGAGCCAACGCTGGATATTGCGTGGGACCATTGCACTCTTGACTCCTCTATGGCGCATCTCTGGGTCAAGTCGTTTTATTTTACCGAGGGAACGGTATCCGAGGGCTTCTAATAACAGGGTGACGTAACCGTTCACTCGGTGATAATCTCAAACCGATAAAAACACTCATATTTTTTCTACGTACCTATATAAGAACGCCATGAACACAGTTTGGCCATTTAAACTTTTTCGAGAGAAGATAAAATGAGGTTGGGTTGGATTTCTCTGGACCAATAGGCTATAAAATTTTATTTCTGTGGTACAAACCTATTTCGTGTGGTCACCATGGGCAATGTTTACATGTTTACACGTTCGCATTTCAGCAGAGCTTACAAACAGCCTATATAGAAAGTGGCGGAAGACTTTTATCCTAGACAAATTCTTGGGAAAATCATGATTGGCGGATATACATATTTGATAGGGGGGCTCAGTGGAATGGTCAAAGCAACGAAACATAGGAAAACATTGAGGTGACTTCTACTCAACTTGAGTCTTCCCCAGGAAGGAAGGGGTATAGTTTGAGGGTGTATGCACTCAATATTGTTATACCGCAGTAAAACCGTCCAGTAAAAATCATGTTTCATTCACTGTTAATCAGCAATCGGTTATCCTTTTATACCAAAGTTGCAAATTCTTCCACAGCGGTTGGTTATTCTTTGAAGCAAGAGTATGGGGAAAACAGTGCTGTGGGGTGTTCTGGATCCAGGGCAGGTAGTTCAGTGGAAAATGATACCCCATACGGCAAGGTGCCCCAAAATATCGAAAACCCACTTCCGAAACAGGTAGTTGGTACCCATTCCGACCCGTACCCACCTCCTGGGACCCATCTCAATCGACTACTCGATAAAAAATCAGTGGAAAATGATACCCCACACGCCATGGAACCGAAAAATCTCAAACCTATTCCCGAAGTAGGTAGGAAGGTACCCATTTTGACCCGGAGGTGACTATAGGTCATATTTTTCTGAACCAAGGCGTGCGAGATATCATTTTCCACTAAATTTCGGATGCTGGACTCATTGAGATGTGTCCCGGATCAACTGGTGATCGGTTGGGGTGGATGTGGGTCAAAACGTGTATCTACCCACACATTTCGCAACTGGGTTTTGAACTTTTTCGGTTCCATGGCATGCAGGGTATCCATTTTTCACTACAATTTAGATGCTGAATCCATTTAGATGGTTCCCGGACCGATCGGTGGTCGATTGGGGATGGTTGTGGTTCTAAATGTGTACCTACCCACCAATTTCGCATAAGGGTTTTCGTGGTTTTGAGTACCTAGGCATGTGGGGTATCATTTTCCACTAAATATTGAACGCTGAATCAATCGAGACGGGTGCTGGAACGATTGGAGCCCACTGGAAGAGGTCATGGGTCAAAATGGGCATCTATTCACCTATCTCAAAAGTGGGTTTGGACAACAGCCGTACGCCGTCCGTCGTCCACGCCAATTTTTGTAATAGAAAATCTTATATTTGGGTCAGAGGTCCAATGTCTTTGGAAATTTTTAGGCCGATCGTACCAAATTTAAGGAGGTAGGGGTGTGTGTATTTTGAAAAATGGATTTTCGAGATTTGCGGCGATCTAGCCGTGTGGGGTATTGTTTTCGACTAAATTTTGGACGCTGAATCCAATTAGACGGGTCTCGGAATGATTGGAGCCCACTGGAAGAGGTTATGGGTCAAAGTGGGTATATAATCATCTATTTTGAAAAAGGGTTTCCGCGATTTTTGGGTGCCCTGGCATATGGGGTATCATTTTCTACTAAATGTTGGATGCTGAATGGATTGGAATGAGTCCGAGTCACTTCAAACTCACTGTTTTCCCCATTATCTTGCTGTATGGAATAGTCAACCGTTGTGGAAGAATTTACAACTTTTCTTAAAATGTCGTTTTTGATGCTGTAATGGTCACATGAAACATCCTGTTTAAATTCAAGAAGGCGAGAATCAGCATAAACACTAGAAAGCCTCCAAAATACGACTTTTATATTGAAATAACAATGACTCACTCGGGCTCCTGGGTAGTCGGCGTTGAATGCGTTGATCAGTTCGAAGTGCCCATCGACGTTGTTGATATTATTCACGCTGAATAAGTCCTCAGCAGGAGTCTCTTGAGCGAAGAAAGGTTTAGCAGGAAGCCTCAAATCCACTTCGATGGGCACTCGCGGTGGGACGATTATGTGCGGTACGCTGGCGTGTGGACGGATTATGTAGGTGGATTCGATGAGATTGTCAAACGGGTACCTTCCTTCAGGAGGGGCGTACCTGAATAGAAATTCAAATACTCCATTTCATCTGTTTTTTAGGAATCAATTTGCTTAAAAATAGGAAAAATGAATCACTCAGTGAATATTCCAACATTTCCTGGGAGTAATTGTATTCACCTTCCATCTGGCTTTTGAACCAGCCTGATGATCGATTTGCTTATGTCCGGATCATCTCGGTGCGATTTGTAATGGGATTCTCGATGCCTGAATTCGAGAAGAATCCCGTCAGGCACAGCAATCCCGAGGGCGTTCAATCTGTTCAACGCCAAACGGTCGGATCTGAAAGCGTCTTCTGGTATTTTCCCTCCTGCGTGAGGTAGCACTTGTTCCCGGAATATCTGCCTCTTGCGCTGCAAAAAGTCAAGCAATATGAATATTTAATATTGGCTTGAACAAAAATTAAAGAGAATTCAAAAAAATCACATTTTCCCTAAGGTAAAGGCGGGGTACTAGCTATTTGTGTTTTCAGTTGCCTCTGGTTGAGACTGAGTTTGAATTTGAGTCGCCATAATTGAGGCTTGGGAGAAGGGGTCGGAGGAAAATCCTGTGTTTACCTGGGTTGATCCCTCGCCTCTCCTATATGTTTGGCTTAGTAGATGGTAACACAATCGATTGTGTCACCCCAATGCAGTTCAGATGAAAACGCAGAGGAGCAAAGCCGATTAGTAGGCCATCTATTGCTTTTAGGTCGCTGCGTCTGAATAGGTCCTTGGTGAGTGATGAGTGAGGTTTTGCCACCACACGCTTACTGTGGACATGTACTTCAATGTTCCGCCATCTTGTACGTCCACTCCTTGATGCAGCTCTGAAAGAGTTTTTGGGCAAAGGGCAAACCTACAGCCGGCTCAGGGCCCACGAAGGGTGCTTTGGAGCCTCTCCTGGCGAACTCATCGGCTTTTTCATTGCCCTCAATACCCCTATGCCACCCACTCATGGAACAATGTATTGCAAGCTGCTAGCGCACAGAGAGTCTGTTCAGTCCTTCACCACCTTAAAATGAGATGTTGGGTGCTGTGAGGGCCTTTATAGACGCCTGGCTGCGGAGGTGTGTCTATGTTGGCTTATTTGAGCAAGGAAATTTTGTGCATAGTCTTGTAGCTTAATAAAATATGTCGCTACAGCTACTCGCGTTACAAAATTCAAGATCTTGTAGGGAATTTGATGCTAAACAATAAAGGTTCTTATCAAGATGATCATAAATCTCTGAAAAATTCATCCTTCTTCAAATGTGAGAGTACCATTCGAGTCTACGTGAAATTAGCTACTTAATACAACCTTGGTTAATACCATGAAAAAACTCATGTCAAAGCAGTATTATCGACAAATAAAACAAATTCATAATTTACAAACTTTGGTAAATTGTACAATGTTGCATCTTAGACAATATTCATTATGTAGACACCGGCAAATTTCCTGAAAACTGTTCCTTTAAATTAGCTATACAACGGTACCATCATGTAATTGTTTGTTCCTTTAAGAGGTCGATAAATCGTATGTAGAATGTGAAGAAGTAAAAGCAGAAAAGGAAGAAGGGGTTAAGAGCAAACATTTATAGGCAACCATTCTTCAATCGGGGTATTATTCATTTCATTTGCAGTTTCTCAACTGTATTCCAGTAGCGCCCTACATATGCATCTACAACCCACCTGTCATACCCAGAGGAAAATGCAAAAAATATACTAAATGTGTGTATGTAATACGTATGTATGTACGAGTTATAGTCACCGCAAACGGTATAATGGATTTTGGGGCTTTTCGATCCGGTGCGCAACTGGTAAACTCCATTTGGCGCTCACTGAGGTGGCATATTGGAATCCTTGCCTCAAATTAATGCCAAAAACAGGCTCATGGGTGCCCATTCGACCCTTCCCGTTCCATAATCCCAACTAACTGACAAATTCGCACTATCCGCCAAATGAGTACAATCGTTTACCCGGTTCTCACTCTCCACAATGTTTTTTGAAAGTAAAGGTCGGACCGCGTCGCAAATGGAAAGGCGAAACCGCTAAAGTTGCATTTCCTGACCGGAAAGATTCAAAGTAATTCATCTTGGACCTTTCACCCTCTTCCCACCATCTGCCTTTATTTCAACAGAGCCTTTCATTCCGCTCAAGAGTCACGCTACCTTAAGGACATTTTCGGGTTGATCCGAACCAAACAACGCACGATAACACGATAAAACGATTCTTGTTATCGCACAAGGATCCCGTGGGTGGGTTCGTTAAATGAGTATTAACTATACTGGGTGTTAACAGATGAGGTTAGAAGCCTTCAGGGGGCAGATTTTACAATTCGTTTTTTACGAAAATCTCTCTTAGAACATTCGTTCTAGAAGAAGAAGCTTTGTTTTCAAGTTATTCACAATTTATGATTTCCTTTCGTGTTTTTGACAGCCATGACTCCCTTAATTTACGAGATAAGATCAAATTTGAGTACACCGTAGAAAACAGCGTCAAATTTCCCTTCCGATGGGTCCTTTAATCTCTCAAATAAATAGGGTAAATAAATGATGGAGGATAAATGGTGTTGGTATTCACTAATTTACCCTACAGTTGGAAAAAAACGCAAATCCTTGTCAAAATTCAGCTGGGTAAAAAATATTTTCCCATGACAGATTCTCGCGTTCTTTCTCGGAAAAAACCATCCCAGACAGAATATCAGCATTCTAATGGTATATTCAAATTTATTTTTGTGACTAAATTCGGGGGTGAAAATTACGTTTTAAGTTGAAAAAATGAGACGTTGACGTCATGAATGTACCGAATTCCTACTATTGAACCATTTTTTTTTTTTAGCTGATTTTAATTTTGACCCTCCTAAACGCTCCCTTGAAATGTAATGTAACCTTGAAAGTAGGTAATGTGCTAATGTGAACTCTCGAACAATATTCGAGGTGGGGGCAGTAGTGGACTTTGGTCACTACTGTTCAAACAATGAAGAAATGGCCCTTTCTGTACAAATCTCATCACATATCTTACAAGATTAGGCACGGAAAGAAAGGCTGTAAATTCATTCAGAGTTGTTAGTTATTCCTTGGACCCGGACCATGGAGACTCATTCCAATCGATTCAGCGTCCAAAAATCAGAAGAAAATAATACCCCACTCGCTAAAATCGTCAAATATATAAAATCTTTACTCCCATTCGGTCGATTTTAGAGGGGAGGTGGAGGGGACTCGTAAGCATGAGGGTTAACCAACAAGTTCTTCATTTACTTTTATTGGTCATTTTATTTTTACTGGGTAAATATTTGTATGGTTTCGAATTGTTATAGGGAAACTCTTATTACTGCTTATACCTAGTATAACGGGCACACACTCGATATTGCTCTAGAGTGCGATTTAGACTCAGTGCTCTTGCGAGGGTGATAATGATAAAATTTAGTATTTAAAATGCTCAAATAACAGAGGCTGTTATGTGTGTTTGTGGTGTAAAATGCCTTCAATATCATCTTTACACGATACTTTTGTTGCTCATAGCGTTGATTGTCCAATCGAGTTCTGTTCAAAGTAGAATCCTTTGAGACTTCGGATATCAATCAGACGGTGTCAATCAGTTTTAGGAACAGCTTGCCGACTTTCTCCGAAGGTTCAATGCCGGCTAAATCAAGATCGCCGGAGCTTGACCTTGACCAGTGGCGCTCATCGCGATCATCTTTACGGTTCGATTACACAACAGGCCTTTCGAGCTAATGGAACTGTTTTCTACGAACCCGTCAAGTAAATAAAACGGCTTTGGATAATTGGGGTTGAAACCGGTAGCCAAGTAGAGGGAAACAACCTAATTAATATTCGAAAAAGTGAACCCACAATTTCAAATATCCTCTTGAATAGCTCATTTCTTTCTGAAATGTTCCACAAAATGACCTGAATTTTATCAAGTGAATTTTGAAAAATAAATTTTTGGGATTTTTGGCGATTAGGGCGAGTTGAGTATTATTTCCGGCTAAATTTTGGATGCTGAATCCAATAAAATTGGTCCCGGAACTCCCCATTGGGGTCTACCCATTTCGAATGTGTTTTCGAGAATTCTGGTACTTAAACGTGTGAGGTATAATTTTCCTCTAAAGTTTAGAATGGATGCTGAATCGATTGGAATGAGTCTCCATGCTGCTGGTCCAAGGAATAACCAACTCCTCGTGAAAGAATTTGTTTGCATTTGCGGCGTATGTTCCACTTATGCATTTATGATACTTGTATTATCAGATGTGCGGGGAAAGAACATGAGCGAAAACTCTGCAAATTCTTACACAAGGGTTGGTTATTCCTCAGAAAATGGGAGGAAAATTGGGTGTCCCGGACCCATTCCAATAGATTCAGGGTCCAAAATGTAGTGGAAAATGATACCCCACACACCCAGGTACCAGAAATTTCATAAACACATATTTAAAATGAGTAATATATACCCAATTTGACCCATAACTTCTTCCAGTGGGTGACAGTCGTCCTGGGACCCACTTCATTGGATTCAGCGTCCAACATTTAGTGGAAAATAATACCCCACTTGCCTAGATCGCCCAGAATCTCGAAAATCCATTTTTCAAAAAACTCATTTTGACCCCTACCCCACCCAAATTTAGTCCGATCGGGCTGAAAAGTTTCGAGGACTGACCTAGGCCGGGAACAGACCCCTAATTCAAATTTCAGATTTTTAGAAAATTTTCTACAACCAAAACGGCGCGGACGGTGGATGGCGTACGGACATTGGACTTTTTTGATCTAGACACCATGAAACGTCCAGAAAAAATTCTTGAGCCGAATCGGAGAGGTTGACCTTTTGCATTAAAACATAGGTTGATTATTCAAGGAATAACCAACCAACATACAATTTTATACGCGTTCAGAAGTAGAAATTCCGCCAAATTTTTCCTATTTTCTGGAACTAATGCGTGTGTGATGATGGCAAAGATTTTTTTCTACTTTTTTCATCTAGAGTGTAAAAACATGCCGTAAACATTTGCCCTCAGACGTCAGATCAGCCTGGGGGTTTGAATAAACCACTGTATCTGGTGACGCGGACGTAGTCAGCTGTTCTCAAATGTCGAGTCCCCCTCCCCCATATCCTAAAATCCTGTATATTTTTGCACTCAACCAAAAATGCTCTTACACTATAGCAAAATGATTATTTCTCTTCTATGTCATTGCGCGAAAAAATAAATATTCATCTTCTAACACTTCATTCTTGCCACTTCTCTGAGGAAACGGACAATCCCAGTAATTCGAATTGACGTCAAAAACTAAGTTACTATTTAGTTCCGCAAGGCAAATGCACAACGAAGTGAACACGAAGTCTTCTCTAATAGGACATACGCCACGCAATAAGAACGTTTTCACTTTCGTTAGTGGGTGAATGAGAAAAAGAAAAGCGATTATTCAGCCAACGGCAGGAAATGCTCGAGTAAGGGTTGAGTGTTATGTTTCGCGGTGACGAAGATCTCGGTGAGCCAAATCATAATAACCTTTTTGAAATGCAAAGGCGATGATTTCATCACTCACGTTGCGGCAGCGGTTATCATAGTAGAAATACCTTTGTCATCGTGCGATCCCTCGAACGTCCACCTACGTTGTTTTTCTTTTTTTAATGTGTACAATAATAAACAGTCCATCGCGTTATAACAGCACGCCTGAGGTCGTGAGGAATTCAACCTGTGGTAAAAGGATCACTTGTGGCACTCATTCAAGGGATCATATAACCCACCACGAACAATCTGTCATGAAAAGAAAATTATTGTGATCATACACAAGAACATTGTTAACTCATATTCAATGGCAACTATAATTTTATATTCAGCCGACATTTGTGAATGTGACAGATGTGAACCACTACGATTTCCCATTTGTTGATGGATCTTGTGGCCACCAGAATGCGCCCCACTGCGCTGCACTAGCGCCATTGACCGCTTGCATCCGCCATAATATCATATGAGAGCTTGTTTTTCACAATTGGGTGTCCAGATAAATATACTCTTTACAGGTTCTGGGGGAGTGTACGAGAATTGTTCGGCTCAGCAAGATTTCTGTAGGTCATTTGTGTCAAAAGGGAAAAGTGGCGAAAAGTGAACCAGTGGGGTACAAGAATGAACTAGACTGTTTGGCGCTGCAAGTAGATATTAGGGTTTATGTTCTTAGTTCTTAGAGTTCTTTAGTCACTTCAGTCAACTGAAATTCTGCCTAAACCAATTCAATGCATCACATCCTTACCAGTTTTAGCTATAGCCTAATTAGTCATTGCCTAATACCTTTTGTTGGTATAAATATCTAGCTATAAATTAACTTTAATTCAACACATTTTTATTGTACTAAAATTCGTTCACATTATATTCAGTACAGCATCACTTTACCTTCTCATAAATCATTTCCCGTTTAATATACAGCTTTTGTCAATTCACATTCTAATCTGCGAGACAAATACTCACCCCCAAAGTTATCGCTCATACCTTTCCTGTATGCATATATTCTTCACTAAGAAGCAACAACTTATCGCTACAGGGAACGACTGTCAAGAAAAGGTCAAAAGCAGTCTTTCCTCTTTTTCTCAGCAACCAACGAACCGATTTTGAGTTTGTAAAATGATTTGTGCACTTCACAGAAGGTTGGTTTCGAGGATTTGTGACGATTTGTAAATATTTTTTTAGCTTACATTATTAAATTAATTTCCATTTTTGGCCAACACGCCACATTCCTGGAGTTCTTAGTGAACCGAAACCATTTGATAAATTATTTTTGGGTCAAACCGTCAGAAAGAGGAATTTAGTCGGATATTTTTTAGCTCAATTTTTACCAAGGTTCCAGTTGCAAGACTTGATAAGTATGGCAGCCAGTTTGTATTGTTAATCCATACAGGTTTTCAACGAAGTGCATGACACTTATCAATGCACCGTCACTTATCAACAACCGCTAAAAACCTCAATCAAACCTTCAATCATAAATTTCAGATTTTAATTGAACCTCACATGCCCAGTTAACTGAAAATATTTAAAAAAAATATATATTTTTTTCAAAACATCCCCTGTTTGATCCCCTCACATTAGGGATGGGGTAAACGGGGTTACATTACAATCTGATCGAAATTGTGCAGCCCAAAAGGCCTGATGGGTTGGTTCGGTCTGCACTTCGAAACAAACAAAATACATCGGTGACTCAAACACTTCCAGCTTGTTGTCTATGTTCTGAACGATTATATTCTACAATTTATGCTATTTGGTTCTCATCAATGGGAAAAACAGTATGACTAACGTATTTCTTTCCCACTAACGAAACAACTTATTGACTTTCTCTCGTTGAATCAACTCAAATCGTTATTCTTTTACAAGTAACAAGCGAAAAAATACACGGTTGATGGCAAACAAGGCGTCGTAATATTGTTATGACAGACGTAATATCCTCAAAAAGAAAAAAAAGCTAAATACCTGTACGCGTTTCCCTGAATACTGTCCCGTTTGCCTCAAGAAAAAGGCCGTTTTGAAGCTTTTCCGTGTCGCGGGAGATAAAGTAATATTCTATGGCTTATGTAAAACTGAGTTTCTCGCTCTGACGCTAGGAGAGTTATGGAATATTGTCACGGGCGGTGTAGACATATTATACAGGTACATTTCAATGAATTTCTATTTTACTCCGCCTGCATTTTACTTCAAAAAAGATCTTTTTGCGTGAGTTTATAATGGAGAGGATGCAGAAACAAAAAGATGTAGATGCTTTATATGGTTTTTCGTTGGAGCAGGGTTAGGGGGTGGAGTGTCAAGGACTCATTAAGTGGAAAATTCCTCGTCTAAAATTAAGTGGAACATGATAATATCCCACTTGCCTAGTTCCCAAAAAGTCTCAAATTTTGGTCCGATTGGGCTAAACCCACCCCCACCCACACCCAAGTGAGTCAAAATGAGAAGGCCGCTGACCGAAATTTCAAATTTTTAGAAAATGTTGATCAGAGACTTCTTCACGACAGCCTACTGGTCAGTGAATCAATCCTGTGACTGTTGAATCCACTCCTCCCGCATAATGCAGTTTCAGGTTGACAACAAGGTTGAAAAACATCAGTTTTTCCCCCTTTCCGAACCCATATTTTTGTCTTATTGTTGGTTATTCCTTGAATTTTGCATTATTCAAGGAATAACCAACCAAAAGAAAATTGTGTAGTGCAAGGAGTGGTCCCAGCAACGTAGATACCTACTGAGTTTTCGCACTCAAATTTGTTGAGTTAACTTAAAATAAGCGCACCCGAAAATTTCAAAAACTTCTTGCGGATGAACAAAAATCCTATGATGAATTGCTTGGTAAAATGCCCCCTTTCACAGAGAAGAAGAATACTTTTATCGACTAAATTTTCCGAGAAAACTCCAGAAGCTGCTCCCATTTATTTCTCCTCCTATTTTGATTTTTTAAGTCCTCCGACATGATTTCCCACACTTTGGGAAATTCTCGAGGGGAGGGGGTTCGATAATAAGAACGAAAACGCAACATAACAGTGAAATTTCACGGAAATACGACGGAATGATGGGTTCAAGGTTCGAAGAGCAACCAATGTTTTTCATTGTTGTCAACCTGAAACAGCATAACCGAGAGAGGGAGATTCACTTGCCAGCCCGCTGTGAATCAATGAAGGAATCATAAATGTGTATTGACTTGCGGTTTTGCTAGTACCTGCTATCTAACTAAACGATATTACTAGGATTAATATAACGACAAATCCTATTGACTAATTCACAGTACAAAGGTTCTCTTAGGTATCTATTAACTCCAAAAATTGGAAACTTGTCCTTGTTAACGTTTTTCGTTGAAGTTTTTATTTATAATCAATTCAGGTGAGTCCCAAATGATGAGAAAACGTATTTTACTGTACTCACTAGACCCCCACCCCCCTCAAACAACTACAAACCCCCTGGCTGAGCTAAATTCTTGTGAAAATTGAATTAAAAAGATTTTAAACCCATGAATTTTGAAGCTGAATTTTCCTGGGGAGGTCCTCACAACCCGTGTATATACTATATTATACTAATGTCAAAATGGCGTAAAAAGGCTCAAAAAACGACTATTTTAAGAGTTATTCCACACCCCCCCCCCCCCCCCCCCCCCCCAAACCCCCCGGTGTCACGGTCTGGCACCATAGCATAATTGCCCACCTAAAGCATACCTATTGAATTATTTACCAACTTTTCACGTAATAAACGGTGGACAGCTTTCCGGTCTCGGCGGTAATAATTGTTACTGAACAAGCTGATTACTCAGTGTTACCTTCAAACCTTTCTGAGTCAGGTCTCTAATAACAGCCGAGTGTCATGCACCCCAGTGATCGCACGAACGGCTCATCAGACACATAAACACGCTCGCAGTGAAAATCGTTCACCTCTCATAAGCACAAAATCTGCGAGACAATGTTCTGCGCGTAGGCAGTACTGTAACTCCTTCAAACCTTTCAACTAATGTACAGTTTCTTACTCCTCAGCGGCAAACCACAGTGTTTAGATTGTTCGACCACCTTAAATAAAATCGTTTTTAAGAGCTTGTGGAACTCAGCTACCGGTCGTAACGCGTCCTGAGGGAAAAGTGAGAGTCCTATGATTACAGTTCACGTGGAAAGGGGAATTATTGTTGAAGGTGAGAGGTGGATGCTCCTTTTCCCATCCTGTTGACTGAAGGATATGATTTAGTGTGCATCAGTTAGCGTAATTCCAGTGTTGAGATGTGACTGAAGCGTTTTTCTGCTTTATTAACGTTCTGTAATAACAGGTTTGTGTGGTTCGAGATCACTCATTCCCATCACTTTTGTCCTTCACCAATGAATCAAAGTCAGGACTTATCTCGCTCAGTAGGTAGTTTCACAGTAGGAATAGGAAGAAATTATCTATATTTACTATCTCTTGCTGATGTATCTCATTCAAAAGAGAGGTAATATGAGGACACAATAGACAGACTTTGGTAATAAGGACTCGAGTCGTCATTGCCGCCCACCAATAGTCGCCACCCTAACCTTCCTGATATGTAACACTGAACCGTGCCAAGCTCGTCCATCTTGTAAACTCATTTCATTCCAGTTTTTATCTTCACTTCCTCATCATTCCTGGACTTTTTTTGTCCTCCCCAAAATGTATATTTATATTAGGTATACTTTATTCGTCTCCAAAATTATAATATACCATTATGAGAAGAAACACTCGCAAACAAACGCGTCAACGCTCATTGCCACGATGGATTCTAATGCCAGCCCACCCCACATAAAAGGTTTGTTCACACAAGCACCCAAACCAGTTTCCAATCGGTTGGAAGCGTTCGCACAAGCTCCCCAACTCCACCAGAGGGGAGCGATGGTGGAATGGACTCGCCCACTTACCGTTCGCACAACGCATCAAACCGGTTTGAAACCCGTCAGAGCAGTCAGAGGTTTTTCCCGCTGACTGCTTTCAAACTGTTTCGTCCCTCCCCCTTCAGGGCCGCTCGGCCAATCAAATCATTCCATCTACATCCGTCTTCTGCAGCGTTCCATCTGAATTCTCGCGGTTTGCGTTGGATTTCTTTCGATTAAATCCGACAAAATTATTTTTGGTAGTTGCAATTTTTCAAAAAATCTGAAATTTTGGTTTAGGACCCGTTTTTTGCTCTAGTTGGCCCTCGAAACTCTTCAGCCCGATTGCACCGATATTATAGGGGGGAGGGGGGGGGTGTATCTTAATGTCTTCTCCGAAAAATGGATTTTCGAAATTTTTGGAAATCTAGGGGTGTAGGGTATCATTTTCACTAAACTTAGGACGCTGAATCGATTGGAATGGGCCTGGGAGACTCCACACTCACTGCTTTTGTAAGGGTCGGATGTTATTACGTGCTCATTTTATATTTTCTCCGACGTTTTGCCGGCGCTCGGGCCGGCATAATCAGGATGAGCAACTCGGTCTCCCCTAATATTCTAAAGAACATACTGAGCCATTATTGGGCAGGTCGTCAAAAATAAAAGGTGGTATTTAAATGGAAATTTTTCGAGGCAGATACTCACCTAATTTAGAGTGTAAACCTAATTTAAAGTGTAAACTACGTGATTTAGTTTAGTGTGTAAATTAATTTCGATCCTTTATTCTGAATCAAGGTGCGGATAGCATCTCGTGAATTAGTGTTTGAAAACAGTGAGAATTCAAGTGTCATACATTAGATTTCACCATCCTTCACTATGTGACAATTTTGGGGTTGCGCAACTTTGCGTGCTCGCTGAACCGGTTGCGTGCATTGGAAAAAATTGTTTGAGGGATCAAATTTTTATGAAATTTCTAGTAGAATGTGAATCTGCAAACAAAAATTAGAGTTCCCAATTGAAATAAGGATGTTTGATTTGAAAAAAAACAAAAAAACAATTTTTGTTTGCTCTCATTTATAAGTTTTTAGAGAGAGAGGGTGGGAGGACAATTTGTGGGACACCCTGTATAATGAGCACGAAATAACGACCGACCTTAAAATTCTATTCTATCCCCTGTGATAGAATTTGCAGCGTGTTGTGATCTATTCACCTCAAAACGCAATCGGTAAAATTTTGGGGGAAAATGAGAGGTTGACCTTCATGAAAACATGGGTTGGTCATAAAAGGGAAACCAACCAAGACGGCGAGAGAAGAAAAGAGGCGGAGAGAACGGCGGTGGCTGAGGGAACGCGGGATCGGGTCAAACGCGTTCGCAGAACACCTTGGTTCCAACCAGTTGGAAACCGTTTAAAAGCTGGTAGAGGTCGCGCGTGCGCACTGCCCAAACTCCAACCAGTTTGAAATCGGTCAGCAAACTGCTACTGCGAACATACCTAAATACACCTAGATACCAAAAAATCTCGTAAAACCACTTTCTGAATAGGTAGGTACCCATTTGATCTATACCCTCCTCTAGTGGGCACCAATCAATCCGGGAACCATCTCAATGCATTCAGCGTCAAAAATCTACTGGGAAATGTTAACACACATGCTTAGTTCCTAAAAAGTACCAAAATCGAGTTTCAAAACGCTGCCAATTCTTTCGCAGGGGCTGGTTATTCCTCATACGAGCTGCATCGAGACCCATTCCAATTGAAAGCTACAAACCCACTTCCAAAATAGGTAGATGGATACCCATTTTGACCCATAACCTCATCCTGTGGGCGCCAATCGTTCTGGAACCCACCTCATCAGATCCAGCGTCCAAAATTTAGTGGAAAATGATACCCCACACGCCTAGATTGCCAACAATATCGAAAATCCATTTTTCAAATAAACATTTTGACCGACAAAAGCTAAAAAAAGGTCCCTGACCATTTTTTTTTTTTTTTTTTTTGCATGATTACATACAAGTAATAACCAACCAAAATCAAGGACCAACATTATGAATTGCCTTCTTAAAATGGATGACACTTTCCATCACATTCGTTTTGTCTTGAAAAAAGGTTTTTGTTCCAACAACTGAAGGATTGCCTTGTGTCTTCCATGTGGGCTGCTCACATACGGAGCCATATCATTTTGGACCCCTCATATGTGATTTATTATCAATACGCTGCTGACGAGAAGGCGCCAATGCCGCATATACTACATAAATTGGCCAAATTTGAGTTTTCAGTATACGCTCCGCTTATGGTTTATAACATTCTTAGTTAAACTGAATATTTTACATCATCGCCTTCAGTAAACCTTCAACTATGTGGCGTATGGTTTGTTGCTAAAATTGCTAAAATGTACATTTCTATGAAAATTTAAATAATCAGCTTTTGCAATAAGAATTGGCTCACTTATGCCATACGAGTACTCCTACACTCTAAATCAATGCCTGGTCTGTCTACAAAATGACCAAGGACAGACTTGACGATACAGGAACCTTCTGTTTTGTATGCAGAAGCGTCTTGCCTGGCGGTGCTTCTTTACAAAAAGGAAGAAGAGGCGCCTACGTTGCCATTCAGATTGTGTATGCCTACCTATCTCTCCTTTAGGACTAAGAATTTAGTGTATAGGGAGAAATGATTTTTTTTCTAACCCATGAAATCGTGATCTGAGTTTATACACCGATCTTTCGTGAAACGATGTGAGAATGATTCGAATAACCTTGGATCTTCCGGCTTGGCTCGTGTGACGGCAGATTTTATTCATTCTGCTCTGTATTGTTTACGATGACAATAATTTCATCCCGTCCAGGGGATTGCTTGTGTATTTTGGACTAAGTTTTGGATGTTGCTATGAGGTGGTTTGCGTCCCACTTGACAGGAAGAAGACAGAGAGTTAGGGAGCTGTATGGGGAATGAGTTATACCTATGGGTCTGAAATTGGTCAATTTTTGTTTCCAATGACGTTTTCCGTAACTATGAAAGGAGAAAAGAGTGTCAGATACATCAAAAATAGTGTGGAGGGTGGTATCTCCAAAAAAGCAACCGCCTGAACAGTGACGTCATAACTTGCATGAAAAAGTGAAACGATGGCTACATTTGAGACAAAAAAGTGAAGAACTACAACATCAATCCTTGCTTTCCAGGATGCTCCATTATACCAGCCAACTAAAAGTTTCCTCTTCTTGGTTTTGTAATTGTTGTTACCAAAATAAAATGAAGATGGGTCACTCCAGATAAAAGACTGACCAAATAACAGCAGACCAATGATAAGTGGTACCTAACTCAAAAATTAACGTTGTCTCAACAGGGGCGAGAAGGGAAATGCTGAACGCTGACATCACAGAATTTTCTTAAATTTTTTCTAAATTAGTTTAATTTGAAGTGAAAGTTATGTAGGTGCAAACTCTCCAGAGCATCCCTTTTCAATGCATTTATTTGGGAACAGTGGGTACACATTCCCTTCTCAAAGTGAAGGGATATACTAGAGGGGTATTACAGGGCTATATTCTATCTACAATTGCCAAATACCAAAGCATTCGTCAGAATGCCGCATTAAACCATCACTTATCTTACAATTACGATCAGTTCATGCAACTGTGGTGGGAATATTGTGTAGCAACACTTTCCCCGGAGGAGGGGGTAAAAGGGGAGTGGCCTCAGGGCTCAGGTGGCCCCTTTCCCCAGCCAGGTCAAACCATAACAGTCTCTCATAATGGTCCACCCTCAACAAAACAGCTCGTATCTGTGGAAGGCCCTTCAGAAATCAGTTGACAGTTGACACGAAAGTTTCTGGTGATGACGCCTTGGACTCTCCAAAGAACCTAAATTCTTGAGGTAATGTTTAATTAGTTATTATTTATTATTGGTTATTCATTTTTGGCATGTCAACTGCCTAGTGATTTGGAACATAAGAAGGTTGCATTCTGTCCATGTTTAGATTCGAGTTCCAAAAATTAAGACCAACATCAAGATCAATCTCACTGGCTCCATGGAAGGGAAGAGAGGCAGCAATGGCATGGAAATTTCCACAAGTGCAACATATGCTTGTGATCAGTGTGATTACAGAGCTGCACAGGCGGGGAACCTGAAAAAGCACAAAATAATTCATACAGGCGCCAAACCATATGCTTGTGATCAGTGTGACTACACAGCTGCACGGCCAGGGAACCTAAAAATGCATCGAAGAACTCACACAGGCCTCAAACCATACACTTGTGATCAGTGTGACTACAGAGCTGCGCTGGCAGGGAACCTGAAAAAGCACCTAAGAACCCATACAGGCGAGAAACCATATGCTTGTGATCTCTGTAACTTCAGAGCTGCACGACCAGTGACCCTGAAAATGCACCTAAGAACCCATACAGGCGCCAAACCATATGCTTGTGATCTCTGTGGCTACAGAGCTGCACGGCCAGAGGACCTAAAAATGCATCAAAGAACTCATACAGGCGAGAAACCATATGCTTGTGATCTCTGTGACTACAGAGCTGCACAGGCAGGACACCTGAAAAGGCACAAAATAACTCATACAGGCGCCATACCATATGCTTGTGATCAGTGTGACTACAGAGCTGCACGGCCATGGAACCTAAAAATGCATCAAAGAACTCATACAGGCGAGAAACCATATGCTTGTGATCAGTGTGACTACAGAGCTGCACGGCCAGAGAACCTAAAAATGCATCAAAGAACTCATACAGGCTAGAAACCATATGCTTGTGATCTCTGTGACTACAGAGCTGGACATGCAGGGCAACTAAAAAACCACCTTAGAACTCACACAGGCGCCAAACCATATGCTTGTGATCAGTGTGACTACAAAGCTGCACAGCCAGGGACCCTGAAAAGGCACAAAATAATTCATACGGGCGCCAAACCATATTCTTGTGATCAGTGTCACTATAGAGCTGCATGGGCGGGGAACCTGATGAAGCACATGAGAACACACATCAGAGGAACTACTTTGAGGACTTGTTTAATTTATGAACATTCTAGTTAAATTCTCTTCCTTCCATTTTGCTGTTTTGAGAATGAAATGTTACATAAGGTTCTGTTACATGGGTGGCTGATGAAATAAATCTTTCTTGGGTGAATCTGACTGACTTTTGCATTTCACTCCTATATTTATCCATACATTATGATCAGAGTTCTGGCATTATTACATAGTTTATCATACTAATTATATTACTACAGCTGCTTGGAGCCATCTTATTCACAGTCTCTGATGGGCGTTTTTATGTAATGATGGCTATTGCTTATTGGATTGCAATCAAGCCTTGCAAAAGCAATGTAGAATTGCTCTTAATTCTCGGATTGATGGAGAAGAATCGTTCAAACCTGTTTGATTTATCAAATTGTTTACTTAGTTAATTTTTTATTGCAACGATAATATCCTTATCAACACGAAAAATTCTCGAACATTTATTTTTTACGTTCTAAGTGGTGACGATTCTAAGTCCGTCCGTCAAACTGTCCAGAAAAGTCTTGAAAAATCGTACCTACATCGACATTGTTTTCATAAGATTTTTAGGGCGTGTGGGCTGTCCCTAACTCAAAAATTTTGTTGTCTCAACAGGGGCGGGAAGGGAAATGCTGAACGCTGACGTCACAGAATTTTCTTAAATTTTTTCTAAATTAGTTCAATTTGAAGTTAAAGTTATGTAGGTGCAAACTCTCCAGAGCATCCCTTTTCAATGCATTTATTTGGGAACAGTGGGTACACATTCCCTTCTCAAAGTGAAGGGATATACTAGAGGGGTATTACAGGGCTATATTCTATCTACAATTGCCAAATCCCAAAGCATTCATCAGAATGCCGCATTAAACCATTTTGTGTGGAAAGTATAAGAATTTACTACAATACTGTTGAAATTTTTGTCAGAGCACAAACTGTCAAAGACTAAGCACATGGAGAAGTTATTGTCGGGGGCAACTTCATGAGAAGAATGTTTTGTTTTATTTTACTTGCATTTTCATTTATTTATCATTTCTCTGAAGTGGATGATGTACCTACCTAAAATTGATTACTTGGCTATTTGTTGAGAATAATTGTAAAATGGCATAATTCTGCTCTACAGGAATAAATGGCTGTACCCCTAATGCAAAGCAGATTAATAAACAATCAATCAATCAAAGTATATCTACAATAATAGCAAGTAAATGGCAAAACTCAAAAAGCGCAGCGTCCATTCTCTTCGACCTTTGAACACTGTAGCAATTCGATGTATCATATTGCCTCATTGTAACAATTCAATAGAGACGTTGATTTGCTTGTCATGCTCGACCTTCGTTTTTCGTGCACCATTTTCCTTTTGTCGAGAACTTGTCCCGTTAAATGAATGTTAACGCGTTATTACCTATTCGGTTCTCCCAGTGGCGATGAGCTACCTGTCGTGCCTTCATTCTGGCAATAGGTTACTAGCCGTTCCTAAAAAAAGACCCTTTCACTTTTTAACGGCAGTCTTGAGAGACCTAGGGGTTAGGTGTTGATTAGTCTGAGAATAATGCGAGTTTCCCACATTATTTCGCTGTGTTACAGTTTAGTACAAGTGTTGAACAACGGGTTTGTTCTACACAGCGTCTCTTATCTTACGATTACGATCAGTTCATGCAACTGTTCGCCAACGACTGCTCAAGCTGGAAGCCACCTAGCTCATCTTCCCTCATATATAATTTCCGTCCATCCGCAAGGAGCTCGTAGCCAGTCAGTCGACAATTTTCAAACCTTTTGAGTTGATGCTTCCAACACATCAGTGTTACGACAATGTGTGGAGATTACGATCGCTAATACGACGACTGTGGTCGGCCACGGCTTTTCTCGGATGAACGAGCTAAGGGCTTCCTTCGCGTAATTCGTTCCATCATGAAAGAAATCGCCTTTCGGGAGCGAGCATAGAACGATAACGATCAGGAAGCACTTTTTCTACATCTGCGTGAACGTAAGACCTTTAAGGTCGTCGGAGGTTATCTCATAACAATCATTTCATCAACAGATCGTTGTTGTAAGCTGGAAAAACGTTTGAAACAGTCTTCTTCGGCAGTCTGGAGTCCTCTCTTGGTGGTAGATAGGGTTGAGAATCAATGTTCGATTTGCCAACCATCGCTGATGGGGGACCGATAACCGATGTTCTTACAATCGGTGTTTAAGGTTTGATATTTTTACTCACTATTGATGGTTGAAGGCGATGGTAGGGGAACTTTATATTCTCACATCTATTATTTTTGAGCTGATGTTGATTCTACCAAAATCTATAGCAAATCGAAATACCTTTAGATCCAGATCCGCATCCATAAATCGAACAATACCCGTTTATATTCTAGAGACAAATGGGGCCCTCGCATCCAATTCTCCCAAAAGTTGCAGTGGTACATGTGAACAGCTGTTCTTAAATGCCGGACAGGTCATCACTTGAGAGAAAATGATTTGAAACTGACTTTAAAAAAAATTTGCCTCCAAACTGTTATTAACAAGCCCATTTCCGCATCATCAAAATCAAACAAATTTTGTTTTAAATAAATTCTGTGAATATACAATTTTTTTGTTATAATTTAATAATATAATACATGAATAATGGTATATAATTCTGATTTTCTCCATTTCAACCTAACTATCATGATTTCATGTTGTTTGTTTCATTCTTTTCACTCCTAGTGGTTCATTGAAATCGAACATCGATGGTGAACATCGATGTTTTCCTTTCTAACCTTCCAGTAGAGATGTGGCGACATAGCTAAATATAACTATTTTAAAACGTTTTTTTCTAAATCAATATCAAATCAAGATGCATCAATATGTTGATATTATTAAGAGAAAATAATCGATATTTTTGGATATTGATTTCACAAATAACAATATTTAACTTGTGATGGGTTAGAAATGTAGAGTTGCTGATATTCAAAGAATACTTCAACGTTTATAAAGCTTTACTCCAATTAGAAGCCTCCCGAACAGATAAACAGAGAAATAGAAGAAAAATTGAAAAATAGAAATAGAGAAAAATACAGCAACAACACTAGTGTGTTGGCTTGTGGAGGTTGACCCAGCTCAACCATCGGACACATTAGAACATGAATTGGAACATGGCCGATTATCAGGTTTAAAATATCAATATTGGTAGGGAAATATCGATAATATCACAACGTTTGTACTTGGTGGTCACGTCTGTATGCTTCTATCAAGCGCATACTCAAATGTCATCTTGTGTTATATTTCATTAAATATGAAATTTGTATGATGTTACATTCAACAACAGCACCAATCCATCAATGTCAACCACACTTAAAGCGATAAAAGTACTGTCATGACCAAATCCATTTCTGAGCCAGACACTTGAAATTAAAAAATCTGCAAATTCTTACACACGGGTTGGTTATTCCTCGAATGGGGGAAACAGTGGGTGTGGCGGGTCCCGGACCCATTCCAATCGATTCAGGGTCCAAAATTTAGTGGAAAATGATTCCCCACACGCCTAGGCACCAGAATTCATGACATAAAAACGTAGGTAATTTAGAAGGCTATAATAATTGTATTAAATTGAATTGAATGGTACGAATAAAAAGCTCGGACAGTAAAAAGAATTGTAGGCAACTGCTCAAAATTGGTTGCTAAGTTTAACAGCTGGTTATAAACAACAGGATATGACGATGTGTTTTGTTTGTCTATTCGGCTGAAGTCACCCACATGGGTAATAAATTCCCAATTTGACCCATTACTTCTTCCAGTGGGTGCCAATTGTTCTGGGACCCATTTTATTGGATTCAGCGTCCGAAATTTAGTGGAAAATGACACCCCACTCGCCTAAATCACCCAAAATCTCGAAAATCCATTTTTCAAAAAACACATTTTGACCCCTACCCCCTCCAAATTTGGTCCGATCGGGCTGAAAAGTTTCGAGGACCCATCTCGGCTGGGAACAGACCCCTGACCCAAATTTCAGATTTTTAGAACATTTTCTACTACCAAAAACGGCGTGGACAATGGACGGCGGACGGCGGACGGCGTACGGCGGACGGACATTGACCTTTTTTGATCAGGACATCATGAAACGTCCAGAAAAAAATTTTGAGCCGAATCGGAGAGGTTGACCATTTGCATGAAAACATAGGTTGATTATTCAAGGAATAACCAACCAAAAAAGTTCATGGATCTACGCTTCTATGTGATATTGGATAAACTGACCGTGACTATCAATATGTGGCAATAAATTGTTTTTTAATCAATATAAACCCTAACCTATTCCAGTGGGCACCAACCGGTCCTGGAGCCATCTCAATGGATTCAGCAGTTCCAGGAAGGTGATATCCTAAATTCCCCAAAATCGTGTTTCAAAAACGCATTTTTATGAAGTGGACATTTTGAAATGGTTGGAATAAGGCTAATCATCATTGGTCAATAGCAATAACATTCCAGGGCATTTTAGGTTTTTTATTATTCCTTGAATAATCAACCTATGTTTTTCATGAGAAAAGCTCATCTTTCTGATTACCATTCTGAGACTAAAATCAATAAATTCAATCAATCTCTCAGATTACCCAAACATGAAACTGCAAGTGACAAAGACATCACAGGAATTCCTATTCACTAGGTTTCCTCTTCCTTATTCCATGGGTGGGAATATTGTGTAGCAACACTTTCCCCAGAGGAGGGGGTAAAAGGGGAGTGGCCTCAGGGCTCAGGTGGCCCCTTTCCCCAGCCAGGTCAAGCCATAACAGTCTCTCATAACGGTTCACCCTCAACAAAACAGCTCATATCTGTGTAAGGCCCTTCAGAAATCAGTTGACAGTTGACACGAAAGTTTCTGGTGATGACGCCTTGGACTCTCCAAAGAACCTAAATTCTTGAAGTAATGTTTAATTAGTTATTATTTATTATTGGTTATTCATTTTTGGCATGTCAACTGCTTAGTGATTTGGAACATAAGAAGGTTGCATACTGTCCATGTTTAGATTCGAGTTCCAAAAATTAAGACCAACATCAAGATCAATCTCACTGGCTCCATGGAAGGGAAGAGAGGCAGCAATGGCATGAAAATTTCCACAAGCGCAACATATGCTTGTGATCAGTGTGATTACAGAGCTGCACAGGCAGGGAACCTGAAAAAGCACAAAATAATTCATACAGGCGCCAAACCATATGCTTGTGATCTCTGTGACTACAGAGCAACATATGCATGGGTTCTAAAAAACCACCTTAGAACTCACACAGGCGCCAAACCATACGCTTGTGATCAGTGTGACTACAGAGCTGCGCAGGCAGGTTCCCTCCAAAACCACCTTAGAACTCACACAGGCGCCAAACCATATGCTTGTCATCAGTGTGACTACAGAGCTGCACAGGCAGGGCACTTAGAAAGACACCTTAGAACTCACTCAGGCGCCAAACCATATGCTTGTGATCTCTGTGACTACAGAGCTGCAGAGGCAGGACACCTGAAAAGGCACAAAATAATTCATACAGGCGCCAAACCATATGCTTGTGATCAGTGTGACTACAGAGCTGCACGGCCAGGGAACCTAAAAATGCATCAAAGAACTCATACAGGCGACAAACCATATGCTTGTGATCTCTGTGACTACAGAGCTGCAGAGGCAGGACACCTGAAAAGGCACAAAATAATTCATACAGGCGCCAAACCATATGCTTGTGATCAGTGTGACTACAGAGCTGCACGGCCAGGGAACCTAAAAATGCATCAAAGAACTCATACAGGCGACAAACCATATGCTTGTGATCTCTGTGACTACAGAGCTGCACAGGCAGGACACCTGAAAAGGCACAAAATAATTCATACAGGCGCCAAACCATATGCTTGTGATCTCTGTGACTACAGAGCTGCACAGCCAGGGAACCTAGAAATGCACCTAAGAACCCATACAGGCGAGAAACCATATGCTTGTGATCTCTGTGACTACAGAGCTGCACGGCTAGAGGACCTAAAAATGCATCAAAGAACTCATACAGGCGAGAAACCATATGCTTGTGATCAGTGTGACTACAGAGCTGCACGGCCAGAGAACCTAAAAATGCATCAAAGAACTCATACAGGCGAGAAACCATATGCTTGTGATCTCTGTGACTACAGAGCTGCATGGGCGGGGAACCTGATGAAGCACATGAGAACACACATCAGAATTAGCCCTTGACGTATGCTTGTGATCAGAGGAACTACTTTGAGGACTTGTTTAATTTATGAACATTCTAGTTAAACTCTTTCTCTTCCTTCCATTCTGCTGTTTGGGGAATGAAATGTTACTTAAGGTGTGTTACATGGGTGGCTGATGAAATAAATCTTTCTTGGGTGAATCTGACTGACTTTTGCATTTCACTCCTAGTTTTTATCCAAACATTATGATCAGAGTTGTTTACCTCTTGCATTATTACATAGTTTATCATACTAATTATATTATTACAGCTGCTTGGAGCCATCTTATTCACAGTCTCTGATGGGCGTTTTTATGTAATGATGGCTATTGCTCATTGGATTGCAATCAAGCCTTGCAAAAGCAATGTAGAATTGCTGTTAATTCTCGGATTGATGGAGAAGAATCGTTCAAACCTGTTTGATTTATCAAATTGTTTACTTAGTTAATTTTTTATTGCAACGATAATATCCTTATCAACACGAATAATTGTACATTAACTTTGTTTTCATGAGATTTTTAGGGCGTGTGGGCTGTCACTTTTCCTCAAAATGAATCAGTTGGGCTAAGGCAGTTGGGATGTTACCAAAATTTGAAATTTTGGTCAGGGACCTCATTCCGACTTTGGTTGTTTCTCGAAACTTTCCAGCTGAATCATAATGGATTTTGTAATGGGTCCCGGGCCAATTGGTGCATTCGGGTCAGAATGGGTTCCTACCAATTTATATAAAAATTTTGTTTTCGATATTTTCTGGTATCTAGGCGTGAGGGGTATCATTTTCCACAAAATGTTGGATGATGATCGATTGGAATGAATCCGGGACACTCCACGCTTATTGTGTTCCCTATTTTTCCCATGCTTCTGATCCAAGGAATAACTAACCAATTGTAGGTCTAGACATAATAAAACGGGTACAAAAAAGAGAGAAGATTGACCCCAATGAGCATGATTACATAGGTTAATTATTCAAGGAATAATCAACCAAAACGACATACTATCTCACTCTCATATTTAGCCCTTTGCCGGTTATAAAACAAAACACCCACGCGGTGTCGAACCTCTTCCATTTTTAACGTCAAGATTTATCGCTTCATCGACCAACAGCATCGCAACGTCGAACACGTAACTCGACCCCTAACGACCTCAGTGTCGGTTGTAGGCCCAATACCACTCAGTGTTCCCAGCTTCGAGAAGAAACCGAATACCGGAGTGTCATCAAGGAATGACTGAAATATGAGTTTCGTCAGCACGTATGTGATGAGTACTTCAACCTCCCACGGAGAATATTCGAACCCAATGTTGAATAAGGGTAAAAACGCTGCAAATTCTTTCACACGGGTTGGTTATTCCTCGGGCCAGGCAGTCGCATGGAGACTCATTTCTTCAACATGAGGAAAATGGAAACAGTGGGTGTGGTGGGTCCCAGACCAATTACAATCGATTCAGCGTCCAAAATTTAGTGGAGAATGATACCCCACACGCTTAGGTAGCAGGAATCCCGAAAACACATATTCAAAATGGGTAATATATACCCAATTTGACCCATAACTTCTTACAGTGGAGGCCAATCGTTCTGGGACCCATTTCATTGGATTCAGCGTCCAAAATTTAGTGGAAAATGATACCCAACTGGCCTAGATCGCCCAAAATCCGCGCTGTTTTCGGCAGTAGAATTTTCTAAAAATCTGAAATTTGAGTCAGGGGTCTGTTCCCAGCCTGGGACGGTCTTCCTATCTGTTCAGCCCGATCGGACCAAATTTGGGTGGGGTAGGGGTCAAAATGTGTATTTCCAAAAATGGATTTTTGAGATTTTTTGTAATCTAGGTGTGTGGGGTATCATTTTCCACTAAATTCTGGACGCTGAATCGAATGAAATGGGTCCCAGAACGATTGGCACCAACTAGAAGAAGTTATGAGTCAAATTGGGTATCTATTACCCTTTTTGAATTTGTGTTTTCCGGATTTCGGGTCTCTAGGTGTGTGGGGCATAATTTTCCACTAAATTTTGGACGCTGAATCCAATGGAGTGGGTCCCAGAACGATTGGCACGCACCTGTCCTCGAGATCTCTGGTACCTAGTGTAACGATATGAAGTGGGGGACGTGTCCGAGGTGACGACCGGTTCACGTTCGAGCTGGTCGACAAGACAATAAAAAGCTGATTACTACTTGAACCTTCCGTGTGCTCACATCTATCTCCCCTTTCCCACATCTCAACATAAAGTTGTTAATAATTATACATGGTGTCAGGTTTGTTAAAAGAACCCGAAAGTGTGAATAAATCACCTCGTAATCCGTACCGCGAACTAAACCGGTAAATTGACTTGCGAATAAGTGAAAAGCGACCGCTTTTACTCGCGAACCGCGTCAAGCAAAGCGAAGATGTCCGACGCAAAGGCTCCTCGTGCGTTTCAGTTCGACGCTGAAAACCTAGAAAAAGAGTGGTGCGACTGGCTACAAAATTTTAATATATACCTAATCGCTACAAAAAAGAAGAGAGAATCCGACGATGTAAAGATCGCTGTTCTCCTCAACCAGCTTGGACATAGGGGTGTGGTAATTTACAATACCCTCAGACAAGATGCTGCCGAACTAACAACTGGCGAAGAAAAACCCAAAAAAGAGGACGAAGTACTCACGCGATATGAAGAGGTAATAACAGCATTCACTACCTACTTTGCTCCAAAGAAAAACGTGGTGCATGAACGTTGTAAATTTAATAAATTGGTACTAACACCAGGAACATCATACACCGAATACATCACAGCGTTAAAGGTAGCCGCGGGATCGTGTGAATTCGCAGAAAGAGATAACATGATCCGCGATCGGTTGGTAGCCCAGATCCCCGATAACGCGTTACTCAATAAAATGTTAGACGAAGGTGAAGCATTAACACTCGACCGAGCCGTTGAACTCTGCAAACGAAATGAAATACGAAGGCAAGAAATCGAAGACTTCGAAGAAAGCAGAGCCAATAAAGACGCCCAACAGAAGATAGCTGCCATGCATCGAAAAGGTAGAACTAGTTACGATAAAGGTAGTACGAGTTCAAAATATAGAGTTAATCATAAACAAGGTAATAAAATAAATGATAATAGGAATAGGAGATATGTATGCAAGAAATGCGACACTGAGCATACGGCGTATAATTGTCCAGCAGTCGGGAAACAATGTGACAAAAATGTAAACAAAATTGAAAATATAACAGATTGGACAATACTAGGTAAGATTAATAATGTAAATATCAAATTTAAAATTGACTCCGGTAGTCACGTAAATGTGCTACCACTGAGAATTTATACGATGATGACCGTAGAGAAGGAACTACAAAAATGTAACATAAAACTAAGTGCATATAATAACAACCCATTGGAAATTGAGGGAAGGATTATTCTACCTACTAAATTTAAACATGTAACTGAAAATATTGAATATGTCATAATAGACACGAAGGATAAACCGATTCTAGGGTTAGAAACTTCTGAGAAATTAAATATCATTAAAAAACTTGCTAAAATCGATGATGAAACTAGGGATGAAATAGACTCTAAGGAGAAAATTATAGAGAAATATAAAAGTGTATTTACAGGTGTGGGCAAATTTCCTGGAAATCCTTACGAAATAAAATTGAAGGACAATGCCACCCCTGTAAGTTACTCTCCACGGCGAATACCTTAAACAATTACAATCGAAATTGAAAAATCACCTTGATAGACTAGAAAAGGATAAAATAATAGAAAAAGTAAAAGGCCCATGTTTGTGGCAGAATCCATTAGTGATTATTGAAAAAGATGACAAATCCCTAAGACTGTGTTTGGATCCTAAAGATCTCAATGCCCAAATTGTAGACGATAAATTTGAAATCCCAACACAGGAGCAAATATTTGACGACCTTAATGGCCAAAAATATTTCTCATTACTAGACCTGAAAGAAGGTTTCTATCAATGCCCAATAGATGAACAATCTTCTGAATATTGTAGTTTCGGAACCCCTTTTGGACGATATAAATTTTTAAGACTTCCTTTTGGAGTCAAGGTTTGTGCTGAAGTCTTTCAAAAAAAGAATTCGGAGTTATTTGATGAAATTAAAGGAGTTAAAATCTATATAGACGATATAATAATTTACGGTAGAACAAAAGAAGAACACGATAGAGCGCTAATGAAAGTGTTAGAGAAAGCTAAAAAAGCAAATATTACCTTTAATAAAAATAAATTTCAGATCAGAAAGGAAAAAATTAAAATACTAGGTCATATAATATCTAAAGAGGGAATTGAAATAGACCCGAATAGGAAATTAGCAATAATGGCTATGCCAGAGCCTAGAGACAAAAAAGCATTGCTCAGATTTCTAGGAATAATAAAATATCTGAATAAATTCATACCTAACCTATCGGCTAATACGGCTCCTCTACGAGATCTAACAAAAGATAATGTAGAATGGGAGTGGAAACCTATACATTCCCAATGTGTAGATAACTTGAAAAAATTGTTAACCAATAGCCCAATTTTGACACATTATGATGAAAATGAACCAATTGTAATCCAAACTGATGCGTGTAATGAGGGCATTGGATGCGTGTTGTTGCAAAATAACCATCCAATATCCTACGCCTCACGATCACTGACTAGTACAGAACAGAGATACTCTATAATAGAGAAGGAACTGTTGGGATGCTGCTTTGCAATGGAGCGATTCCATTATTATGTTTATGGTCGTGAAGTGGAAATACAGATCATAAGCCCCTAGTATCCATTGCAAGGCAGGATATCGACAAAGTTCCGAGTAGGTTACAAAGAATGAGACTTAAACTTATGAAATATAACTATACTATGAAATACTTACCTGGTAAGAATATGATATTAGCAGATGCACTATGTAGAGCTTACTTACAAACAGATGAACATGAAGACCCAGAAATGGAATATGTAGTACATAAGATAGTTAAATCTGTATTGTCTGAAGAAAAACATAAAAGATTCGCAGACGCCACTGCTAGCGACCACATATTGGCGAAAATCATGTCTTTTGTTAAAGGTAAATGGCCTGCAAGTAAAATATCAGGAGAAATAGGACGTTATTTCAGGTTAAAAGATTTCCTGTCGGTTAACTTGAACTTATTACTCTATCAAGACAGAATAGTAATACCAGAAACCGAAAGAAAATGGTTAATAATGAAATTACATGAAGGACATTTAGGTGTAGCTAAAACCTTAGCAAAGGCTAGGAAACTGTTTTACTGGCCAGCAATGTCAGCTGATATTAGCAATTATGTTTTAAATTGTCAAATATGCCAAGAAACGAGAAATAAAAACGCGAAAGAGCCTATGATACCTTCCGACATTAAAATACGGCCATGGGCCAAAATAGGAATGGATATCATGGAATTCAAGGGAAAATATTACTTAGTCACAACAGATTATTTTTCAAAATGGATAGAATATGAAAAAATGAGTACAAAAGAATCCCAAAACGTAATAAAAGTCTGTCAAACCATGTTTGCTAGATTCGGATTTCCAGATGAGTTTGTTTGTGACAACAATCCCTTTGGAAGCAATTTGTTTAAAACCTATTTAACGCAACACGACATCATTCTGACAACTAGCAGCCCAAATTACAGCCAGGGACATGCATTGGCCAAAACAGGCGTGAAAATTGTCAAGAACATTATGCGTAAATGCGAAAAAACTCATCAAAACCCGAACATCTTGTTAATGCAATACCGAAATAATGTTATTCCAAGTCTAGGATATTCCCCAAGTCAATTAATGTTAGGCAGATGGTTAAGAGATGAATTAACCTTCAATGAATCTGACTTGATGATAAAGGCAATCGACACGGATAAACTCAGAAAAATAATAAACAAAGTGCAATCAAATCAAAAAAGTTACTACGATAGGAACTCAAAAAGCTTACCTAAAATTCACGAAGATGACCCAATAATTTACCAACACAAGGATTCATGGCATCATGGTACGATACTCAAAAGTGCTCAAACTCCCAGATCATGGTGGATAAAAGGAGAAAATGGTGCTCAATATCGTAAGAATCGGAGACATTTTATTCCATGGAGGACAAGTACGAATATTAAAACACATAGCGACAATTCACTTTCTCAAAGTTATAACCTCCGAGATCGTTCACTCATTAAAAAACCACAACGATTCGGTATGGTGACGTACGAAGACACAGACATAAACTAGACGATTGATAGCTGAGCTAATAATTTTGTTTTTGAGAAACATTTAATTTTGATCAAACAGGAAATTTACTTTGATAACTATGTAATTCAATTATAATGATAACAATAACACAATGTAACCTTCACCTACTACATTAGGCGATAATGTACATCGATGACAGATATAGATTAATTTCCCCAAGGAGGATAAAATGTATATATCATCCTTCACCGAGCGCCTCCCGAGCGAAGAAGAATCCGCGAGAGTGCGTTGCTAGCGGATATGTTAGGCCTACTGTGTACGAAACTCGTAGTACCTACTGTAAGTACCTACCAATTAAGAGAAGATTATAATTCTTTATTTTACGCTATGGATTATTTGATTGACCGGGTATGTTGAACTTATTCTTTATTTTTTTTATTGGAAAAGGAAAGATGTAACGATATGAAGTGGGGGACGTGTCCGAGGTGACGACCGGTGCACGTTCGAGCTGGTCGACAAGACAATAAAAAGCTGATTACTACTTGAACCTTCCGTGTGCTCACATCTATCTCCCCTTTCCCACATCTCAACATAAAGTTGTTAATAATTATACAGAGAAGGCTTCCTCATCTGGGTTGGGTATCTCCCTCGCTGGCCACAAAGACCGTAATAAGGTGGCTGTCTTCATCTGCGGCCTCAACCCTCACGGGATCGCCAATAAGGCGGGCGTCCTGAAAGTGGGCGACGAGATCCTGGAGGTCAACGGAGTCATCCTTCATGGGCGATGTCATCTGAA
The DNA here is from genome assembly GCA_019603395.1 of Cyrtorhinus lividipennis. Classification (NCBI taxonomy): domain Eukaryota; kingdom Metazoa; phylum Arthropoda; class Insecta; order Hemiptera; family Miridae; genus Cyrtorhinus; species Cyrtorhinus lividipennis. Next base: position 26,136,196 of record CM034003.1, on the reverse strand, counting down.
CGCATCCGCCATCATCAAGGGTCTTGCCGGTCCACTCTTCAAGATCATAGTGCTGAGGAAAGATGAGGCGTTGGAAGAACTTTCTGTCAAGCCGCTCACTCAGTTCCCGCTATCTCTCCAGGAAGAGACCCCCAAACAACGCTATGCTTCCTTCAAAGGGCTGAAAACCGTTTCAATCAAAAAGGTGCAAGGACAAGGCCTTGGCATTATGATCATCGAAGGCAAGCACGCTGAGGTCGGCCAAGGTATTTTAATTTCTGACATTCAAGAAGGAAGCGCTGCATACCAGGCTGGCCTAAGCGTTGGTGATATGATTTTGGCTGTGAATAAAGACACCCTTCTTGGCTCGAATTACGACGCAGCTGCCGCTCTGTTGAAGAAAACGGAAGGCGTCGTAACTCTGGTTGTGTGCAATCCGAATAAGGCTAAGGAGGAAGACAAGTTGTTGGCGTCACCTTCCGCTGCTGCTGGAGGCTCTATTACCCCCACTGTACAAACGCCGGCAAAAACCTCAATCGCTGGAACACCGAAATTGGCTCCTCCGGGTTCACTATCGCCTTCTCCATCAGGCAAAGTCCGAGTAGACGATGACCTCGCTGCAACTGCTGTCATAGTACCAGGCACTGAAACTACCATCGAAATAAATAAAGACAAGCTAGGACTGGGTCTGAGTATTGTTGGAGGCTCAGACACTCTATTGGGAGCAATAGTCGTCCACGAGCTATATCCTGATGGAGCTGCTTTGAAGGACGGTCGGCTCATGCCTGGCGATCAGCTTCTAGAGTGCAACGGTGAAGATTTCAGAAACACGACACATGCCAAAGCACTAACTGCACTGAGACAAACGCCTGCCAAAGTACAAATGGTGGAGGCGCCTTCAGACTCGGCCCCCAAAGATTACATTTGATATTAACAGTTGAATAATTAAATTTTTTTTTAAATGTACCTAAATAAAATAAAGAAAATATGTATTTTAAATTCCTTATAAATAATGAAAATTAAATTGTTCCAATTCCAAGTTAAAGTGAAAGTATTTACCTCGACTCGACCTTTGGATTTAATTTACGTAGATAACGTAAGAAAACATATCATATCATAATTCTCATAATACGATCATATTTAGTTGTAACCATGAATATATCGTTGTGCATGTTAGAATAAGAATTAATGGCTGAAGAAAAAAGTATTTTCTTATCGCTGATTTCTAAATTAATAAAAAAAAGTAAAGACGAAAACACTCCAGTAGGAAGAATCGGATCAGAAACTAGGCCAGATTTAGTCAAGTTTGGTATTTATACCGGCATTTTGAAGAAAAGAGGTGACTACATAAACCGAGACGACTTACCAGTAAAAATGAAAAATTATTGGGATAAACTAAGAACCCCGGATCAAGTTTTAGTGCAAATTCAAGAGGTTTTACGAGTCGGTCAAAACAATATTAATTTTTTATCCGCGATTAAATTAGTAGAGGAAAATTTAAAATTGATAGCTTCGCCAATCAAAAATACACATAGGTCCGAGTGGCAAGTAATTAGGGACGAATTTGAAGATTTGTTAAGTGAAAAACTGACAAGTCAGGGAGAAGTGGTAGCGGGATCCGCAAACCTACCCCGGAGCATAGGGACGACTCTGCGCGGACCACCTGGGATTAATCCTCCCCCCATCCCCACAACCACTCGCACGAACGACTTACAAACCACGGCCGAATATCGCCCGAAAATGCAGCCACGCTATTTCGATGGCAACACTTCGACCGAAAGTGTCACGGAGTGGGTGGCGCACTTTAATCAAGTGGCGAAAAGTGCGAAGTGGTCCGACGAAACAAAAATAGACCTTTTCCCCGCCTATCTATGCGGGAAAGCCTACCAATTCTACATGAGGTTGGCACAGTCACTGGAACCACCGAATACCATAGATCAATGGCAAGCGCGCTTGATCACTAGATTCCAGGATCCAGCGCACTTAGAAAGAAAACGTACTCAATTATACCAATTAAAACAGGGGACAGAGCGAGTCCACGAGTACTTACATACCATGATTCAACTATCATATGAAGTAGACCCCAAATTCTCTGAGCTTGAACTAATTAAATTAATAAAATTAGGGATGAAACCAGTGTTCACTAAGATGATTGCAACGTCAGACTGCAACAATTTAGAGCAGCTAGAATCGGCTCTACTCAAGGCAGAGGCGGCCCTGGACGTCCTCGAGACCAGAAAAGCCTTAGAGAACAATGACCTCAAAAAGGAGCTTGAACAAATTAAAAAAGAAATAAATTCGCTCAGGGTTAGTCAGGAAAAAGGAAAAGGCGATCAAAAATTAGAATCGCAACAACGCGGACGTGGAGGCGGCTCAAAATCATATCGTGGTGGCTCAAACTCGCGAGGGCGAGGCGGAGCCAACACTCAAAACTCCCATGATGAGGGCTCGAACCAAAGTAACAACAGGGGAGGATCCCGAGGGTACCACAGGGGTAACTCTGGAAGAGGAAATTATAGGGGTAGGAATAATTTGAGAGGTTCGAATAGTCGAGGCCATAGCTTTCAAAATGGCCAGCAAAATTGGTACCCTTATAATCCGCCAAATCCTTGGCATTGGCAAAACCCCTGGGGGCAGGATCAAAATCAAAGTTATCCCAACCAGCCTCAAAACTGGATGCCTGTATTTCCTCAAAACTCAGGAAATTGGACCCAAGGACCTCAACAAAATCAAAACTATGCCCAACAGCCGCCCCGTAATAACAATAATTCTAACAATAACCATTCAAAAAACTAGATTCGACCGATTCAGGCATGGGTTCTGAATCGAGGATAAACAACATTCAAACTAATATGCATAAAATTCAAACTGTACAGCCGAAATTAAATATCAATGAAATAGCTCAGAATATTCCGGTTAATCAACCAAGAGTAAAAATTCAGATCGGGAATAAATGGTATAACGCGACAATAGGTAGTGGATCGTCAGCATCTATATTACCGCAAGAAATCCTTCGTTTACCAAAATTCTAGACAAAAACAGGAGCAAGGAAACCCTCAAATTTTGATAGGATCAGATTTTCTCAAAAGTAGAAAAGCAAGCCTGGACTATGAGAAAGAACTATTAACCCTGAAAGACCCAAATATAGTAATCCCGTTTAGCATGGAGAACGATGTGACTCATTATATATACATGCTGTTGGTAAGAGCGGTGATGACAACATTCCGTTGTTATTCCCATATACTCCCCAACGAATTACTGAGGTAGGCAATCTGAATGAAATACTACCCCCTTCACAAAATGCGTTAGAAGTTATAACACTAGCTCTAAAAGCGGTAGATATTAGGAAAAATAGCATAGATACTAGCATTAAAAATTTAGGATGGTCAAAACTACCCATAAAATGGTGTCCAAGTCAAGTATTAGATGTCATAAGATGTATAGGACTTCATGTAAATATTGTAATAGGGAATAAGTGCTACCATTTTCGCTTTAAACGTAGGAAAAAACGGGAAACAATCAATTTAGTTTTCCACCAAACGGAAGGTACGTATGGGTTCATAAAAGACCCAGGCGATGGAAAAAACGTACCGCATGAAAAACAGAGCTGTGACAACAAGCTAGCAATTTTAATTACAAGTAAACTCGAGGAGAAGAGGCAGTTCACTGTGAACGGTTGCACGGCAAATATAGGAAGCCAACTCTCGGTGTATCAACACAATAAGGTCGTTGACCTCCTCCATGAATTTAGTGACGTCATCCTAAAGACTGAAGAGGATTTCGTTCAACTAAATGTACCCCCCGTAAAACTAGACATTCTTGATCATACCCCATTTAAACAGAAACCATTTCAGCGGTCATCCGCAGAAAAAAAGATTATTCTTAACGAAATGGATCGATTAGAAAAGTTAGGCGTAATAGAAAGAGAATACAATCCCCGAGTGAGTAGTAACTGTTTTCTGCAGAAAAAACCGAATGGCAGCTACCGCGTTTTAATTGATCTAAGGCAAGCCAACGCAAGATTAGCGCCAACTGTTTTCAACCCCCCTTCGATTGATGAAATTCATGCGGAGCTAGCGGGAAAACAGATGTACCTTAAACTAGACTTAAAAGATGCCTTTCACAGCTGCCCCCTCGATAAGGGAAGCCGCTGGATTACGACTTTTCACGCTGCTGATGATATATTTTACAAATACCAGAGACTAGCACAAGGACTCAGTCTATCACCAGCAATTTTCACTAGAATTGCTGAGCATTTATTACGAGGGATTCCAAAAATGTGTACTTATGTAGATGACATTTGTGCGGCAGACAATAACTTCGAAGGTTTGTTTCAAACCCTTAGAAACCTACTGCTTAAAGCTCGTGAAACAGGTTTTCGTTTTAGCGTACAGAAACTCGACCTATTTAATACGGAAATAGTACTGTTAGGGAAAAAAATTTCACGAAATGGAATTGAAATATTAGATGACTCCAAGTTAGCAATATCGGCCATTCAAAGGCCGTTGACCATAAAACACCTCCGCTCTTTTCTCGGCGCAACTGGCTTCTTCCGGAGACACATTTCAAAATTCGCCGACATCGTGAAGCCCTTAACAAACGCTCTCAAATGGGTCCCAGAACAATTGGCACCCACGTAAGAAGTTATGGTCAAATGTGGTATTTAATACCTAATTTGATTATGTGTTTTCGGGATTCTTGCTACCTAGCGTGTGGGGTATCATTTCTACTAAATTTTGGACCTGAATTCAATGATGTGTGTCCCAGAACGATTGGCACCCACCGCAAAGAAGTTATGGTCAAAATGGGTATGTATCCACCCATTTTGTATGTGTCAGGATTTCTGGTCCTAGGCGTGTGGGGTATCATATTTCCACTAAATTTTGGACCCTGAATCGATTTGAATGGGTCTGGGACCCGCCACACCCACTGTTTCCCCCATTCGAGGAATAACCAACCCGTGTGTAAGAATTTGCAGATTTTTTTTTTCTTTTCTACTTAAATTTGTTCACTAATCCTACCTTAAGGGTTTGATCAATTCCCCTAGGATTTTTCTATATTTTTTTTTGTTGGTACCGGCTCAACTTTCTTTTATATTCTCGCGCTTGCCGTATTATTATCTGGTTACTTTCCCGATATTTTCGGCTTCATTGTCCTTTTCTTCTACTGAATTCACTTAGGCGTTAGCTGACCATATAGTTACTGACGACCTTGTTTTTGATATTTTGTCGTCTCTCTTTTCTCTTAATCTTACTCAACTATTCTAATGCATAGTTTCCCCGTTTATTTCCTCTTTGTCTCTCGCGCCCGCCCCCTGGGCCCTTTATAGGTAAAGGTGGGTTAGCTTGACGCGTGAATATGGAGTATATTTTTTTAGGGTTTTCTACATTCTTAACCTACCAATCGTAACTCATTTATTTACATACTTATTCAATTATTTATTTAGGTATTTATTTATTTTTTTTTTCAATTCTTCCTAAGCAGGTAAGTTATCGTGGGCCAGGTCTGCTCGAGTTGGAATGGTTTGAGCTGACTGACATTGAATTTCCGAATTCCCCCGCTTTTTCGCCGTCGGGAATTTCTATTTCAACAATGTTGGGCACACGTTCCCGCTACACGGTATGGGCCTAAAAATTTTGCCAAATGTTTTGGTCTAAACGGGTAAATTGCAGTTGCGTTTTATGAGGGCCAAATCTCCCTGTTTAAATGTAAGCTGTTTAACCCTTTATCTGCTGCGTTTTTCTCTGTTGGAACGTTTTATCGTGAATTTTGGGGGTTACCCTTGCCTCCTGCAGCGCTTCCCTGCGTGATTCGTCGTCTACAAAGTCACTAGGTTGTAGTGGGTTTACGACGGGGTGCAGACCATATGTGAGATAATGGGGTGAATTTTCAATGCTTTTATTGTTAGGTTCGATTAAAATGTTTCATCGCTTGCGAACGGCTTGATGCCAGTCACCTCCGGTTTCTTCCAAATAATTGGCCATGTATCTGTGGATTTCCTTGTTCAGTCTCTCCACGGCGCCGTTTGTGGATGGTTTCCGGGCGATTGAATCGTCAACCGAATTCCTTTTCTCCGCGTACGTTTGAAGGCGTCTGTCACGAAACAAGTTCCGTTGTCGGATTGTATGACCTTCATTGCGGGAAGAAAGTCAAATAATCTCTAAGCGTCTACGACACACTTTGTCGACGGGTCTTAATGATTTGGAGGAATACTGTCTAGTAAAATATCTATGAGTAGAAAAATATGCCGTTTTACTTGCGTTGAACCCTTCCCGATGTTCACGGGTCCATGAAGGTCCACTTGAACGTGTTCAAACGCTATATTTGCTCCTTATTTTTTCTAAGGGTCCATATTTATAACCGAGTTTGGTTTCACTCTTGACAAATAGGCAGGCTTTGACGTAGTTCTTTACATCAGCCTGAAGCGATTTCCAGTAATAATGGGTGCTAGTTTTTTAATGACATAAGTCACTGATTTGTGGCCTCCTTGTTCGGGTCATCATGGGCTGCTCTTAGCATGTTTATCCTATAATCTCTGGGTACATAAATTTTCCTACGGAGTTGTCCCTGTACATGCTAGTTTTTATATAATAATACATTATCAGTATGTTACTTGTAATTTTTGTTTCAGTTTCGTTCTGGTGCTTTTTTTTATATGTTACTAGAATTCGGTTATTCTAAATAGTATGGGTCGGAGTTTAAAATGGTTTGAAATTCTCTAACGTGCTCCGGGGTGCACTATTCTCTCTGAATTTTGATCAATATCACTCGTAAGGTTCGAAGTTCCTTGCTTCCTTAACTGACCTCTTGTCATTACTCCTATTCTAAATGCATCTTCTGCTCTTTCAGATTTATTCTGTACACTCTGAATTTCATCATTTGTTGGAGGACCCAATTCTGACGTTATTAGTTCTGATTCCCTAAACTGATCTTCTGCACGGATTCTGCTCAAAAAGGCTAACTTATTTTTTGCTCCCGCTATATGTTTTATTGTTATATTTTCTAAGTTTGGGATTGACAGAAACAGTCGGGTAAGCGAATATTGCGAGTTTTGAATTGCTGAAGCATGCTTAGATATATGATCCGTGTATACGGTGATCTTTCGGAGGAATTCTCCCTATGGAACACATCTAAGGCAAGTTTAAGGGATTTTAATTCCATCTCTGTTGCCGAAGTTTACTCTATCTATGGTTTTTTGAAAAAAATTTATAACCTGCGGTTTCCCTGACCCTGGGTTTTCCGTAAAAGGTATGCTCCTAGTGCTACGGCCGAAGCTTCTATTACAATATTCACGGGCAATCGATCATTAAAGGGTGCTAATGCACTAGATTCACAGATCGCGTTTTAATGTTAATAAGGATTTCTCCATGTCGGATGTCCACTCTACCGTGTCGCTCCCCGATTGGGCTCCTGTTAGG
>CM034003.1:26004866-26117577 GCA_019603395.1 Cyrtorhinus lividipennis | reverse complement strand
TGAGAATCGCGTGTATTTCGATTCCATGTCACTTCTCTGCAAGACGCCTCGTCACGTTGAAGTCAGACCGGTAACTGGCGCTATCACTGGCTGCATGTCAGGTCCACCTAGGAATGTGACTAATACCAGACATTTCAACATGTTGCGAGTTCATTTCTCCTCAGTCTTCTCCAGAGTTATTGATGGACGGATTGTTGGATCTACCTACATGTAAAGTTATTCACAGACAAAAAAAAAAAAAAAAGTAGATGTTGAATGAACATTTGCTCCAAACGTTCAATGTTACTCCTTCCAATTTTATATGTGGAGGCTCTTTATCAACCCAATTTAGGAGATCCCCGAAATGAACATTTCGCTCGTACGAGTAGGTAATCTCATCAAGTTCTTAAGTAATTAGCCTAACTTTATGATAAATGCGGCGCACAGAAGTAGGGTATAAGCCGAAAAGCGGATAATTGGACGAATTTCAAGGACTAGGCATTTGAAAATGTACTTGGAAATTATACCTTTGGATCGCCGAAGTATAAATAACCTCAGTGCTTTATCAATGATTGGTCGCAATATTCTTTGAGTTTCCTGATTTGTATGCTCATCTTCTTAAATTAATTGTTTTAGATCAGAATAAATTCCATTTTTCCAATATTTATCTCTTTTACAATCAATATTGTTGTAATTATAATTAAGAAAAAAGGTGGGGTACTTATCGTTCAACTTAATCGTGTTTTGCCATGAAAATTTACAATTAAACGACAGATACAAAGCGAGCAACTTTTTAACATTAAAAATTGAAATACATTTGAATAAATTTCTTTACTCGGTGAAATGCTCAGCAAATTACGAATTAGACCGTATTCGCGAAATTAGGCTCGAATTAGATTTCTATTTTTGGGCAAACGATGTACACAGGCGGTTAGAGACAAAGATTTGGAATTTCTCCGTAACTCCTATGCCAACATCTAATTTGGCTGAGCTACGGCGAGGGGGTCGAAGACTGTTCGTAATCAAGGTTGGAACTTGGACGTTTAGCGAGTGAAGGGAAGTAAAAATAGAATTCATGATTTATTTCCACTCCGTTCATGTTCTCGTCCAACTTTACATTCTTCCATTACGTTCCTTTCAACTTTGTTCTTTATAATGTACTGGGGGTTTCAGCGTTGAAATGAAGATTCAGTAACGATTGCCAACTGAAAAGGACATGCCTATATTCATCTTCACTGTTTTAGCTCGAGATACTTGTGATTACTTTGCTGCTTGTAGTTTTGGAAGTCCAAGGGGTGAGAAGTTCAATTGAGAGGTTTACTATACCCATTTTGTCCCTTATTCCCTTGCACAGTTGATACCCTGAGAGTTTTGCCAAAGAAAAGTGGGTACCACAGGTTTTTCATTAGGAACAGTAGATTAATTTCGTTCAGCAAGGAAAAACTTTTTCTTTTGTTTAAGAGGTTTCATTTGGCGTGGAGTAGCCTGTGATGTTGGCATCGCCCACTCAAAAGGGAAATTCAAAATCCCATGGAGTTGCTCGTTTTCAAACCATTTGAAAGAATTCTCGTTTGTTTCGACTTAGGAACTGTGCCGCCATTAGTGCAAAAGGCCTGCAAATTCATTACAGGGTTGGTTATTCTCATACCAGAGCATGGGGACTCACTCCAATCGACTCAGCGTCCGAAATTTAGTGGAAAATGATTCCCGCCCGCCAAGGTACCAATAATCTCAAAATGGGTTGATAGATACCCATTTTGGCCCATAACCTCTTCCGGTGGGCACCATCCCGCAAGCCCGTCTCATTGGATTCAGCGTCCAAAATTTAGTGGAAAATGATACCCCACACGCCTTGATCGCCGAAAATCTCGAAAGTACTACTCCTCCAAATTTGGTCAGATTGAGCTGAAAAGTTTCAAGGATCAACTAGATCCTGAAACTTACAGATTTTTAGAAAATTTTCTACTACCAAATTCGGCGTTGACGGCGGACGGGCATTTGACATTTTTTGGTTGGTTATTCCTTGAATAATCAACCTATGTTTTCATGTAAATGGTCAACTTCTCCGATTCGGCTCAAAATTTTTTTCTGAACGTTTCATGGTGTCTAGATAAAAAAAAGTCAATGTCCGTCCGCCGTACGCCGCCCGCCGTCCACGCCGTTTTTGGTAGTAGACAATTTCCTAAAAATCTGAAATTTGGGTCAGGGGTCTGTTCCCGGCCTAGAACGGCCCTCCAAACTTTTCAGCCCGATCGGACCAAATTTGGGGGGGTAGGGGTCAAAATGTGTTTTTTGAAAAATGAATTTTCGAGATTTTGGGCGATCTAGGCGAGTGGGGTCTCATTTTCTACTAAATTTTGGACGCTGAATCCAATGAAGTGGGTCCCGGAACGATTGGCACCTCATTTTGAATATGCGTTTTCGAGATTTCCGGTACCTGGGCGTGTGGGGTATCATTTCCCACTAAATTTTGGATCCTGAATCGATTGGAATGGGTCTGGTACCCGCCGCACCCACTGTTTCCCCATTTCCCTCATGTTGAAGAAATGAGTCTCCATGCACCTGGTCCGAGGAATAACCAACCCCTGTGTAAGAATTCGCAAGAATTTTTCGATAAAGACACCTTGAAACGTCCAGAAAAAAAATTACGGCCGAATCTTGCATTGAACTTTGCAGATTGACTTTTTGCATGAAAATATAGGTTGATTATTCAAGGAATAACCTAAGCAGGGAGCTGCTGTTATGTGACCACTGCTCGCCATTTGGCGGTGCCAACATTATAGACACTGGAAAGGTTTCATTCGACTTGAAATTACTATTCAGGGTAGAAAATTTGGCTGTAGAAGTGTAGATTTGCAGAAAACTCTGTAAGTGTGCACTTCCTGCCTACCCGTGTTCTTAAAGGGACAGCAATCACAAGGGGATGATGTCTGCTTTAGTTTATGGTTTTCGTACAGTTCGTTTGTAAAGTTATTGTGTTGTCTTTTATCTTATCTTCAGAGCAATAAGGTCAATTAGCGCAAAACAAACATCATTGAAAATCGCTGGCATCGGACGGAGCCGAAAAAACAAATCCGGGGAAACGGGTCGGGAGAGAAAGTGTTGTTGGCGATTGTCGACGTGGAAGATGAGTCACACGACTTGAGGGGTGGACGAACGGGAGAGCGGAACAACAGAGACGCGTGATTGAAATGAGAAGGAGATACGAACGAATCCCGAGGGAGAGCGAGACGACGACACCGTTTCGCCGGGGCGGAGGAGAGGTCCAATAGCGAACCCGAGTCCCTGTGTTGCGTCAGCCGCTCCCCCTCCCCAGGATCCCGTTCCCGTCCACTGTTCACACGACCAAACGTCGAGTTCCCCCACAAGTCTGGATCATTCTACCGGTGGTCAAATCGACAGTCAGTGATTGTGCCCTAATCTTCAGCCTCTTCGAGGAGACGAATTCCAATACTATCCACACCCACTATTCTCGAACCCCTACAAATTGGATTTTGTGCGATTCATACGTTATAAAAATGTGAGTATTCAACCTTTGAATTATCATTGTCTATTTTCCTTTGTCTACAAATATCAGGGTGATCGGTTGAAATAGAGGGTAAACTTTCATTTGAACGAGGTAACAGGATTAGGAGTAACCGATTTCTGTGCCAAATCATAGTCATTTGAATGTAATTAACATGAATCACCCGTTATTGAATATAACAACTTATCGTATTTACATTACCATTCTTTATTTTATTGGCTGGATTTTAACACAAAACGACATGGATGAAAAGCAGTAGGTTTTATTATTTTTTTATCTATTTATTAGTTGATTACGTGATTTATTTCTCAATCCAATTTTGTGCTTTTGGAATGCGACAACAATTTTGAGTGCCTGGGATTAGTGGTTTGATTCGAGGAAATTCATCTGGTGACCCTTTTGAAGGGGGTGGGGCCTCTCAACCTAGGCCGATACACCGATTCTTTTCCTGCTCGGGGTGACTCAGCGGGAATTCCGCGAAAAAGCGCGGCCCGGTGATTACGACCCCGGGGGTGGGACCGGGGGCAGCGGGGGAGGGCGAGGTGTTCCCCCGCCTCCCCGTCGATTGCGAACCGCGGCCTCCCATTGGTCGGATCTCGCGTCACTCGGACCCGCAGGGTGAGACGGGGGGTGGGGCGGATACATAAGCCGGGCCCCCTCTGACGTCCCGCATTTGCTTCCTAGAATTCAAACCAAGTGGATACATTCGTGCTCGACGAACGGAAAGTGAACCAAAAATCTCTCAAAACGCCCCAAACCTTAAACCTTCTTGATAAACGGCTGAATTTTGAACTGCCCATCTTTCACCACTTCTACACCAATTTACTTCGTTGTTATAGTCGTCTATAACAACACACATAGCGACTGAGCGGAATAAAAACCGTGCACACGCCAGGTTCGGTAAGTCAATATTCTGAACAGAGCTATTTTAATACCTAAATACTGTTTTTTCCTCCTTTTCTGTTTCGCCCACGGTGAGCTGTTTGGGTTATCGCCCTGACCTTCTCTAACCTTCAACCTTAACGGAGCCCCCCCCTGCGCGCTGACCTTGGCGGCTTTCCCTCCTACCATTCGCGATAAATCGAAACCCTGCTTTTCCCTATTCTCCCGTACACGCAATTCATTACAATATTTTTAATACACGGATTTTTCACAATTTCAATTTAAAAGTTTCTGACCTTATCGTGTGATCCTTTTTTCATCTTTCCTTATCGTTCTTCGTCTGGATGTTTTTCTGATTTTCTCTTCTCCTTGCGTTTCTTCGTCCCATACTCTTGCCTTGCACTCTGTTTCTTTTGTTGCCGATTCTTTTTCGATCTTATCCTTCTCCAGGCTCTCCCTTTGTCCCCTTTATGTTGTTCTCTGGTTTCTTGTGTCTTTTTATTTTGTTACTTTCTCTACTTGACCTTTTGTTTTTTTCTTTGTCCATGCTTCTGTTTGGTTTTTTGCCCCCCTTGTTTGTATTTTCCCACTCTGTGCCCCCTTTTCCTCTTCCCCTTTTTCTTTTTCTGTTTTTCCTCGTCTCTTTCCGTCGTTCGTTTTTTGTTCTCCTTATTTTTTTTATTCTTTACGCGGTTTTTCTACCCCTTCTTTTCGCCCATCACATATTAGTTTGGTATTTTCTCTCTCTCTCCCTTTTGTCTTACGCTCTTCGCGCTCCGTCTGTTTTCTTTCCAGTATGCGTTTCTGTGGCTGCCCCTTTTTCCTCTGTGTTCCTTTTGCATATCCATTCTCTTCTTTGATTCTTTGTTTTTTTGAAAATTTCTAGACTTAATCCGACTTTGGTGATCCTTTTTACATCACGTATGTCCAATTTGGGTTATTTTCATGTTGTGAACAAAACTAAATTCAACTCTTTGACAATGACAACACCTTTCATTCTAAGGACATGTTGAATTCTTCTATTGAACATTCTTCTTTTTACGTTTTAAACTTTGTGATCCATCGCCAACCTTTAGCTAAATATATTGACGTCTTTGGAGATGCTTTTCCTCAACAATATTGAGAATGATTTGAGTTGCTGCACCTACCTGAACTTGCTGCTAGGAAATTTCAACTTTTAATTACTGTGAACAAACTTTTAACAACACATCTATTATAGCAGATACTCTAATTGTCCTGAAAACTTTTTTTTTCTACCTTGAAGAAAAATATTTGAGCCTAAATTTTCAGTTAAAAGCCAATTTTCGTTTTTTTATAATCGCCCTAGTGTTTGACTCTCGGTTTTCTGGTGTTTGAGTCCCGATTTTCTGGTTGTGTCCTGAGCAAGCTTTGAACACAAAACATAACGTGACAGCGGTTATTTCCGGCATCCATCGATGTAGATATCATCTATTCCGCGGTAAAAATCAACGGTTTCGCTTAAACTTTTAACCTAAGGGGCAAAAGTGGACTTGAAAATTGACCATCGAAATTTTTTGTTTAGACTCCATTTGCACCCCAGTTGAGTGTGACCCAAAGAGATTAGGGTCAAAAGAAAATATGTACCTACATTCCCTAATATTTCTTATTCTGATTGTTTTGAGTCAAGGTGCAAAAGATCCGCCGTGGGCAAGATCTCGAGAATTATAAACCCTGTAGAAGTATTTGATTTGGTAAAATTTAACAGTTTAGGGCTCAGTGAAAGAGCTCAAAAATCATTTGAAGAGTTTGATATAAATTCAACGTTTTTTCTATGTTCTAATATCACCTTTTCATCATCGTGCTCAAATCCAATCGACAAAATGAACCTCAGCAAAAATATCGTGGTTTTTAATAAATATAATATGTGCGTCTTTATTTGTATATCTCTTGTATATTCCATGAAAACTAACCCTCCGTTTCACTCTGTTTCAGGTTGAGTGAAGCTCAACTACCCTGGTAAGCGGTAGCGACCCTACGTTCACCATTTCATTTGCGAATAATCACGTCGGATTAATAGTGAGTATATTGGTCTCATCTCAGGGCTTGGGCTATTGGTGAAAATATCAGCTCTCAAATCAACCGATTGATCCGCCCCTAGCGGCATTTGTGAATTATACTGAACTGTCATAATATCCTCACTTCGTCGTTGGACGTCCAATTGTAAAGATACGACTGTCACAAAGTTCATTTAATAGTTTGTGAGATGTCGCTTTACTTCCAAACTGACGAGTTTCCTTTAATGTATGGTCTCCAGTCCCGTGAGCGATGGAGTGCCTCGCAAAACCGATTGGATACCTGTCTTGGCGAGAAAGCAGCGGAGTTGCACACACCCAACTTGTCCACACAACAATTTGCCCAACAACAATCGAGAATGATTGGAAGGGAAACTGCTACGTTGGATATGGGGTCTTCAGGGCCCCAGGAAGGCTGGACCGAATGTTTTCAAGACCTGCAAACGTGGTGCCCACCCCCTCAGGATGAACTGAACACACCCCAAGTTACAAGTAAGTCTCTCAACGAGCTGTTCTTCTTCTGTTTTCAAATCTATTTCTGAATTATGTCGTGTTTGCTGCATTAATTTATGTACAACACCCCTTGGAAATCTGTAAACTCCACTCAATAAAAAATTATTACAACAAAATTTGGTATAATGTTTGTTTTTTCAAACAGCATTCACTTTGAAGTGATCAATGAAATTAAATATTATAATATAAATTTTAGGCTGTTTGATCGAAATTGTTGTCATTAAGTAAAAGGACCAACTTAATTCAATTAAAAAATTCGAGAGTACCTAACCGTTTTTTAAATTATCATTGAACATAATTTGCTGAACTAAAATAAAATAAGGAATTGCAAATGCACGAAAAATACCTGAAAACGGTAAAAATGATATAATTGAACGGCATGAAATTAATTTATTGCCTTGCTTCAAGTGTGCATTCTATGCGACACTCACATTCATTTGCCGAGCTCCCAAAAAAATTGAAATATCTTGAATTTTGATTTCAAAATTATTGATGAAACCAGACTGGAAGGGAAAAAATGAAATGCTGACCGAAAGGGGTGATATTTCCCCAAAGTATACTTGGGTTGTGGTGGCAGAGGCATCATTATGTGACCACTCTTTTCTATTCGACAAGAAGGATCTCTCTAATATTTTCCTCGTTTATGTTTCAGCTGAATGTTTCAACTTTGGTACATTTGATCAAGTTCAAGTCAAAGGATTGGATTATTTGGGTCCAGCGGACTTGATGGCTGATACGCTGGGAGGTGACATGGCTTACTTGCAACCCGTTTCTTTTGGTTTTGAAGAAGAAATCAACTCACAGGCGTTCTCCAAACTACCTCAGACGAGTGCCAGTGGAGGCAAACTGTACACGAGTTTTCCGACCAACTCTAAATCCCCTTTGAAGTCGACCAGCGCCAACGTCTTACTGTCTCAAAGCATTTTACCCGCGGCGACGAAAATCAAAGTCAAAACGGAAACCATGCCAAACTACCTGTTCGGAGACAGTGTCCCTTTTGATTTGGCCGAAGAGGAAGAAAATTTTCTGTCCGTGCCACCTGAGAAAGTGGCCAGACGAGTGCAGGAGTTCAGGGTGCCCATCCGGACCGATGTCGCCGTGAAGAAGGAAAGACCGAAACTCAAACTTGACATCACCCTTCCCAACCCCCCATCTAACGTCGTCATGCCGAACACGCCCGAAGTGCAAAATGTACTCAGCGAGCCCAAAGTTGGCTTTGACCTCATCAAATATGTGGTAAGTGTGACCTCGATTTGTGCCTAGACATCCGTTCACTTCTCAATATTAAATCACTTCCTTAAATGCAATTGATGCTGAGTTCCAACTCGTTTTTGCCTTCATAGTAAGAAATCTGCATCGATTATATCAAACTCAGGAGATTTTTTGTTTTCTAATTAGTTGAACAATTTTTGTTGCAGGTGTCTGGCGACTACGTGAGCGCAGCTTCACTGGGAGGGGTAACGCCAATTTCCAAAGTTTACGAGTCTGTCGAGCGAGACCACGATTACATCGACCCGGGCATGAGACACGATCACACAATTGTCATCAAAACTGAACCAGAATCTCCCGACGAACGAGTTTTACCGACGATCCACGAAATCGACGCGACGCCGACGACAGAGAGAGGCCGACAAGTGAAACGACGACGCGACAGTAATTCTGACTACATTTTTGAGTCGGATTTGGATCATTCGGACCTCTCCGTCGACTGGGAGCCGACCTCAGCACGGACCAAGAAGTCGAAACCTAAAAAAGCCAAAATCCAAACGTACCACCCGCCCGTCACACACGACTCGGACGCCGAGTCTGTCGCGAGCTCGTTCTCGCCAGACAAATACCGCGAGCTCCGGGACAAGAATAACGAAGCGTCCAGAAGATCCCGGATGAACCGGAAGCAAAGAGACCTCGAAACTAAGAAAACAGCCGAAAAATTAGAAGCAGAAAATCGAGCGCTCCGAGCGCGAGCCGACCGGATGCACAAACTAGTCCTGGAAATGAGAGAGACCATCATGAGGACGATAAAAGGAACCAATAAGAGGTGAAGTCCAAAAGGTGGCCAATGAGATTAAGCCCAGTCCGTTGATTCGCACGACTTCCGGGAAAGTGCCTTTTCGACGTCCAGCACGAACGCGATGTACTTTTCTGACTTTATACCACAAATCAGAACGGTGTTTTTGAGCTGTGGTGAGCATTGCAGGCTAAGTAGCTCTTATTCGGTGAATAGGTAAGTATTTACGAACTAGGCTTTCAATCAGCGATGATATTGTATCCCTATGGTTGATTAAGTGTAAGTTACAAACTTATAGTAATTGAAAAGAAAAAAAATCTTGAAAAGCGAAAAATATGCGTTCGCCAAAAAAATGTTTTTGATTGTAACGTAACTTACTTATTATGCTGTATCCTAACATCTTGTAGAAAAGAAATATTGATGCACGTTATGTTCTTGTGGATTCAACTATTTCTTAACTTATTCCTTGAATTACACGTCAGGGGTGATTCAATTGTCGTGTTTATCTACCCTTGTCCCCTATATTAAACTAAGTCGAGGCTTAGTCAATAGGAAAACGTTATCGAATTGGTACTTTTTCTGAATAATTTTGAAAGGCAAAGACAAAAATATTTGAAGCAGAATAAAATTTTAAAAAAATTAAAACACTTTAAATAAAAAATAAATAAAATGAAATTATACGCTTTAACGGGTAGATAATTCAAGTGGAAGTTCAGTCTAAGAATAGCATCGCACATTAATGGGGTCTGGAGTCACCCCAGGTTTGTTCGGTGCAGACTAGTCCACAGGGTACCCTAGATGAGATTAAAGGTGCAAGTGGCGTGAAACATGAGGCTGGAATCTATCAGTGTTCGGGGTTGGAACGGATAAAATAATTGGCACTGTTCGCCAAGGTTTGAAAATAACCAGCAGATGTAAAGGATGAAGATGCAGTGATCTGAGATAACTATTATAATGCTTACACGAAGAAGTAATGGAGTACTGTTGTGGATCTTTGAAACTAGAGTTACAAGGCCTAGATTACCCACCCAATCATTCCTGATGATTAATTGACAGGGGCATAGATTCAGGGGTACTGCAGGTATTGGTGGTACCCCTCAAAAAGAAGAAAAAAGGTTGGAGTACCTACCTAAAGAATACAATTCCAAAAAGTTGAATTAAACCGGGTTCCGGCAGATTTGATTAAAAATCAGTTTCATTGATTCTTTGTAGGTATAGATTCAAATTAGAAATCACTGATGGTCTGAACTGAATTGATACTGCTCTGGTCGATGGAGTTAGGGGCATAGAAGGATACAGGATGAAGGGATTCTGTATTTGGGAAGCTTGGTTTGCAGTGACCATAAGTCCATGATTTACCAAGGGTGGTTCAGTGTAGGTGTTCGGGTGTTCCAATAGGGGTCCTGCACATTTCTTGCCGTCGTCAGCTCATCACCAGGTATAATCAATTAGTTTAGGAGCCTAAAATCTATAGGTTATGTCAGAAGGTTCTAATTGTTAGTGCCTGCATCTCTCACATTGTTTTCTTGATTTGTATTGCCTTTACTTTTACTTTTTTTTTTATTAGAGACTTTTTTGCTACTTTCCTCTTCAAACAAGGATAGTTGTTTCGTGGATTGTTCCTTATCTAGTCAATAGTTAAATTTTGGTTCATGTAATTTAGTACAAAAATACAACATTATCAAGTTTACTGAGTACTGGATTTTTCAATATCACTACTTTGACAAAAGTTGCTAAAAAACGCCAGTTTTCCGCAGGATACTCTCAATTACCTTAATAAACCTACCAGAGATTTGGATATATATAGTTGAAGGCCGAATTAACAACCCTTTGTAAGCCCCAAGGCTTACTGCCTCCAGAAAACCAGAAGGGAGGGAGCATGCACCAGGATGTGCGCACAGCCCCTGCCTGGAAGCCCCTCCAGGGCTTCACTCGTTGCCAAGGCGCCCAACCAGGCGGTTGTTGTTGAGGCGCCCAACATGTAGGAGTCATATATATTTTTGTAACCTTTCGTGCAAGTGCAACTCACTCAGTCCATCCTGGCTTTGTCCTGTGCTCGCTCTGAAGTGAACTCTGCTACCGTGCTGAAGTCAACCAAAGCTGTAATATTGTGTTCCCCATGCCATGAGATGATGAAGGACTCAAGTTAATTAAGCCTCGCTGTGTACCTTTGGGACAGCGTGCCCCCTCCCATTTTCCCTTTGACGTTGACGCCATTGTTCATTAATTGTATTTCATGTATATCATCATTTCGTGTATCATGTATTAATTGTATTTTATGCTCCACATGTTGTCTAATTTACTTTGTCGAATTTCTTTGTCTTGTATCTTGTATGCCCAGGTTGAGGCATATTCTCCTTTGCAACGTGTCCTTGTTTTCAATTATAATTCATTTTGTATCAATGTATTTTATGCTCATCCTTGGTATCCCTAGTTGCTCAGTCGTAAGTCTTGGACTTACATTCTGTAAGCTCTCGCTAGGTCCATTTAAAACCTCCGAAGAAACCCGAATTAAAATTATAACAGATTTTAATTCGAGAGAGGCTTACACATTCATGAAGACGAAAATTTTCATAAGCTTATAGTTTCGTATCTCGCTGACGTGCATTTAACCCGAAGTTTTTAGGTTAGCAAAATTCGATTTGACTGTTCCAAGCACTACTGCCTCAGTCAAACGTTCGTTTTTGGCCCTGGAACGCATAAAAACGTATCTAAGATCCACAAAAGGGCAATAGCAGTTGTCTGATCTCTCTCTAACATCTTTTGAGACATTTCGGGTTGCACAACTTAAGTCTTCATTGCAATTATGAATGTTCGGGATACGTCCCAATCGAATCAGCATCCTATATTTAGTGGAAAATTAATTACCCCACACGCCTATATCTCTAAAAATCTTGGAAACCCATTCTCAAAATTCCTACCTATCTGGACCCATACCCTCAAACGGTTTGCGGCGATCGGGCTGGAAATGAGTTAGGCACAACTGGAGCGGCACTGCGAGGAATTTATCCAAAAATGTTGAAATTTTGCAGTGCATTTGAGAGGCCTTTAAGCCCGGTCGGCGGACGGAGATTTTGGCTCGGGCATCTACACATTTTAAAATGTAGAATATGAATACATGGCTGCATCATTCCAATGAAGAAATAAAATAAATAATGTTTTAGGTAACAGGGCTGAGAAACAAACCAGCCAAGCTTAATGACTGTTTTAAGAATTATTCAGGCTGTACCTGAGTGATACCAATCTGAAAGGTGTTTGAATAAAGTGATCAGGTTTTCCTGTAAATTTGGGGGGTGAGCGTGAAGGAACTTTGGAATATTTTGGAGGAGATTTTTAACCCAGATAACCCTGAATTTTTTTCTTCATTTTGGTTGGTTATTCCTTGAATAATCAACCTATGTTTTCATGATAATGGTCAACCTCTCCGATTCGGCTCAAAATTTTTTTCTGGACGTTTCATGATGTCCTGATCAAAAAAGGTCAATGTCCGTCCGCCGTCCTCCGTCCGCCGTCCGCCGTACGCCGTCCATTGTCCACGCCGTTTTTGGTAGTAGAAAATGTTCTAAAAATCTGAAATTTGGGTCAGGGGTCTGTTCCCAGCCGAGATGGGTCCTCGAAACTTTTCAGCCCGATCGGACCAAATTTGGAGGGGGTAGGGGTCAAAATGTGTTTTTTGAAAAATGGATTTTCGAGATTTTGGGTGATTTAGGCGAGTGGGGTGTCATTTTCCACTAAATTTTGGACGCTGAATCCAATAAAATGGGTCCCAGAACAATTGGCACCCACTGGAAGAAGTAATGGGTCAAATTGGGTATTTATTACCCATGTGGGTGACTTCAGCCGAATAGACAAACAAAACACAGCGTCATATCCTGTTGTTTATAACCAGCTGTTAAACTTAGCAACCAATTTTGAGCAGTTGCCTACAATTCTTTTTACTGTCCGAGCTTTTTATTCGTACCATTCAATTCAATTTAATACAATTATTATAGCCTTCTAAATTACCTACGTTTTCTCAATATTATATTAGTAAATTAGTGTCGTAGTGCCCCATAGATACACCCATCTTGAATATGTGTTTTCGGGATTTCTGCTACCTAGGCGAGTAGGGTGTCATTTTCCACTAAATTATGAACGCTGAATCCAATAAAATGGGTCCCAGAACAATTGGCACCCACTGGAAGAAGTAATGGGTCAAATTGGGTATTTATTACCCAATTTGATTATGTGTTTTCGGGATTTCTGCTACCTAGGCGTGTGGGGTATCATTTTCCACTAAATTTTGGACGCTGAATTCAATGATGTGTGTCCCAGAACGATTGGCACCCACCGGAAGAAGTTATGGGTCAAAATGGGTATGTATCCACCCATTTGGTATGTGTCAGGATTTCTGGTACCTGGGCGTGTGGGGTATCATATTCCACTAAATTTTGGACCCTGAATCGATTGGAATGGGTCTGAGACCCGCCACACCCACTGTTTCCCCCATTCGAGGAATAACCAACCCGTGTGTAAGAATTTGCAGATTTTTTTCAAGTTATTCATGATAGATCACCTACATAGGCACCTCACAACTCATAAATAACATTTTTTTCATGATTCCCCCCACCACCTTGCTGTAACAGCACATCCTTCTGGAAGGCTTTCAGGACAATATGACATCTTTTTGCCAAATGGCATATTACCCCACATAGGCTATGAGAATGGTTATGGGAATAATCACAGGGATAATTTAGTTTCTCTTGAAATTATATTTATTAGAATAACTTATAATAGGAATGTAGAAATCATAAAAATGATAATGGAAATATGTATGTACAATCAAAATATAGGTAAAATTTTCTCATAAAAGGTATTGAAATGTCATGACTTTTTCTAGTATGAAGAAGTTTGAAATTAGCTCAAAAATGATAAAATTGTAGTACTTATGGATAAATAATTAGTAATGAGTTCATATTTTTGTGAGGATGAAACAATAAGGAGGCAACAATTGAAATCAGTTACGAATCACAAAATACTTTCACTTCTTGTGGAAATTTATAAAACAATCAACATGTAGTGGCACATCACACTTTACACATTTTGTAGTTGATTTAGTGTGACACTGTCGACAAATCAATTGTTGTTTCTTTCTTGTAGCTTCTAAAAGGGGTAGGCTGCACACAAGGTGGTCAATTCCGTCGAATCGGCTGTCAATTACCGCTGAGCTACTGGGTCGACCTCGATGTGTTACCACTCTTTTGTTGGTTTCCAGTACTGCCGTTGCAATCCTCCTTCTGAACGTCAAGTGATCAATATTTTCTTCTTTTCTGTTGTACAGACACCATGCATTCTGTTCCGAAACATCAATCAGATGTGCGATAAGGGGGAAATACCATTTTTCCCCCCTTATTCCACATCTGTATACGCTGATATAGCCCTATCAACATAATCCTATTTCTGGTGGTAGAATAGCGATATCCAATCCACTGGCTGGTATTTGGTCTTCATCTTCAGTCGCAAGAATGTCCAACAGCTCATTCAAAGTCAGGCGCTCCCTATAACAAGTAGAAAAATTTTTATGTCATATAGCCCTGAAAGCCTTCCAGAAGGATTCTGAAAATTAACATCGCACTGCGAGAATACAAGGGGCGCAACTCCAAAAATGACAGTTTTTAGTTGGGCCCGTTGTGTGATACTCCAAGACCAGCTCTACGCGCTGCTCCAACAGGCTTATTGCTATCTGCTCTGGTTGCCGCTAGACAGCAGGATAAGTCTCTTTCATTTTGGAAAAAATGGGTGGGAGGTTGCCTCACAAGGGGCGCATGACAGAGCTCCCAGTGTGTTGTTGGCATTCCTAGAGTGAGGGTGTCGTCACAACAGGCGCATTTGACTTGTGTCCTTTGTAACCTTGTGTTTTTTGTAAGTTGTGGCTGTTATAACCTTGGAGGTAAGTAAAAGTATCTAGTTAAGCCCTTTGTAACCTAAGATGTGGCTGTTATAACTTTGGAGGTAAGTAAAAGTATCTAGTTAAGCCCTTTGTAATATCTTCAACCAATAATAATTATTTTTACTGCTCACCATCTTTCTGCAACCCATGTTAGTTTCCATTTATTAATACATATTACAATATATTTGTTTGTTTTTCAGGATTTTTTCTATAGGTTTTAAGGTTTTTTTAAAAATTAGTAAGTCATATTAATTTTCTAATTTGATTTCGAATGATAACAATTGAGGTTGGTGCTGACGTCCCTTTATGTTTTGATGAGTTTTATTTTATTTTGCAGTCATGCCACTAAGATCAAAAGCTTTGTTGAATCTACTACCCAAAGTCGATTGCTACTCAAAAGATGGAGAGATTTGGATGTTGCTTCCTGCCAATATTGAAACTGGATCCATCATAGGTTCAGCAGATTTCAAGGATTTAGATGTCGCACTGCTAACACTAACCTTACTGAAGAACCAGGGAGTGCAAGAAGTGAAGGGACAGAGTGGCTCTTGGCAGACAGAAAGTCTGATCAAAAGCCCTGAACCAAATGAGGCTCCTATGGACCCGAGCTGTGAAATTGAGGAAGTGCCTGAACTTTCAGCACAGAATGATCCCGACAGACGTGACGCTGATCCTGAATTTAGCCTTGTGAATCAGGGAAATACTAACTTGAATGGAGATCCAATGATGGAAAGTAAATCCCTGCTGGTGAAGCCATTTTGTGAAGTCCAATCGTCACCTGCTGTTGTAGCAAATAGCGTTCATGATGATTCTTCGCCAGACTTCCTAGCAGAAGCTGGAATCAATAGTGATGATTCTGTGGGTGATCCATGCTACTCACCAATGAGCGAGGAATATGACGATTGGGATGGCGACTATGAAAATAATTATCACCCTCCGCCAAGAGTGGGCCAATATTTACTCCTGCCCAGTATGCGCAAATTATTCGGGATTCCAAGAAAAATGCGCCGTTCTTCGACGTGAATGAGCTCTGCCACAGCGATTTCTTTGATATCCAGTCTTGGACAAACCACCTTGGAAACAATTTTACCACAAATACTGAGGGAACTACCATACATTTCACTGACATCAAAGTTTTCAAACTCTCAAAGGAGGACATGGAATCGGTTCAATACAAAACATCTTACGAGGATGCATCTTTCGGTACAATTCGTTTCAAGAAATCGAAGAGACAGACAAGTAATAATAAAGATCTAAGCGAAGCCACTGCTCAATTGAGACCAGCCTTTAAGCAACAACCAAAGGTGGCTGAAAAGAAGAAGAAAGAGTTGATGAAACTGTTTGACAAGAATATAATACCTAAAACGTACTACGGGTTTTATGGTAATCTGTGAGTTACCAACGAACATAATTATTTTCAGGTACTTGAAGAATTATTAATATTTGGTATTCGTTCTTTTTTTTTTAATAAAATTATGATGTGACACAAGGTGTGTCCTTGAATTTGAGTTCCTTAAATTTGTATTGTTAAGTTACCTACTAGCCAAATTTCGAAAGGTATACCCCTGTTTGTCTTTCTTCACTCATAATAACGGTTGAGACTGACTAAGTATTATGTACTAGTGTGATTACGTGCGACTGCAATAATAATATTGTATTGACTGATAGAGTCCAAGAGTGACTATATACTACTGTGATTATGTGCGATTGAAATTACCTATAGCAATTAAGTTTGCAGTAAACGATTGTGATTCCACTACTTGCCTATATAGAAGGAAAATCTGCTGTTATTAAACAATTTATATTAATGAGGCCTAATTTTACTATTAATACAGTTCCCTCTCACGATTGAAATCCACAACTACTATTCAACTGCCCATATTTTTCATGATTTCATATCGAGAGAAAATGAATTATCCATCCTTGGTTCTAAACCGTCCAAAAGTGCAGCGATTCATCGTCATTAAGAGTAGATTCTACTACTGAATCAGTAGAATGTTATCTACTCTACATCTGGTGTAGCCACGCACAAGGGGCGTAACTCACAAAAATTTAGTGAATTTTTTTTTTTTAATTTTATTCATGAGAAAAAATTTGAAAAGCCCAGATCAATTTCCGGAGCTGCTGAATTTTCCTATCAAATGCAGAAAAAACCAAGGATCTATGTAGTGTAGACGAGTCGGAACAGCATTTTGAAATAGGTCAAAAACTTTAAAGCGGAGGCCGCAGTGCAGGAAGGTTGGTAGGATGGTGGATGGTAAATACCTGCCTGGCGACCATCCAGCTATTTATAACGTAAGTAACGGTACGATGGTAGCCGCAGTGGCCTCCCACTACCATCCAACCCCTTGAAACCATCCTAGGTACCCGCCTAGCGTCTATCCACCCATATCAGTCGTGTTTGTTATTCCATCCAGGCTGCATGGAGGAAATGGGTAATATATACCCAATTTGACCGATAACCTCTTCCAGTGGGTGCCAATAGTTCTGGGACCCATTTAATTGGATTCAGCGTCCAAAATTTAGTGGAAAATGATACCCCACACGCCTAGGTAGCAGAACTCCCGAAAACACATATTCAAAATGGGTAATAATTACCCAATTTGACCCATAACTCTTTGCAGTTTGCATTCAGTCAATTTCAGAAGTAAGTCAAACGCCTCAACTGACATCCTTAAATACGAATAGAATTTGTCCGGGTGTTGTCTTAATTTTTTGTACACTCTCACGAATTCCCCGTCCTGTTGCCGCCTCAAATTGTAAGCATGCACCCATGTAACGGGGCGGCAAATTTCAAGCGCCCCGCCAAGAAACCTCGGCGGCGGGGGACGGAACGACCCCTCTCCCCTCCAAACGCCTAACTCCAGCTGGGCGGAAGGCGTGCCCTCTTTGGATTGGGTAGGCGATGGGCGGCGCAAGACACCCAGGGAGGAGTAGAAGGGGAAGGCGACGTGACGAGCGGACGGAGAGAACGAGCAATCCCCAGTCGTATCCGAACTCACGAGAAGGAAGGTAGAAATCTCTGTTCGCGGAACGGAGTGAAGTGAACCGGGACATCGAAGTGACCCGGAACATCGAAGCGAAGTGAACCGGGACATTGAAGCGAAGTGAACCGGAACATCCAAGTGAACCGGGACATCGAAGTGAACCGGAACATCCAAGTGACCCGGAACATCGAAGGGAACCGGGGCATCCAAGTGACCCGGAACATCGAAGTGAACCGGGACATCCAAGTGACCCGGAACATCGAAGTGAACCGGGACATCCAAGTGAACCGGAACATCGAAGCGAAGTGAACCGGAACATCGAGGCGAAGTGAACCGGGACATCGAAGTGAAGTGAAAGTGACCTGAAGGAACGATTGTATCGTGGTTCCTTCAGGGTGAGAACTCGGGAATTGGGAGATCAGCCAATTCCTATCCCGTAACAGTGGACCCCTATTACGAACTGAAAATTCCCCGTCGGACCCGAGTGTTGATCCGTTCGCGCCCGACCGACGGCCAATAGTCTGGGTTTTCCACGCACCGCCAGTCGTCGGACCTCCGTTGGAAAGAGCCTCGCCTCCTCCGACCTGGACGGCGTTCCCCTGACCGAAGCCGAGCAGCGAAGAGCAAATCACCCGGTTGTCTCCATCCGAAGGCGTTGGTGCACGTAAGTGGCGAATTAACTCTGTCTCGTACCCTCGCAACGCGAAAGTCGACTCTTTAAATCTGGCCCAAGCCCTGACGTTTAGTCATTAGAAAGCTGATCAGAGAATCGTATGTTGTAACCGTAGTATTTAGTATCTTGTTGTTGTAGAAAAGCAAAGGGAGTTAGGGGAGGACATTAGTAAAACAGCTGTATTTTTCCGTTATTCTAAATCAAACACTCCTGAGCCTTCAGCTACCTAGTAAATTCACTGGCCTTCAGCCCTTCACATTCTACCTACTCACTAATTAGATTAAGTCATAGTCAGTATCCTTCTCGGCCGAGACATTCCTTATTTCATATTTCGAACAATTGCGTTATTACAAACCAATATTGAACTCTTGCCTTTCACTTACGAAACCCCATTCCTCAGAGCTTAGTCAATTCAGGTATACTTGGAGTCTATGACCGACCGTCTCCGACATTCCGAACGGTAAGTGAAAGTCTTTAGTCTCCCACTAATTTATTCGCCTAGGTCTATTTCTGGATCCCTAGCCCGTTAGGTGAAACGGCGGGTTACATCTTTTGGTGGCAAGCGGTGGGATATTTCAGAAATCTCGATTTCTGTCGTATCCACAACAAGTGATCTTGACCAGGCGAATATTGGTGAGAAAAAGCTCTGAAGGAATTGGGTCGCGTTTTATAATCTCGAAATTTAAATTGTGCTAGTTATAGATTCTGAAATTTAAAATTGTAAGAAACAAACAAATCGGCCCGAGTGTGAGGAAGCGAGTGAGGAGTCAATTAACTTCAAATCCGTATCATTTTTCTTTCTTTCCATAAATCAAAATTTAACTACTGGCTCATTTATCTAGTAGCATCACTCTCGTATAGCCTTTGTTCCGAGACTGTCCCGGGTCTGTGCCGGGACTGATCCGTAGCCCCTGTGCCGGGACTGTTCCGAGGCCCTCTGTGCCGAGACTGTCCCGGGTCTGTGCCGAGACTGTCCCGGGTCTGTGCCGGGACTGTTCCGAGGCCCTCTGTTCCGAGACTGTCCCGGGTCTGTGCCGGGACTGTTCCGAGGCCCTCTGTTCCGAGACTGTCCCGGGTCTGTGCCGGGACTGTTCCGAGGCCCTCTGTGCCGGGACTGTTCCGACGAGCCTTCAGCTCTAATAGACATCCCGATTCCAGACCCGTCATAGCTCTTACCAACTGGGAAGTCCTTTCTCGATTCGTGGGGAAATTATCGGTCCTTGGTGCTCAAGAAAGTGATCTATCAGTTCTGTAATTTTTTTTTATTTAGTTCTTTTGTGCAACAAGTGAGTTCGCGACCATGCAACGAAACAGCAGCCCATCAGTCGAGGGCGAAGCCATGATGAACGCCGTGACGGAAGCGATGAACAAACTGGGCGCCTTCTTCCGCGAGCCTGCGGCCTCTGGCATTCCGCGGTCGTTGTTTATGGAAGTCGACCCATGGAACCCTGATGAGCCGGGTGCTATCACGGCATCCGTGTTCTTCCAGGAAGTGGAGCAAGCAACCCAAGAGCTTGACGAGCACAAGAGACTGCGATTCCTTCGCACCCGCCTAAAAGGTGGAGCCAAGCGATTCCTCCAGGATGGTCTTGGCGAAACCCCGTACACGACCGTGAAGAAGGCCATACTGGCATGGTATGGCGAGGAAAGTCCCGAGAAGGCGACCATACGACTCTGGACAGCCCAGAGAGACCCCGACGAGTCCATCCGACGGTTCGCAGAACGACTTCTGGCCACGGCACGATCGGCTGTCCGAACTGAACCCAACCTGAACGATGCCCAACGTCGGGAATGGACAAGACGAAAGGCACTCAGCGCTTTTGTCCGCGGGCAACCGAAAGAACTCCATCTCTACTTGCAGGGTAACCCTCCGGACACCTTGGAGGATGCAGTGGAGCGGGCTGAGGGATGGGAGGACGTAATGAGAGCAAAGCAGGACTACGATGCTCGATGGGACATAGCCGCTGTCAGCGGATCAAGACCTTCGGAGCCCAAGAAATGCTACTCTTGCGGAGAACCAGGGCATTTTGCAGCAAACTGCCTGCAAAAACCCAGAAGCCCGCTCCGCTACCCAAACAAACCGGCCACGTTCGGCGATCACCAGTTGATACCGGTGCCGACGAAGTTACCACCGACCGTCCCAGTGCTGCCCTGTATGTACTGTGGTGATATGTCCCACTTTCCAGTGAGTTGCCCCCACGGACTCTACGCGGCCTTGTTCTGCAATTTCTGTGGATCCCGTGACCATCTGGAGGCGGATTGCCTGAAGAAGAAGAAGACCCTGCCCATCTCGAATCCGCGAATGCACCAGGTCAGAAACATCAGTACGACCCATGAAACCCAAGCCAGTCTCACAACAACTAACGAGGACGAACCAATCGTCGACGTCCGCGGAGACGAGCTGGTGACCTACCAGACCGCGGTGAATGGTGTCATGATGCCCATGATACTGATCACCGCCGGCTTGGGGAAGGAGTCCCGGCGAATGGTCGTGGATACTGGTGCTGCAGTGTCTGTCCTATCAAGACCTGTGCCTGGCATTGACATCCGCCCAACAGAAATGGAGCTATGGGGTGCCGACGGACAACCACTGCCCGTGATGGGGATCCAGGATGTACGTATCACCATCGGTCCGGTTACGATCACGCACGCGTTCTGTGTCTTCCAACGACCTGACTCCGGCTTGGATCTGATCGGACTGGACCTCCTGAGGAAGTTACCCCTTGGCATACGCCCGGATATCGGCGTAGTGGAGATGAAAGAACCCGCCACGGGGAAGATGATCTCCATTGGCGTGGTCGCCCCTGACCCGGACCTCCTCAGGCGCGCCCGTCAACTAAAGGACGACAGGAGGGCGCAAAAAGCCCGGGAAACCGCCCGAGCCACGAAACCCGACACCGACAACAATCGCCAGGGCGGGTCCACAGCCGCTCCAACATCTGCCGAGGCCCCCGAACCTAGTGTCGACGACAACCACCAAGGCCAATTGACCACCGAGACAGCACCATCCAGAAAGCAGCCGGTGGTACACCCTCCGATGTCCGAGGTAGCAGAATTCCCAACCGAGATCTGGGACAATCCACCTTCAACCTCTGAATTGGAGTGCCAGGTGCATCAGCATCTGACTCATCTGGCGGGACCCGACTACCATTTGGTCAAGGACTGCCTGACGCAGAAGCTGCATCTCTTCGAGAAGCCCGGGAAGGAGGGTTGTTCCCTGCAGGTGGCTCACGAAATTGACACCGGAAGCGCGAGCCCCACGGCCAGAAAACCCTATCCAGTAGCGCATGCCCTGAGGGGCTTCGTGGAAGACCAAGTCTACTCCTTGCTGGCCGACGGTGTTATTGTGCCATCCAAAAGCCCCTGGAACGCTCCAGTAGTCATCGCCAAGAAGAAGACCCCTCCCGGTGAGCCACAGCAGTACCGATTCTGCATTGACTATCGGGAAATAAACGCCAAAACCAAGGGTAACAAGTACCCTATCCCTCGGTTGCAGGAAACCCTGGCCATGATGGGGCGTAGTAAGATCTTCACAACCCTGGACCTGACTATGGGATATCACCAGATACCCGTCAGTCCCGAATCGAGGGAAAAGACCGCGTTCACGGCACTAAATCGTCATTTCGAGTATGTGCGCATGCCCTTCGGGCTTAAAAATGCCCCGGCAACCTTCCAAGCCGCCATGAATGACGTACTCGACGGACTGCTGGGTGACGGTTGTCTAATATACCTCGACGACGTCATCATCTTCACTGAGGATCTGCAGTCGCATGTTAACATATTGCGAGCCGTTCTGGAGAGATTTGAAGCGACTGGATTCCGCCTTAATCTCAAGAAGTGCTCGTTCCTGAAGTCTCGCGTCAACTTCCTAGGCCATGTTATCACGTCAGAAGGAATCGAGATGGAGTCGGAAAAGGTCAAAGCCATAGGAGAATACCCTCCGCCGACAAGCGTTCGTGAGCTCCGATCCTTCTTGGGACTGGCCGGTTTTTACCGCCGTTTCATCGAGCACTACTCGGCAATGAGCGCCCCTCTCACCAAACTCTTGAGGAAAAACCGGGAGTACAGCTGGGGTGAAGAGCAGCAGAGCGCGTTCGACCAACTCAAGCAAGCGCTCATGACCCAACCCGTGCTCGCCTATCCGGACTTTGACAAGCCATTCATCCTGTCCACGGACGCCTCAGGAACCGCTATGGGAGCAGTACTAGCCCAGGAACATCAAGGGCAGGAGCGACCGGTCGCTTACGCGAGTCGCGCCCTCAACGATGCTGAGACACGTTACTCCACCACCGAGCGTGAGCTCCTTGCTGTAGTCTGGGGCGTGACGCATTTCCAGCAATTCCTGCTCGGGAAGAAGTTCGTCCTGAGGACCGACCACGCAGCACTCACGGCAGCCATGAATCTACGCGATCCAACTTCGCGCATTGGACGATGGATCCTCCGGCTGACGGAGTACGAGTATGAAGCGCAGTACCGCCCCGGATCGCAGATGGCTCATGTCGACGGCCTGAGTCGTGTTCCCGTTGGCGCCATCACACTAAGCATGCCGAAGGAACTTCTGATGGCGGCCCAATCCTTGGACACCTGGATCTCCACCCTGACGGCTGATCCAGGGAAGTATCAACTAAAGGAGGAGGAAGGAGTCTGGAAGAAGGAGGTCG
Organism: Cyrtorhinus lividipennis; assembly: GCA_019603395.1. Classification (NCBI taxonomy): domain Eukaryota; kingdom Metazoa; phylum Arthropoda; class Insecta; order Hemiptera; family Miridae; genus Cyrtorhinus; species Cyrtorhinus lividipennis. Next base: position 26,094,386 of record CM034003.1, on the reverse strand, counting down.
ATGTGGATGGCCAGCGGATCACGGTGCCACTGATCCCATCCACCATGCGGCGCTGGTTCCTGACCAATTGTCATCAACATCAGTGGGCCGGGCACCCTGGCATAGAAACAACTACCCGTGTCGCCAGGCGGTACGGGTACTGGAAGAAGATGGTACGTGACATCCGAGAGTTCGTCCAGAAATGCCAGGAGTGCCAGGAGAGGAACACTCCCCCAAATTTGACACCACCAATCCAGAAACCCGAGATACCGACCCGAATTGGTCAAATCGTCGGTATTGACTTTGTTGGGCCTCTACCTGGTCGAGGGGGTACCAAATACATCCTGACGGTAATCGATCAGTTCTCTAAGTACGCAGAGGCTTATGTCACCACAGATTGCACAGCAGTAACAACCGCTCGCGTATTGACCACGAAGTACCTACCAACCCATGGTGCACCCGAGAGGCTCGTCTCCGACCGAGGCGCCGCCTTCATCTCGGGGGTCGTCAAGGAGCTCTGCGATACCTGGGAGATACGCCACGTCCACACCTCCGCTTACCACCCACAGGCCAACGGGGTATGTGAGCGATTCCATCGCACTCTGGCAAACCTGGTAGCGAAACTGAAACGAAACACCCGGGACTGGGAAGCCGCCTTGCCTTTGGCACTAGCTGCCTACCGCAGCCTTCCCCACTGTAGTACAGGCTATTCGCCAAATCACCTGGTTTTCGGACGAGAGCTGAGAATGCCGCACCTAGCCGAAATCAGCATGAAACGGGAAGCAACATCGCCCTTGAAAGATCAACACCAGGAAATGGTGCGGGTCCGTTTGGAAGCCGAGCGACAGTTGAGGCGCGCTTGGCACACCCGCGAGCAGGCAATCAACAAGCGACGCCACTCTCGGGAGTTCCAGATAGGCCAACAAGTGTATGCCCAGCAGCTCGTCGCCCCACCAGGTACAGTGAAGAAGTTCTGGAGCCCCTGGAAAGGACCGCTCCGTGTGACCCGCAAATTGACCGATGTCAATTACGAGGTCCAGGATGTCCTGGGGAAGACCACGCGTTACCACCTCAGCAGGCTCAAGCCAGCGTTTCTCAACAGCGTGCCAGACGACGCCGTCACCCCCGACGTAGCGGAGGAGTCGCGCCCACCCGAGAGCCCTGCCCCTCCACCTAGCGAAGATAGTGGAGGGACGTGGTTGTCAGACCCTCTGGAATGGCCGGAACCAGTACGGACCGAAGAAGATCCTGAACCTGGGGCCCAGGGCCCTGGAAGATCCTCCAGCCGAATCCCGATTCCGATTAGGACGGCGTCCAGTCCATACGGGCTAAGACCAAGGCGCAAAACGATCGACTACGCGCAGCTCCACGCGGGGAAGATATCAACACCTCGAACGGGATGAAGCAATTAAAAAAAAAAATATAATAAAAAAAAAAAAAAAAAAAAAAAAAAAAAAAAAAAAAAAAATAATTTTTCAAGTTTTGGGGTATACTCGTAAATTGTGAAGTAGAATAGGGAATGTCTTACCTGTAGAATAAAATGCACGACACCAGTACTTGCCTTGTTTGATTAATGACCGTACCTCATGGATCGGGACAGGACTGCCTTGCCACTCCCCTCTTTTCCTTTGTTTTCCCTTGTAATGGTAGCTAAAATCTAGGATTGTTGTTCAGCGTCTGGCTCTGTGCAGAGAGGGAGGTTGTCTGCATGATACATGAGCCATTGACTGACGTACAACGGGTGAGTCGGAGCGTGAGAGGAGACTAACAGAAAGGCCGGTTTGTCTGTTTCAGGGTATAGTGGGAAAATAGGAGATCAGCGAACGACACCAGAAGACTATGGCGCTACCTCGACCGCGGGTACCGTCGTCGGTGAGCAGCACGGACTTGGAACCCGGAAGTACGGAGTGGCTGGCCGTCACCTCCACGGTCATCATGGGGCTGGGCAAGCTGGTCGCGTCCTGCGACAGGATGCCAACACAGAGGCGGATTCTGCTGCGCTGCCTAGACGAGCTTGGGGAAAGCTTGAACGTTGGCGACTCGGGGGTGGACATGAGATCAAGATCGAGTGGTGGGTCGGTGGAGGTCGAGTCCCTGCGTTGCCGAGTGATCATGATGGAACAACGGCTGCAAGCCATGACCCACCTCAACGACTCATTCGGGTCAAGCACGCACCGCGCCACCCCTCGAGGATCGTCGACACCACGACCTGACAGCAACGTGGACGGATACCCCGCCCCTGCATTCACAGCGCCCGCCGCGGCCGAGCCGAGTATTGCCGACTCGTCGACTTCGTCCTCGGACTCCTCGTCATCTGAAGAAACCGCACGGGAATCAGACACCACCCCAGGGCAACCGCGTTCCGGCTCCTCCCGGGCCTCCACCCCTCGGCCGGTGAGGGTCGTCCTAGCTGATGGGAATGCTGGCGCTAGTTCACCCGTGGCCCCTGCCGACCCATCCAACATACCACCTTGGAACATCCGCGCCAGCGTACCCTCGACGAATGGGAGCGTCCTGTGCTGCATCTGCACGAAGCGACAACACCCGCCGACAACCTACCGCTGCGGTGGCTGCAAAGTGATGTGGAATCGGCTGGTGAGGAAGTGCCGGAACCTACAACCCACGGATCCCGCCTACCCGAAGCCCTGCTCCATCGCCGAACACGAGACGGACCGCCCACCAACCTGTGCCTGCTTGCAGACGCTGGCGGTACGAGCAAGCGTGGATAGCAGCCAAACGACCTGACGCAATGCCCATCGCACCAGTCACCCCCACCGGAAGGAAAATTGCCGAGGTAGACCTCGGCCTCCGAAGATCGGAGGGGTGTAACGGGGCGGCAAATTTCAAGCGCCCCGCCAAGAAACCTCGGCGGCGGGGGACGGAACGACCCCTCTCCCCTCCAAACGCCTAACTCCAGCTGGGCGGAAGGCGTGCCCTCTTTGGATTGGGTAGGCGATGGGCGGCGCAAGACACCCAGGGAGGAGTAGAAGGGGAAGGCGACGTGACGAGCGGACGGAGAGAACGAGCAATCCCCAGTCGTATCCGAACTCACGAGAAGGAAGGTAGAAATCTCTGTTCGCGGAACGGAGTGAAGTGAACCGGGACATCGAAGTGACCCGGAACATCGAAGCGAAGTGAACCGGGACATTGAAGCGAAGTGAACCGGAACATCCAAGTGAACCGGGACATCGAAGTGAACCGGAACATCCAAGTGACCCGGAACATCGAAGGGAACCGGGGCATCCAAGTGACCCGGAACATCGAAGTGAACCGGGACATCCAAGTGACCCGGAACATCGAAGTGAACCGGGACATCCAAGTGAACCGGAACATCGAAGCGAAGTGAACCGGAACATCGAGGCGAAGTGAACCGGGACATCGAAGTGAAGTGAAAGTGACCTGAAGGAACGATTGTATCGTGGTTCCTTCAGGGTGAGAACTCGGGAATTGGGAGATCAGCCAATTCCTATCCCGTAACAGTGGACCCCTATTACGAACTGAAAATTCCCCGTCGGACCCGAGTGTTGATCCGTTCGCGCCCGACCGACGGCCAATAGTCTGGGTTTTCCACGCACCGCCAGTCGTCGGACCTCCGTTGGAAAGAGCCTCGCCTCCTCCGACCTGGACGGCGTTCCCCTGACCGAAGCCGAGCAGCGAAGAGCAAATCACCCGGTTGTCTCCATCCGAAGGCGTTGGTGCACGTAAGTGGCGAATTAACTCTGTCTCGTACCCTCGCAACGCGAAAGTCGACTCTTTAAATCTGGCCCAAGCCCTGACGTTTAGTCATTAGAAAGCTGATCAGAGAATCGTATGTTGTAACCGTAGTATTTAGTATCTTGTTGTTGTAGAAAAGCAAAGGGAGTTAGGGGAGGACATTAGTAAAACAACTGTATTTTTCCGTTATTCTAAATCAAACACTCCTGAGCCTTCAGCTACCTAGTAAATTCACTTGGCCTTCAGCCCTTCACATTCTACCTACTCACTAATTAGATTAAGTCATAGTCAGTATCCTTCTCGGCCGAGACATTCCTTATTTCATATTTCGAACAATTGCGTTATTACAAACCAATATTGAACTCTTGCCTTTCACTTACGAAACCCCATTCCTCAGAGCTTAGTCAATTCAGGTGTACTTGGAGTCTATGACCGACCGTCTCCGACATTCCGAACGGTAAGTGAAAGTCTTTAGTCTCCCACTAATTTGTTCGCCTAGGTCTATTTCTGGATCCCTAGCCCGTTAGGTGAAACGGCGGGTTACACCCACGGTTTTTTTTTATCACAGTAGTTGCTCCAATATTTCCCAAAGTTGATCTCAGCAAAATTCCCGAAGATGAACTTAGCAACATTTTTTTCCCAACTTTTGAGAGAGACATGACTTCTACACGGCAGTCAGTTGGATACTGGCTTCATTTTACTGCGTCCAAGATGCATCTACCCTCCACCATCCACCTTTACCATCCAACCTCCTTGCGACCATCTACCATCCTGCAGTGCGGCCTCAGCCTAAGGCTTGGTACACAGGAACGACAAATGTCGTGTGTTGTGAACGACAGTTTCACGGTCATTGCAGTACACACGTAGGCCGGGAATTTTCCCGTATTCCTAGAAATCGAAGGAGTGGGGACTACAAATCAGTGACGGGAACTTACCGTACGTGTGTACCCTTCCATAAGCAAACATGGACTGCTAGACCGATGCCGGGAAACGACCGATGCCGGGCTAGCAGGTAGCCCTCGTCCCGGCACCCGTTAAATTCCCGCACTGTCGGGAGCCGTCATTCGTGTGAACTGCTCCATACACTTTAACGTATAACCAAGCCTAAGGCTTGGTACACACGAACGACAAATGTCGTGTGTCGTGTGAGGGGGTTTCCCGTCACCGGGGAAGCCTTACGTTAAAGTGTATGGAGCAGTTCACACGAATGACGGCTCCCGACAGTGCGGGAATTTAACGGGTGCCGGGACGAGGGCTACCTGCTAGCCCGGCATCGGTCGTTTCCCGGCATCGGTCTAGCAGTCCATGTTTGCTTATGGAAGGGTACACACGTACGGTAAGTTCCCGTCACTGATTTGTAGTCCCCACTCCTTCGGTTTCTAGGAATACGGGAAAATTCCCGGCCTACGTGTGTACTGCAATGACCGTGAAACTGTCGTTCACGACACACGACATTTGTCGTTCGTGTGTACCAAGCCTAAATGCGTTTTACCGGAAATGGTGATTTCGGAGTTGCGCCCCTTGTATTCTCGCAGTGCGACATGAAATTATAGATTTATAATTGATCTAGGGTCATAAACACCCATATATCCTTGTAGACCAATACTTTGACTACTTATTTCTAGAATTTGAAATTTGAAAGTTGATTTGAAAAAAAGTTATACTTACTCATTACATATGATGTTCGTCAAATCATCCATCTTGGAACTACCGGAACTTCCACATGTTCAACTGACGCCAGCTAACAAGAAACTGGTGAATGAACTATTCCAAGGACACGACTAGGTATCCCTCTACACATTGCCACCACTCCCAGTAAAAATTCTAACTAACATACTGGCATGTTTTGTGAAGGCTTGATTCCATCCTTCAGGGAGGCAGGGCTACTGGGTTAAGTAAGAAAACATGAACTGCATAGGAGAAATGGGAGCCACAGCAACCGCCAGCCATGCCAACAGCAGAAACAAGGTTGCCAACAAAACGAAAAGAAAAGGATTGCAACCTAGCGTCACCTCTAAGCAATAAGAAAGGGTAGGTGGTGACAAAGAATAGGGGATTTGCCCTCCATTCCTCGTCACTATCCAACTCGTAATTCTGACTACATTTCTCATTGGGTCAATGTTATTTTCTTCTAACTGGGCCAATTTGAAATAAATTACGAAGAGCGTACTTAAACGAGTATTAAAAACGGTTTAACACGATTTAAAATAAATGTTTTAAACACCCCTTCGTGCAACAAGGTGTTTAAAACAACACCAACCCTGCAAGGAGGCGAAGCAAGCGTCCCCAGGTATTCAATACTGGGGTTTCTGAAATGTGCCAAAGACGTGTGACCGAGCAAATTTGTTTTCACCAACCTCATATACAGGAGAAAGTCGAGTTTCTAAATTCTGTAGATTCGCGGAACCCCGAAAATTTGCAGGGACTTTTTGGACTTTAGTTGTGCCATGCATTCACTAATGGAGACCAAACGAATCGGAATAAGAAAGCTGAACACGAATAATTGTGGACCATCACAACTGGATTGACGCCAGCTGCTTTGGTTTCTCGAGCTCATTCTCACTCTCGTCTTACTTTTTTTAAAATTTCGTTTTAGTCTCAGTTTCTAAAACTTTGAATAATCGTTCCGTTTCCGATAGAAAGTCGTTCTGCAACTACATACGTGACACATTAACGCACAAACAACCGTCGAGCGAGGAAGTAAGTTGTCACCAGAATAAGGCAGAGGCAGACAAAGTCTCCGCAATAATTTCCAATAAACCGAATTTCTTCTCCCGCAAGGAGACGATCTCAAGACGTTAAAGAGAAGTAAAACAGAAATGGAGCGCAGGATCAGGCTGCGGACCCTCAACACTCACATCACCTGTAAAATATGCCGTGGATATCTCGTGGACGCGACGACAGTCACAGAATGTCTCCACACTTTCTGCAAAAGCTGCCTCGTCAAACATTTAGAAGAAAACAACACATGCCCGACCTGCCAAATCGTCATACATCAATCTTACCCTCTGCAATATATCAGTTTCGACCGCACGATGCAGGACATCGTGTACAAACTCGTGCCGAACCTCCAGGCCAACGAAATGAAACGTGAAAGAGACTTTTACAAAGCTCGAGGGCTCGTGTGTCCCAAAGACATCATCCAACCGGTGGGCGAGCAAGAAGAAGAGAAACCCGTGGCCAACGCCAACGCTGCTGAAGCCGATTTCCACAGATTGGACGAACAGGTCAATGTCGGGCTCGAGTGCACTTCCGACAACCTGAAATCCCTCAAGAGGAGTTTCCTCCGATTGTCCGCTCAAGCGACCATCACCCACCTGAAGAAATTCATTGCGCTCAAAGTTCTCGACTCCATGGACTGCTACCGCGACATCGACATCCTCTGCAACGACGAGCTCCTCGGAAAGGACCATACGCTGAAATTCGTCTATGTTACGCGCTGGAGAAAACAAAACCCTCCGCTTCGACTTCCAGTACCGGCCCCGTATAGACATATGAGTTTTACTGGATGAAACTTTTGCGTTGCAGCCCATACTGTCTTTTTTTATTCGGTTTTCATCAAATGTTCTTGTATTCACCCTCTTACTGATTTCTTCAAATCTTTTTCAAGGCTACTCGATTATATTGAACCTTCATTCTGAAACCTTGAAACCCTCCCTAGTTTTTTTAGAATGTAACGAAATGCCTATTTCGTCCTTATACGGGTGCTATGAGTATAGAAGTGCGCAAATTGCAAATTTACCTTTTGATACATTTAGTTTTTCACCCTTCTTTGCATATTTCTGATGTTGAGCATCAACGATTCTGCCCCTATGTACCGGGCTATAAAGGTGCTTAAAAGTTGATATTTCGACTTCATCTTTGCAATTTTTTTAAACTTATTCCTGTGAAATAAACTTTTTACTCAGTAAACTGTGGTTTAACGTTATATCCACTTTGTCCCGAACACCCCAAAGCGCTCTATGAGGGAACTTGCTTGCTCCTGCGACCATAGTTGTTTGATGAAGGGAAAAGACACCAGCAACTTCAATCACTATAACGAACCAACAATGTAAATTTACACACTCAGGACTATGTCACTAATTATTATTGGCTAAAGGCGTTAAAATTATGTCCTGAAGGTTGAACACGCAATGTGAAGGAAATAAACTACAATCGTTTTGATGATGACAATCTCGGTTACCGAGAAGATAAGATAGGATATTGATATCATGTCCTAAAAGGTAATAAAAAGGGCCCTTAGACCTTCAAAGAAGGAGGTTATAAAATATTCAAAAACTGCAACAAAAAAAATTTTGAAATTACTTTAACATACTTACAGAGGGGGTCTGAGAAATTAGTTAATCGGTCGAGTGTGTTTTAAAACGTCCAAATAGTCTTCAGATTGACGAACTGAGTGGAAAATGCGAATAACGTGTACATAAAAATTATGCAATGTCCATGAAAGTAGACAATGAACCAATGAAACCTAGGTCATCAAATCAGAAATTTCGCAAGTAGACTCTACCTAGGGCTGCTATAACATTTTTAACTAGTAACTTCAATGTAAATTTCATTCATTCAAGTGGTTGAGTCAAAATCATAAAAGGTATGATGACAAATTATGAAATCTTGATTTAATGGAAGTTTTTCCTTTCTCAATACTTCAAAGTAATAAAATGTAGTGGAAAAACGCTGCAAATTCTTACACAGGGGTTGGTTATTCGTCAGACCAGGCTCATGGAAACTTATTTAAAAACATGGGGGAAATGGGGAAAACGGTGGGTGCGGCGGGTCCAAGACCCATTCCAATCGATTCACTGTCCATGATTTGGTGGAAAATGATACCCCACACGGCCAAGTACCAGAAATCTCATAAACACATATTTAAAATGAGTAATATATACCCAATTTGACCCATAATTTCTTCCAGTGGGTGCCAATCGTCCTGAGATCCACTTCATTGGATTCAGCTTCCAAGATTTAGCGGAAAATGATACCCCACACGCCTAGGTTCAAGAAATCTCAAAAACACATATTCAAAATGGGTAATATATACCCAATTTGACCCATAACTTCTTCCAGTGGGTGCCGATCGTTCTGGGACCCATTTAATTTGATTCAGCGTCCAAAATTTAGTGGAAAATGATACCCCACTCGCCTAGATCGCCCAAAATCTCGAAAATCCATTTTTCAAAAAACACATTTTGACCCCTACCCCGCCCAAATTTCATTCATGCAAATGGTCAACCTCTCTGATTCGGCTCAAAATTTTTTTCTGGACGTTTCATGGTGTCTAGATCAAAAAACGTCAATGTCCGTCCGCCGTCCACGCCGTTTTTGGTAGTAGAAAATTTTCTAAAAATCTGAAATTTGGGTCAGGGGTCTGTTACCGGTCTAGGACGGTCCTCCAAGATTTTCAGCCCAAGCGGACCAAATTTGGGCAAGGTAGGGGTCAAAATGTGTTTTTTGAAAAATGGATTTTCGAGATTTTGGGCGATCTAGGCGAGTGGGGTATCATTTTCCACTAAATTTTGGACGCTAAATCAAATGAAATGGGTCTCAGGACGATTGGCACCCACTGGAAGAAGTTATGGGTCAAATTGGGTATATATTACCCATTTTGAATATGTGTTTTTGAGATTTCTGGAACCTAGGCGTGTGGGGTATCATTTTCGCTAAATCTTGGAAGCTGAATCCAATGAAGTGGGTCCCAGGACGACTGGCACCCACTGGAAGAAGTTATGGGTCAAATTGGGTATATATTACTCATTTAAAATAAGTGTTTATGAGATTCCTGGTACCTGGGCGTGTGGGGTATCATTTTCCACTAAATCATGGACACTGAGTCTGGGACCCGCCGCACCCACCGTTTTCCCCATTTCCCCCATGTTTTTATGCGTAAGTTTCCATGCGCCTGGTCTGACGAATAACCAACCCCTGTGTAAGAATTTGCAGCGTTTTTGATCTAGACATCATGAAACGTCCAGAAAAAAATTTTGAGCCGAATCGGAGAGGTTGACCATTTGCATGAAAACATAGGTTGATTATTCAAGGAATAACCAACCAAAACGTATTAACGTAAAATTGAACATGGTCAGGGAGAGGTAGACAAGAAAATCAGTTCTTGCGATTATCTGCTGAAGTATTACTATTTGTAATTAACCAAAACAAGTCAAAAACAATATCAACGATTCTTTTATACATTGTCATAAGTAAAAACATTCTTAGGACTAATACGAGTAGTTTCCATGGGGAACATTACAGTGATCCAGTAGGTAAAGATAACAACCACATAGATTCGGAATAGAAGTTCCGTTAAATAAGCAAGCTTTCGGTGAAAAATCTTCGTCGGTAACAAAATCGTTAGATTCTTGGAAGAACCCATAGCGCCCGATTGGCCCTACACGGATGAATTTATTACTCCGATGGCTCATATCCAGTAAATGATCAACTAGGGTACAGACTGAGCTGCGTGGCACAGTTCTGGCGCACATTGGAGAGCAGTTGAGTGAGCAAAGCAGTGAACCATGGTCGATATTTAAGTATAGTAACTAATTTCGGATTGAGCTCAGAATCAGAAGACAGTTTCTGGTCGTTATGCTGGGTCTAAGAAAAAACCAAAAAAGCGAAGCCTTGAAAAAGTGAATATACGAAAAAAAGGAAGGAGAACCCATGGAGTACTTATTTCAACAAGAGAGTTGCCTGATGACCGCTTTACGACCTATTTTCGTCTGAATGGACACGAATTTAGGGAAGTTCGTGAACTGGTCCAACCGTACACACATTCTGAGGCCTGTAAAGCTCAAAAATCCATTAAGACTGCGGAAAACTGGAAATTTATTAATTTATTGTAGTCCGAGAATTGTCGTGTCATCGTCTTATCCCAATATTGCAGGCGGGTACTACGCTTTGCTACCATGTTACTGAATGGGTGTGCACTGCAGCTCCTACCACATTTTAGAGAAATCAATCCTCACGTTTCTCAACAGCAGAATAAGGCGTTAAAATAAATGAAATCCGGCCTATACCTCGATCTTAATTCAGTTTGGTACCCCAAGCTAATGGATCTAATCTATAAAACCTATTTACTAGTGCGTAGCGGTGACAAATAGACAATCTCGATTTGAGGAAATCATCACTGTCGAGAGATCTCCCATAGATTCAGGAAACTCACTCGATGTACACAAAACAGATTCGTTTGAATAATGAAGAGGAAAGTTTGATAAGAGGGAACCGACTTAAAGTAAGAAGGCGAACTCACGAAAAATGGTGCTTAATACGTAGTCTACGATATTTTATGTAAAATGCTTTCCATCATTCGTATTTGTTGGTTGATTGAGTTCAATTCGTGTTGTTTGATCGTCCGTTGATTATCGATGATCTCAAGGTGACGTAGCGTTTCTTTTCTTTTCTCCTTCAGTCGTAAAATGTACATATTGTGTCTTTCGGGTGTGCCTTCAACAACGTCTTTCTGGAGAACGACACGAAAAGAGGTTGAGATTCTCAGTTCGTTAAACATGCAATAAACTTCAATCATTCAAAAATTTGAAGTTGTTCTAGGCATTCAACCAATAATTTTTCTATGAAATGAGTAAGAAAGCGAAATGTTGACCGGTCCTTTGGAGTGCTAATTGATTGAAATTGGCAAGACTTTAGGAAATGGAAGAGATTTCAGCGTTAAGAAATGCACTCAAGTTCTTGAGATCGCTCTTGATGACAAACTGGATCACCTGGAAGTCAACTGTATAGACGAAGTAAATAAGATACTTTTTTTTGACGTATTTCCATGAGAGGGCATTTTCTTAAATGTCGTCGAGTATGCGTACAAAAATTCATTTATTCATTTTTTATTGATATTTTGAATGTTTCCATTCTTGCTATCCCTCATTCTATCTTAAATTTTAATTATATTTGTTGGGGGTCGATATGAGGCTAGCGAAACCTCCCTTTTACAAGCTGATCCCTATTATCCCTCAACTAAATCGCGTAAGAATTGTTTAAGTAGTTATCTAACACGAAAATCCAGACTGACACGAAACCAAATTTGACCAGGAGCTTCTGAAGTGCAATATGCAAGTGAAAATATTGATTTCGGAGGAGAAAAAAATTTTTGAGAAGGATTTTGCCGCGTTGCAAACTCTGAAGCAATGAAAAATAAAATACCGGTATCGTGGAGGAATTCGTCGTTTGCGATGGGAGATCAATCGTACAATCGGGAATCTTAGATCCAATAATGACGTTATCCGCAATGCCATTGGAATCTAAAGAGCCGTTTGAACGTTTTGCCAATTTCGCGGGTCTTTGACTGACGGTCGATTTCATATCTTGGTTCTCTTTCCAACAGTTGTTCTCGAGACTCTTGAAGGCAAGTTTACCGGCGTCTGAAACAGGAGGTAGGAACAGGTTCTGGACAAGACTTTACCAACAGGATCATGAGGAAGAACGAGTAACATTCGAAGTATAAACCTGTTAAACGTATTGTGTGGCCGCCGAGAACGGCAGAGGATAAGGTGGTGTCATCGTCTGGTTCTATCATGGCAACGCCGTGAGATTTTAGCAGCCGGATAGCACTGTCTTTTGACACTGTAACAAGGTTCTCATTGAATTGAATTTATTGCTCAAAGGATGCTGAATCAAAGGAATAAATCAGACTGTGAAAAGATTTGAAGGGACTTGGGAAAGAGAAATGGACTGCTGATGGACTGCTTAGAGTTGCATATTTTGCCATTCAGTGCTGTCGTACTGTCTTCCTTGTTGGGACAGAGCGTATCAAACAACGCTCGCACCATTAATCACAACCCAGAAGGCCATTGTGAGAATCATATTCCCGTGAGCACACAATGCCTCTTTTTAAAAAATTGAATATTTTGCCATTCTCTGTGCTAAAAGAGCTTGCTTTTGTAAGGCATCTTGTAAAAAGTAAGCGCTTTGTTCATCCGTCTCATGAAATTAGCACTAGGTTTAAAACGAACAGTAATATTGTAGGTAGTCCCTCTCAATACCAAAACTGCAAAGAATTTCCATGAGTCTTGTTCAGTTAGGATCATCAACGGTTTTCCGACGGATTTAAAGACATTTTATTGATTCTGGTGATAATACATTTAGGCAGGTTTCAGAGAAACTAAAATCATACTATCTAGGCCGGTTAGCTTTGTAACGATAATTTAGTACTACAAACAACCACGACTCGTTTCACGAATCTTTCTTTTGGGGAATCCTCTAAACTTTAGGAGTCGCAATTTTCTAATAAATGAGTAAATGATGAAATCATATTTTCCGTCAATCGCTTTATAAAAGAGATCGAGGGAAAAGAAATTTTTTTAGCTAGGATCCTTTTTTTTCCCAAGAAGAGGCTCAAATAGGATTAGCATAACACATGACTCACTCTCTTCCGCAGATGATATTTTGTCGGTTTCTACGTCCTCTTTATCTGCGCCTTTAGTGGGTCCTTCGTCGCGGCAATTGTCGGCAGTAATGGCGAGTACTTTCTTACCAATTCTTTCGACGTGTGATTTTTTTTTGCCTTTGACAGATAACGTAGCCCAAAAATTAAATCAGCAAAAACTAGTTAACTATTTTCTTTTTTCCAAAAAGTTTTTGAACGTACTAGGTGGTTCGAAAATTTCCGCAACGGGTTTCATATTATTTCCAGGGACGATGAGTAAATTTTCTCTTAAGCTGGCAGTGCGGACATTTCTGGTAGTTATATCAATAGAGTCAGCATCCTGGAACAAAGTCAGTATGTAGTAAGTCGTGAGTGAAGCTAACTTTACGCTATTGTTTGAAACATAAGGCCAGACAACTAGAGAAACCATTAACAATAATTTCAACTCTTTTCCATTCCAAAAACTGAAAATCTATACAATAAGTATTTCCCTGGAGCCTAAGCACATATTTGGATTTTCATCCAAAAACCAACCATTGTTTTCTATTTGAAAAGAGAAACATTTACTAAACCGCCTTTTCACGTATTCAAGTTTGTATATTAAAAATATGAAACGTACAACTGGCGTCTGGGATCATTGGAGGTACTCACAGCCCAAATGGACCGTCTGAGTCAGGCGATGAAGTAAGAAAATTTCATTTGAAATTTCTGCTGATGTTCACTTGCTTATTTCAAATGTTTTTATATGTGGTCCGTTTTGCTGATGTTGGACCTTGACAAAGTTGCAGCTATCTCTCAAAACCGTTCAAGAACTAGTCTGATTTGAAAAAAAAAAAATTGATAGATAACGCCCTGAACCATTTGGGTGGAGGGAAAAAACCCATTTTCGACACCTTTGTGAATCTGGTGCCTTATTTTTACACGATAATAATGGGTTCTGAAAATGTCCATCACGCCTGGGCTGATATTGTGCACAAAACGTTTCAACCCAATCGCTGCACCAGGGGATTTGAAGGCGTTTATATAATAAGACTAAGTAAATCAAATTTCCTAAAAAGCCAACTGTTGGGCTGAAATTCCAGAGTCTCACCCCGTGTTTGCCGTGAAAGAGGGTAAATAACAAGAAAGTAGCTGTTGGACCACATAAATGACCAGACGTGATTGTGAAAGAAGACAGCAGCAACCCACTTCCTATTTTCATAATTTTTTTTCTACCTGTCTGTGAAGAGGAAGGTATTAATCAATTTAATTCTGCGAGTCTGTGGGTGAGAACGCAATAAAAAGGTTTACGATGAACCCCGGACCGATTAGCGTGTTTACTGGCACATCGTATTTACCCACATTCTGTTTCAGAATCAGGTTCAGCTTTCAAGCTGAAAGACACTATTTCCCAAAACTTGCGTATCAATGAATCCTGTGAAGTTCACTTACTGCAGAAAACACTAAATGAGCATGATCTAAACCGAGGAAACTAGCTTGCCTCTTACTTGAATGATCTTCAACATGTCGAGATAGTGATTCTCTCTGGCTATCATCCCAGGAGTCTTGCCAAATCTGTTCTTAGCCCAGCAATCCGCGCCATAGTCGATGAGTATCCTGGCCGTCAGTAAGTCTCCATTCTCCGCTGCCCAGTGTAAAGGTGCCATTCCCATCTGAAATTCTCAAAAAACTATTGAACATGCTCTCAAATCCTCATTGAAAGTTAACTCACCATAGGAATGGCATTTCCGTTTGATGGAATCATTGACAACCACGGATGACGTACCATATCCTTACAATTGACCTCAAGCCCGTGAGCAAGGAGAAGCTTCACCATATAAGAAACGCCCATTTGAGCAGCGATGTGCAGAGGAGTTCTACCCACTTTGTTTGACACATCCCTAGAGATGCCATGTTTGAGCAGTAATTCGGCAATTTCAGCGTGTTTGTCGAGAACAGCAAAATGCAGAGGGCTGGTTCCAACCTGTTTACAACACCGCCAATTGAATCGTGAACTGAACGGGAGAGGAAATAAAGTTAAATTCATTGCATCTAGTGATCACACAGAAAATTTTTACCCAGTCTGCAATAAACGGAGCGCCTGCCTTCAAGAGTTGCCTAACTTCTCCAACGTCGCCAATTTTGCAACTGTCGAGTAACCTTTTTCCAAGAGAAAGCAAATTCAGTTCTTTCACATGTTCTGGCACACTTTCCTGAAAAGTAAATTCCAAAAGTTGCATTAGTCAGTACATAAAATTAAGGCTCGAACTTCAAGGTGCCGACTCTGAACTGCTGGTGGGAACTTTTAGGTAATCGGGCTTTCACAAACGTTTTCTGGGGGTGTTCTTATACTGAGTTACGAAAAGCTGGCGAGAACGCGAAAAAAAGGAAGGATGTGATTTAAAATGTTTGACCATCATTGAGACAAAATAAGAAAAAATCGAGACTTCAAGTAAAATAACAACGTTTATGAGAAACAGGTAATGCTTTATTTTTCGAAAAGCATATCTTTTCCTTTCCTTAGCTTATCTGCTGTGGTTGTAGAAAGTGAGTTTTCGCTCAACTTCAATCTGTTCAGCATCAGCATCAAAGGACGTACGAAAACTCTAGTTCTAATCTTTTCTTCGTTTCAAAGTGATTAGTGACATGAAATTTTCATTGCCTTCACAAATTATGAATGTACGGTTTCCAGTTCCCTCCAGCAAATCTAGACGAGAGGCATATACCAGAAACACGACTGCAAATCGAAGTTTGTGTATAGTCAGCAATTCGGCTCAGGGAGAACCAGCAAAAACGCATCGTGTATCATAGGTAAAAAAATCTCGCTAATTGTAGTGGGACGAACCAACTTACAACCAACAGTCCATCAATTTGTTAGGAGGCATATCGTACATCAGCATTTTTTATAATTGTTTTCACCAACAACAACATGATCAATTAGGCATTCAAAACAATACCTTCGAATTGCAGTGATTTTCTGGGGAGGGGAACGTAATAATTTCGTCATTTCCGGTGATGATAGCACCAACTGAAACACTGTTCCTGTCAAGCTTCAAAGGCCCCATCTTTTGAACCCCAGGAGAAACTGTTCTAGGCCGCTTTTTCTGACCAGGAGACATTTTCTGAAATGGAAAGAAACGAAAGGATCAAGTTACTTATTGGACAAGACGATTTCCTACGCCTATACTTCAGTTTCCATGAAATTTCGATAATCTGTGGGCACCCGTCGCTTATGATGTTTCCCGCTGAAATAGTTCAGCTAGGAATCTCCTTCACGAGTAGATGACGCTACAGTTATCTCTGGTTGTTTGAAGTGCAGCTGCGTTATAAAAGAATTGTGCTTCCAAGACAAATGAGGCGCCACTATTTTACAAATCTTGCTAATGAGTACAAAGTTCACGCTAGGGATTATGGGGACGTGGCCATAAGCAAGGAATTAGGAGAAGTCGGGAAAGGTGACAATAGTTACAATACACTTCCCTGATATATATTAAAAGCATTTCAAGCTGTACGAAAACAGCCTTGGGGTATATACTTAGCGCTCGTCTCTACAGTATAGTTTTAGAATAAATAGTTACATTGGATCATATCGTGTGCTTATAGAACCATTCGATAGAAGATTACAAAGGAATGCCTTATAAGTCTACCTTTTGCTCATTTAATACGCTATGAACAGTAGCGGCAGAACATGATTATGTGCTCACCATGGTTATCTTTGTGCTGTACCAGTCAGAGTAAGGCAGCCCTAAAAACGTCCGACAGAAGGATCTGGCGAATGACCCTAAATCACGATATAAGAAGAAAACGACAATTCAAGAATTCCAGAAGAATCGTTCAATTAAAATGACTGGTCCTCTTCGGTTTAGTCGTCACGCTGTTACATAGTGAAACAACCGCCTCGCGCTTCAGTACAAAGAACAAAATATCGAATTTTGTTGATAGGTGTTTATTTTGCAAGGTACACGGACAACATGTGTAGTGAATTGATGGACTGCAATCTAGCTTCATCCTTGTTCCATGGCGACAGTTACCGACCTCTAAACTCGGACCTTGTAGAGAATAGTGATAGTGGCTGTACGCTGCAGTTGGTGTTGTTGTATACTTTGAGAGGTACCCCTGTTCATAAACTCAGGGTAATTTAGCGTGTAAAGGGTTGGTGTGCCCGTAACAGCTAAAAAAATATGGAGGAAACATGCTTGGTTTTTATAAATGTATACACGACCAAAACCTCCGCCAAAAAAGTCCTAAAAGTTGGAACGAAATCAGTCGCCCTTGTAATACCTTCTCTTCCCACCAGGAGCGGTTCATCAAGCGGGGTTTAGTTTTGATTTTGAGCATGGGTTCTGAGTTTGGGCTGACACTGGCTGAACTTCTTCTGAATAATATTTTTATCCTTGAAGATCTTGCAAATTTGATGGTCCCAGAGACGGGTTTGTCAAATCAAAGAGGTCGGAGGTATGAGTATCGAGTAACGAGTCCATATAACAAGAAGGAGAAGTTATAGGATTTCCATCATCATCTGTAACCTTGAAACTGAAATGTAAACAAAATTGTAGAATTTGATGAAAGAATGTCGAGAGAATATCATGTCCTTATTCCGATTACGTCCCCACAGTCCATACAGGCCTAACCATAAAAGAGATTTGCTAATGATAAACCTGCTAGTGACATCTACATTTTTCAAAAAAAAATCTTTTGGTCCGTACCTTTAATTGATCACAAATGAGTAAAATTTTTACAGGAATTCCATCCTCAAGATTAAAGGTGTCGTTACTAAAGATGGGCAAAGTAGTTCATTGAACGGAACTATCTCTTCTTAGTTCGTTCACTAATGTGAACTAGTTTAAGGAACTAGTTCAATTGAAAATCTAGTTCTCATTTTCAAATTAATGCGTGATTGACTACATTTAGCAGTTTAGCTTCATTGCACTGCATTGTTGCACCTCTAGACCAGATCAAGTTAACAAGTCGAAATAGCTTCCAGTTATTATTTAAACTAAAGATAAGTTTATAATGAAACTTGTTAACAAGTCAAAATAGCTATAATAAGTTTATAAGAAACAAACAGGTCATTGAAACTACACTTGTGCGCTTTCGTCTTTCAATTTTCAACATCCGTCTTTCAACTTGCCTCAACTCTTTCGACGCATGCTGGAGAGGCAAGCGATTCCTGTCCACATTTGCCCGCCAGTTTCCTTTCAACCTCCCGAGATGGAGTCAGCAGACGATTCATGTTTCCTAATAAGTGCGGCATTCGTGGTGATTGAAAAAGCAAGAAAAATAGGAAAACGCGGGGAAAGAAGCGATCCATGTGAATGAGTGACTATTTGAAAACTCGGGACTACAAGATTTTTAAAGAAGTGGATGCAGATGATGTTTTGTTCAAAAACTTCCCTCGACTGTTGAAGGATAACTTTCATTCATTGTTAAATGACTGACTCGGAACAAAATTGAAAAAAAGGACACACGTCTCCGTGAAGCTATACCTCCAGAATATAGGCTGGCCCTGAGGTTTTTGGCCAATGGTGTTTCGAACCAGTCTCTTTTCTATCTATTCAAAGTGTCCAAACAGAGTATATCATAAATGATACCCATAGTTTTGAATGAAATACACTATTAAACTTGAACATGGCACTTTTCCCCACGAAAACTCATGCGAAGTGTATTGAGAAATAAGGATAAGGATAAGGTCTAGCAATGTTTTGACTTCCTGCCGATAGAGGCGGGGTTGAGCTTCTCCACACCATTTTAGGTTGTGGTGTGTGTCTAGTGAATACAAGGTTTACCAATCCATCGGTAAATATTAAAAAAGTGAACGGTTTGACGCAAAGAAATACAACCCATGCGATTTGGCGTGCGCTGCTCCTTGCGCCATGATGCATGCCTCATGGCACACAAAAGTTGAACAAGTGTAGACATACCTATAGGAATTGAGAGAATAACGATCATGATTCCTCACTAACGAAAAATCGTTTAAATTGTTTAATATTATTTATGTATTGACAATGCCGCGAATCACAGCTTGGCGAACTATTTTCACAACTTCTCAACCGAATGGACGAACTATTTTGATTTTGAACGCCTAGTGACTACGTATTTTACTGGTGACGAACGCCAGCTAGTTCATAATAGTTCAGACATACAGATCAATATTAGGACCAAAGGAACTATTGAACTATCTGTGTATGCCGAACTGTAGTTCGCCTGCACGACCGACTGATGTGAATAGTTTTCTGGAGCAGTTCATTTGAACTAGTTCGTTCGCGAACTACACATCTCTAATCGTTACCGTAGCTCTTTTGGTTGGTTATTCCTTGAATAATCAACCTATGTTTTCATGCAAATGGTCAACCTCTCCGATTCGGCTCAAAATTTTTTTCTGGACGTTTCATGGTGTCTAGATCAAAAAAGGTCAATGTCCGTCCGCCGTCCACGCCGTTTTTGGTAGTAGAAAATTTTCTATAAATCTGAAATTTGGGTCAGGGGTCTGATACCGGCCTAGGACGGTCCTCCAAACTTTTCAGCCCGATCGGACCAAATTTGGGCGGGGTAGGGGTCAAAATGTTTTTTGAAAAATGGATTTTCGAGATTTTGGGCGATCTAGGCGAGTGGGGTATCATTTTCCACTAAATTTTGGACGCTGAATCAAATGAAATGGGTCTCAGGACGATTGGCACCCACTGGAAGAAGTTATGGGTCAAATTGGGTATATATTACCCATTTTGAATATGTGTTTTTGAGATTTCTGGAACCTAGGCGTGTGGGGTATCATTTTCCACTAAATCATGGACACTGAATCGATTGGAATTGGTCTGGGACCCGCCGCACCCACCGTTTTCACCATTTCCCCCATGTTTTTAAATAAGTTTCCATGCGCCTGGTCTGACGAATAACCAACCCCTGTGTAAGAATTTTTTTTAACTGATTGTTGTTGAGGAAGTTATTCGGTCTGAGTGGTAACGATCATGACGTCAGAGGTTAGGTGGAGTTCGTCATGGTAGAAGTAGGAAGGAATCCTACTTCGATGGAGTTCGTGTTGGGTTGAGCTATCGAATGAAAGAACCAAATCAGCTGGAACTGGAGGGTAGAATCTAGTTTGTTATCTTACAGCATAGGGAACCCAGACTTTAATTTCATCTAATTTTTGTTGACCATAATGATTGTTTGTTTTTGATGTTGTGTGGAAATCCAATAGTTCAGTGGCAGCTGTAACATGAACATTTTCATATTGAATCCTCTTCACCTGTGATCGGTTGATATAATAACAAGCTTGTGCGATAAGCTTACCACAAGTGTCAATATGACACTCATAGAAGGAATTGGCGATGAAGTGACACAATTTTTTGGTGTGCTTTTATTGTTATTACTGGGTATTGTGGCCTGGTGGTCAACTCGTATTTCAGATTTACCTCCGATACGCACGGTACTTATACTTGAAAGAAGGACGCAAACTGATGTTGGCAACACCAGGCAAACTGTCACCAATCAACCTGAAAGAAATGTCAGTGATTCAACCCCTAGTAGAAGTGAAACGTTTACGCGAAACACTGACGATAAGGCTGACAATATAAGAAGTAACGAAAGCGTCGCTCAGGAATCGGCGGCGAGTGGGGTAGGAAACTTATCGGCAGCCCCCGAGGTTAAGACCGATGAGCCAGAAACTGGGCAAAATTTCAATGAGCGGTCAGATGCGGATGTTGAGCAACGTGACGAGACTGCAGACGAAACGGCTCTTGAAGAAAACCCGGACGAGGCGTCTTCAGAAGAGGCTAGTCAAGACGTAGACAACATCCGAATACGATTGAAATATCTCAATGACGACCAAAAATTGGTTCGAGGAAAGTTAGGCGAGCTTTTGGGGGACTTCAAGAGGTAAAACCCTACATTTCAGTCTATTTATACTCGCACTGTGGATTCATTGTGCCTACCATTAAGAACCAGAATCAGTGCGCTTAGCTTCTCAGGTTGGGATTGCAGAGGTTTCCATTGCACTAACTTTTTGTTCTTTTCAGGAGGCATTTCAGTGTCGAGTTGTCGCGTGAAAAGAGAGTTCGTCTGATATTCAACGGCCAAGTATTACAAAGTGATGAGCAAGTAAGCGTTTTGTGGTGTTCCTGAACTAACAGCTAAATTATTTCCTGCCTAATATTTAAGAACAATGCGGAAAAACCGATGGGCGGACTAGCCTTAGATCGTGGCTTATATCAGTGGAGAACTCTCCTCCCACATAGAGTGAATCACGGGCAGCCCCCATCACGGCCTTGGCTGGATTCCTATTCGTTTAAACCTCTCTAGAAATGCACGTTCCTCTGAATGAGTCTCCCCAAGTTAGGCTCGCAAGTTCTCGAATAAACGCTGCCCGAAAGCGTTATCCAAAAAATGCCATTATGGTGTCGTGGACGTGGTTAACCGTCCTCCAATGGCATACACCTTGAAAATTGTAGTAAAATGGGCTGAAGAAAAGAACACTAGCCTCTAGCACAACGAGAAAATGAAGTTTTAGTGATTTATTAGTATTCAAATTGGATTACTATTAAAGCCCCTCGAAACGCCTCAAAGCGTCTGTAGCGAATTTTCTTCTTAGTAATTTGAAAGGAGGGGAGCACTTGTCAGCGGCTGCTAACAGGAGAGGTGGGCGAGGATCAACGCAAAGTTGAGATATGAACTTTTGGAGATTTATGAGAATCAAACTATAACTGATGGGGTCACAAATCACTCTGACCAATTGTGCAAAATAACTACGCAGGTGTTGGGCCCTCAAAATATTTGCCATTGTTCTTTTGTTACTTAACTATACTACTCTTCCTAACCCCACCAGATTGCGACTGGAGAAATCTTGAAAATAAAAAGGCAAAAGGTAACAGAAGTTATGAATGGAATCAGTCAGACAAGCGCATTTTATTTTTGACACATTGGTTAAGTGGTGAAAATTCTTTATAGATTATGAGGGAAGAGAAGAGAAAATACTTATGTTGGCCAATGCTTTATTGGAAAATGCAACAAGAAAGGGCACTGCTTTGGGAATATTTAGTGCACTGTCTTCTATTGAGGGGAATATCCTCCTGCTTGAGGCTACGTTTTGAATTAAATTCTGAACAATCATATCAATGTATCCAACGAGTGAATACCCCGGACTGATCACTCAGCCCCATCCCTGCCAACCCATTTTTACTAGTGCAACGTCTCACAAACAAACTCTCTCAGGCGTTCCTTTCCTATTCTAAAATTAAACTTCCCATAATGCCCATCATTTTCTTGTCGGCTGCTCTGCTGCAAAGTTACTTCTAATGTAAGAAGGGACAAATAGAGATGGAATAAGCCTAATACCTGTCTAGCCCTTACAATTTGTTGTTCATGTTGATAGTCACAAACTTGTACGTGTGCCCCTTCATGACAATAGTCACCTTCTGTGACGAATTTCGGGCGAAAATATTTTCTGCATTGTCGCAGGTAACTTGGATTTTTAGCTCTAACACCCTTAGGGATGGTTGCGAGATAAATTTACATTTAATGATTTCGATGCAAATACAATAATACCTCAACTGGTTACTGTTGGCACTATCTCACCCTCCATTTCGACTGAATGAGCATTGCTTTTTCAAAGGTTGGGCAGCCAGTATCTCGGTGCTACGTATTGGTTACCCATTGTGAGATGTTCATCCTGTTCTCTTGTACGTATTTTGCCCTCAACTCTGTTTATTACCATTATCATTTTCCACAGACGTTGCAAGGTTATGGCCTCTACGACAACTGCGTGGTCCACTGTTTGGTGCATCAACAAGTTAATACGAACCGATCCAGCTCGCAGCAAGCTGCCAGCGCCAACGCCTCGCCCCCCGAATGGAATCTAGGCGGTGTCCTATACGTCAGCCTCAGCCTCCTCCTTGGACTCATCTGGCTCCTTAGATATCACTATTCTCAATTATTCACCCTTACCACGACCACCGCTCTCACAGGCCTCACTGCAATGTTCGCTGTCTCCATCATAGGGATGTACATGCCAGACCACGAAGCGCCAGCTGCATAGATGCAAGGATGTAACACCATAATTTGTCATCTTTCAGACGGAGACAATCTCATTTCCACCGTGCATCAAGTACCATGCTATCGAAATTATTAATTACCTACCATTATATTTTTGCCAAAGTTTTGTCAAATTATATTATTTCTCTGGAATGAGCTATTGGAGATTGCACATTGCTATACCATCACATATTGGTTTATACCGTAGAAATCGTGACCTTTGAACGAGGGATTTCTAATTGGTAATATCTTGAGAAAGGTAAATTGCCTCATTAGACTCATTGAATCTACTGAAACACTTGCAGATTGATCAATATTGCTTGTCTTAATATTAATTGATATTAATATGAAGAGTGAATTGGCTGATGTAGGGGGATCATCTCGGCTCATTCTGTAATTTCGCAGCGGCTACCGATGGACCCCTCCCTTTCTTAAATCAGTAACGTGTCACAGCGCAAAGATGGAGTTTCGATGATTTACCTAGTAACAGAACTTAGGTTCATACCGATTAATTTTTAAGTGCCTCTCCGCGCCATAAATTAATTTAGAAGCAGTGTCGTTCATGCGCAGGAAATTCTGTTGTGTTTAGTTGTAGGTAAAAGCAATGAGTTCATAAAACAGAAACAAATTGTGTGGGGAAATTCGAATATGTACAATAAATAATTATCCATTCGATATTTTTATTTATCATTTTGTTGGCTGTTATGGTTGTGTCATCCTTTGTACGGTGAGTCTCCCCAGCCAGTTAAGTGAGCTCTTTAGCTTATTTAGATTATATCAAGAGAAGAATTCTTCTCATTCTTGCAGCATTCAGCCGACCATACCGTGCTGCTGAACCTGGTTCCATAAGGTAACATACCTTATTACAGCTTTGAAGGCACAAGGAACTTAATTCTACATAAGACGATCGTTTCAACTCAAGAAAGCCCAAGTACAGTGCAATAACTGAAGCTACCGTGAGGCGGTTGCGCTTTATAAAATCTAAATTACCACTACAGCTGTTGTAGTCATATAATAAATTTGATAATAAAAATAAAAGCTGGAATGATGCAGTGATATTGCAATAAGTTCTTTTTCTCACAGAAGTATTGGCAACAATTGGTAAACATTTCGTTAAAGAGTGGTTTTAGCATGTAATTCGCGAGACCGGGAACATTACTAACTACCTACATCATGGAGAATTAATTTTCGGTCTCTATTCTGCTTCACTCTAGAAATTTCAGAAAATCAGGGCTCTAGAGCAAAGCAGACTCTGAGGAGAATTTTCTTTGCTCAACCCCCTCCACCCATCAATACTGAACAGGACGACTGTGTACATTACAGATATCCCACGTGACTCCTCTACCCTCATTTTACAAGGGTTGAAAGCGTCTGCCTTAGTTTCTAATTTACAACAATAATTTTGATGACCAAACAGAGGTATAACAAAATTATTCAATACTAGGTATAAAAAATTATTATGCGTATGAAATATGTGCGAATATTTAAATTGAATATTGACGATTCTGATGGTTAGGCAACAATCTGACCAACTGTGAGTTAGAAAGTAACTAAGCGTTCGACTCAACCATTTTAAAAAAATTAATTTCTGGGTTATAACCATGTATATTATGCCCAAGGTTGATCTCAAGTTTCAAGATATCTAAATTCTACAACTGATATATCGTACGCGCATCCGCCGTCCACGCCAATTTAAACGGCGCCAAATTTTCTAATATCTGAAATTCCGGTGTATCTCCTTTTATGCAGTACATCATATAGTATAGTACTGTCATAAATCCGCCTCATAAATTCCACAAACCTGTACTATGTATTAGGTTCATTTGGCCAGTAGCGGTTTCACCACCTTTTAGTTGGTTATTCCTTGAATAATCAACCTGTTTTCATGCAAAAGGTCAACCTCTCCGGTTCGGCTCAAGAAATTTTTCCGAGTGTTTTAAGGTGTCTAGATCAAAAAAACAAAATGTCCGTCCGCCGTACGCCGTGTTTGGTAGTAGAAAATTTTCTAAAAATCTGAAATTTGGGTCAGGGGCCTGTTCCCGGCCTAGGACGGTCCTCGAAACTTTTCAGCCCGATCGGACCAAATTTGGATGGGATAGGGGTCAAAATGTGTTTTTTGAAAACTGGATTTTAGAGTTTTTGGGCGATATAGGCGAGTGGGGTATCATTTTCCACTAAATTTTGGACGCTGAATCCAATGAAATGGGTTCCAGATCGATCGGCACCCAATGGAAGAAGTTATTGGTCAAATAGGGTATATATTACCCATTTTGAATATGTGTTTTTGGGATTTCTGGTACCTGGGCGTGTGGGGTATCATTTTTCACTAAATTTTGGATCCTGAATCGATTGGAATGGGTCTGGGACCCGCCGCACCCACTGTTTTCCCCATTTCCCCCATGTTGATGAAATGAGTCACCTTGCGCCTGGTCCGAGGAATAACCAACCCGTGTGTAATTTGCAGCGTTTTTCTATTCAGGTACCCAATCTGGAGGCTTCGTAAATACGCATTCCTACAACCCCCCCATGTTTTACGTATTTACCTGATACAATCTGAAGATAAATCTTAACAATTTTCCTTTTGGATGTTCGTAAAAGGAGGGGCCAGAGCTTTCAGATTCCT
Source organism: Cyrtorhinus lividipennis (assembly GCA_019603395.1). NCBI lineage: Eukaryota > Metazoa > Arthropoda > Insecta > Hemiptera > Miridae > Cyrtorhinus > Cyrtorhinus lividipennis. The sequence continues at coordinate 26,068,701 of CM034003.1, read as the reverse complement.
GTGCCGGTCGAGAACAGGAGTAAGTATTTATTCATTAATTGTTGGTCTCTGAAACGCCAATAGGTTATTCTCAAAAATAGGCTGACCATGTTTCGTGCATAAGATGCGATAGTAGTAGAGATCAGAGTAACCTAGTTAGGAGACAGTGGCGAATCAAGTTTTAGCGAGCACGTTTTTGGTATCGGCGTTGGGTGTTGTTACAACTACAAAGAAGACCTACCCCGATGGAAAAGATCCATTTTCGTTTAAGATAATTCCAAAAATGTGAGGGAAGAGAACCAGTCGTATCATGACTCGATTTCCGGTCTATGAGCGAATATTATTGACGGGAATAAATTGTCACCGACGCAGGGAAGACGGCGAAAACGGGGTGGATCGATAGATTTGAACTCGGGTCGCTTGAGCGCGCTGAAGTACGATTCCCGCGCCTTGACGAGTGGCGTTTTCGCTTCGGCCGCCATTGCGCTCGTCCACCTCACAGCGGACACTACGGTTGCGTGCGGTTGCCATATCTCTTCACTTGGCCTCCATCTCTCGGGTTGTGCGTGTTCTCTCCACTTCCAAGCCGATCTCTGACAATTTTTTGTCATCAATCTCCTCATCTGAACCATGGAAAAACGGATAGAATTGGAGAAAAGGGGTAGGAACCCTGACCAGGTGAGTGAATTTTCCTTCAACCCTATTCCCAATTCAATTTTCGTGTATCCGAAAATCTCCACCGATTAGATGATTGTTATAGAAAAAGAGAAGCCACCTAAGCATTCTGTTTATCCCGGCAAATTTTTATCATTTCTCCCTGAAAAAACTCATCTTATATCCTTCATCCAACCTGTATTTACCCGTCTGTCTTCCCATCGGATCTCGTAGTGGATAAAAATAAAGTAGATTCTCTATCAAAAATAAATTTCAGATTCCCTATGTGCGTTGCCAGTTCACGTGTGCATTTTGGTTAGAAACCTGTTTTTAACAAATTACCGTCTCACCATTATTCATTCCCATCTTTCTTACTTATCATCTTGTTGCTTGTTGAGCATTTCAAAGAATGCTGTCGCAAATTTCCCTCGTTTTGTAGTTCTGCGTTGCACATTTTGGGATTCCTACCTCGACTCATTTTGAAAGCTGGATGCTTATAGAAAAGCAATTGTGGTTGTTTTGGTGATAACGTCGGTCAACTTGAATTGTTCGGCCAATTTCTGAGAAGAAAACTGATTGAGAATTCCAATTGGCCAATTTATTACGTTCCTATTGATTGTTTTTGTCATGGCGTTTGGCCTCGTATGTTACATTTCTGCGATGGTTGTCGCGTTGGTGGGTTTTAGTATAAATTGAAATGGCGTGTTGTATTTGTTTTGGACAACTTTGAAAGGGGATTTTCTCTGAAAGGCGGGTTTGTTTTCGTGCCGACGGACTAGTGGGAATGTTGCACCCGCCGATGGATTCGATCTTCGTGCGGTGGAAGGGGAAAAGAGGGGAATCGTACAATTCAACCTGTTGAAGATTTTCGGCTGCCCTGAAGTGATTCCCTGCGTTAATTCGCCGGATTTTGGTGCGAATGCTCTTGTTAAATTACTCTGTACGTTTAACCGTGTTCTCTTCTTTTAATTTTCCTATCAATCGGCTGTGGGCTGCGTATCGGCCGGGCGGTGTAGCATGGGGAGGGAAGAGGGGGGGTCGGCCATGTTTGGTCGATCGCTATGCGCACTTGTTCCTCGGGCTCCTTGCCGGGGTTATTTTTTCGATGTTCTCTCCCTCTCTGTTGTACCTACCCACTCCCCCTATTTCATTCTTGTCGCCTTCCTGACTTGGTGTTCTCAGGAACTGTTCGCATCAAGAAGTATCTAGATGTCCGCCGGTTTCCTGGGTATTCGGATCTACTTTTCCCTTTTTCCCCCCCACGCAGCGTCCTATCTCCCTGCAATTGGCGGACGCTCATCGGCCTTCTCGTATCGATAAGCTCCCTGTCTCGATTTTGGACGACTTGTTGATTAATCAATAAACTAGAATATTGACCTACCTACGAACACGTATTTGTTTCCTGTACATACCGACGAGTCACCATTTTTACACCAACACGCCCCTAATCATTGTCAACTTATCTCTCGGCCATGCTTCCAGTTTTCTAGAAGTTTAGCTACTCACTTTAAAGAAAATACAATTTTAATTTAACTTCATATTGTCGCCTTATTCACATCTGCGACTATATAGGCCTCACCCGACTCAAAAATCTTAATTCTAGCAAAAAAATTAAGAGATGGCTCGAACGATTATCTATGACACGGATTTGTGGCACCCAAGCATAGTACAAATCGAGGAAAGTTCTTCGAAACGTTCTTCAAGAAAAATTAGGAGCAAGCGGTATTCAAGAATCCCAAAATATTGCGTTAGCTACATCCCGAGAATCTTATTTATTTATTTATTTATTACACAAGAACGGGACAAGCCCAATTACAGAAAATAGAAAAATAAAATGCATTCGCACGCATGCCATGAATCAGAGACAGTAATGAGATTACTGACAGTAAATGCACCAAAGATAGTCAGTGGAGTGAGAAGACTTGGCGACAGGATCGAAGAGAGCGAAGGGAGATCGAGAGCAGGTCGATGTCATGCTCAGCCGACAGCAGGTTAGCCATTCTGGGAAGTCGGCAGATAGGACGAGAACGCATGTAGTTGGTAGGTGAGAATGGCACAGCAAAGAGATCGCAGGAGCGCAGGCCTACTCGGGGCACCCGCAGGCCAAACTGGGCTAGCAAAGATTGGGCATCAATGCGCCCAGAGAAGATGCCGTGCATGAAGGACATGTCCGCGAGAGCCCGGCGGGCTGAGGGGCTGAGCAGATGAAACTGCCGGCCCAGGGCACTTTAGTCCACGTCCTCCCGACGAACCCCAAGCTTGAAGGCCAGGTAACGTAGGAACGCACGGTACACCCTGTTCAGCTGATCCACATGGCACTCGTATGAGGGACTCCAGACGACGGAAGCATACTCCAGGTGAGGCTGGACAATAGCCCGATAGAGGGCAACGAGGGCAGTGGTACTGGTGAACTCCCTGGTGTTTCGCTTTATAAACCCGAGGGCACGCATAGCTCGAGAAGAGGCCTGGGCAATGTGTGGGCAATCTTAAGAGGAACTGCTACTGCACGAGTGCACGTCAAGCTAATATATTGCGCATTCTCTTTGTTACAGATTTCGGATCTAAACCTGGACAATTGCCGGAGCACTACCATTGAAGGGTTGACGGACGAGTATGTCAATTTGAAAGCTCTCAGCCTCATCAACGTTGGGCTGACCAGTTTGAAAGGCTTTCCCAAGCTACCTAATCTGCAGAAGGTATGCGTATATCACAGTTTAACGAGACGGTGTAGTATCAGGATCGGTGTTGGTTTCCCTTATACGCTCAAAGCTTTGAAAAGAATCACCAATTGCTAGAAATTAATGTATCATAAAGTTAATATTGGAGAAGTTCAAGATGGTGCCGTGGCAACATAACAACATAATATTGATGCATGGGGATGACGTCGTGAGTAGAGAGGGGGTGCTGAGTAGGCTTACCGGGATGTATACCGTGAGTAGAGAATATAAACTTGACCAAACATCCTCGATCCGTGGAAGCTTGGAAAGACCCATGTTCAAGCAATGACTTACTATTTGAGGGACTCGAGTCTGTCGTAGAAGACAACCGTGATCTGTTTGTTGTGAGCTATTGGTAATGCTAAATACTAATAAAACATCTATCAGCATGTAGGTTAGTGTTAGCATGAAGGCGGGATTCGCTGACGTGACGTGAGCTAACAAGTAATCAGGCAGACCACGTCAGACGTGGATTTACACTTTGCTGACGTCACATTGGTTTGGATGTGCTGCTGAAATCATGGATCGGTGTGACCATCGACAATGCAAGAACTTTTCGACCCTGCAAAAAGATGAAATTTCTGGATTGGCGATCGCCAGTACGGCAAATTTTAAAATTTATGCCTGAATTGGTGGAGGGCGAAGAGTGTCTCGTCACGTAATTAATCCTCATGATGAGAATTTAGCCCTATCATTCGTTGAAATTAGTTGATAATTTCTCCCTCCATCCACTCGACGCTTTCTGGTAATGCGTAGAATGCGCTAGACGGCATGATCCTACGCATTACGTCAGAGCAATTTGTTAGAAATCCTCCGAATCCTTTGTCAAGATTTCGTCTTAAACGTGGTCCCATGTCATACTATGTCTTCCCTCGCCACATCAGCGTAATCTGTCTTCAGATTTACAAGTAGCACCTTCACAAACTCCTCATCCGTCCTGTTCATGTGCATGGCTAGTGTGATATGGATTTGCCTGCTGTCAACTCTATTTGTGGGTTTTGAGTTAAACGTGCTTAATTGTATTCTCGGTGGAGGAAGTGATAGCACACGGATGACCTTAATCAAATTAGGTCCTTGCATAAAAAAGAATGTGTCGCAAGGTAAGACAGATCTTAAATGACTTAGTTTGCAGACGAACCAGGGGAGGCATCCTTTGAATAGTTTTGGCAGGGATGGCTGTTGGCCAATAAGAATTGGAAACAGGAGGATGGCTGTTACTGATGATCAACAAAGTTGGAAGCCCATTTTTTTGCTGGAAAAGATATAACATGAGTGGCAGCAACGAGGAGAGAACTAATACAAAAGAGTGCAATATCCTGCATGCTATGCTCAGGCTGTGAGCTAATTTAACGATGAATAGGACTACTTACCTCTCAACTTAGCTTGTTATCTGATTCTGCTCGTTAGCTAAGGCATTGCAAAGCTGCTTTCAACATTAATCCAATAATAATTATAATGTGAGTGCCAAAATTAACTGCATGTCACCTCAGACACCAAATCAGCTGCTCAATGGTTGATTTGGCCGGAAGTTGACTACACTAACCCTTTCTGGTTTTAACACGTTTCTAATGTTCTGACCTTGGAATCAGCTAAGTTGGTGTGAGATGTTGGTCATTTCTTTTCATTTTGAGTACTGATTCATAACTATCAAGCAACTCCATGCATGTTCAGCGTAAGAATACAATTGTGATTTCCTGTGCCGGAAAACCTCCTTGGCGTTTGGTATCTTGTGCGTGGGTAACAGATGAGTGTTGAGGATTTGCGATGAGGAATTGTATCCATCAAGAGTTTTGTTGGTAACACGACCTATATTATTTTCAGTTGGAACTGAGCGACAATCGAATCTCTAATGGTATCAACCTGCTGGCTTCCAGTCCAAACCTCACTCATCTCAACTTGAGCGGCAACAAAATCAAAGATTTAGAAACGTTGGAGCCATTGGTAAGTATGCAGTAATGGGAACTAAGTGTGTTGATTACTTGGATAATTCTGATCTGTTCCAATCTTAAACATTTCTTTCCTATTTGCAGAAAGAGTTCAAGACCTTGAAAAACCTGGATTTGTTCAACAATGAAGTCACCAGCATAGAAAATTACAGAGAGAAGCTGTTCAAACTTGTGCCTTCTCTGAAATACTTGGACGGGTATGAATTGTTTCATTCCTAAGCTGCTCGCTGAACCGGTTGCGCGCAATCAAAACAATTGGTTGAAGGATCAAATGTTCATACAATTTTGGTAGAATCCGAATCTGCAATATAAAATTGGGGTTCCCATTTAAAATGAGAAAGTGGTCACTTTTGTATGGTTACTCAGTTAAATATGATATTTGAGGTCCTGACCAAAAACAATTTGAAGATTCAAAAATAAATTGAAAAAGGGGGGACAACTTGTGGGGCACTCTGTATATACAGTCCCTTGTCACTATTTTATTAAGCTAAGTATTTCATTCTCGATGTTGTTTCCTCCAATAATGATTTCAACTATTATTGATGGTTCTTCATGTTCGTTTTTTCCCCTCACTTTCACGCTGTAATGGATTATGTGGTTTTTAATACTGACAATCGATGCATATTCTTCATAGCCAGCTATTTAATAATCATAATAGATTAATAGATCATCATTTTTAATGGAGGACAAAGTACTGAGGGTGAATTTGATATGGATCCCCCTTGTACCAAAAAGTCATTAAATAAGAGAGTTCAAGTGGCAGCACTGAGTCTGAATAATTCTGCACATCAGTGGTTTTAGCGACATCTCTAGTTTATCTACATGAAATACATCAGTATTTAATCACATTTTTGATGATACATTAATGGTTATACCTCATTGTCTCAATCTCTCAAATCTTTCTACAAAGCTCAACAAATATTTCTACTGTGCTACCTCTCTCCCCCTTGCTCTTATGGATCTGTTTAACTGATGGAGAACCCAAAATTTTAAGCAGGCACAGCTAATAGTTTTTAGGTATCCTGGTACCTTAGCAGTTTGTTGAAGTATCGTCTTCTTTGATCAATATTTCATTTTTGCATTTTAGTTAATCGCTGCTTGTATTTCTACTCCCTCTCAAGGTCTTTCCATCATTGTCTATAACTGTATAGTTGTGTACCCAAAAGTGTAACCTCGTTTGTATGATTATCCCTATTTCAGGTTTGACGTGCGAGAACAAGAAGCAGATGAAAGCGAACAGGAAGGTGATTCTGTAAATGGCAACGACGAATATGACAGTGGTAAGTCACTGCACATTGTTGGTACAACTGATGAGTATGTTTTCCAGAAGTGTAGAATCGTTCATAGTCTAGTTGATCTTGATAATCAACTGAATCTTTATTTTCTGTTTCGCGACCTATCATGGGAATTGAATGGGATTTACTGGACTCAATTCAATAGGCGATTGGAGTTCTGAAATGTAGAGTTTAGTGTGGAGCATAAATAGAATATAAATGTGATTTCAAATATGGATTTTCCGATTGTGAAGGTGGAGAGGAAGATGATGATGACGATGTGGACGATGAAGACGAAATTGGACTGGACGCCGTCTACAAAGAAAACTTGGAGGTTAGTTGGTTAATCTCACAATGAATATAATAATGTTTTTACTTGTATTAATTTTTCTCACCTAATTTTTCATTTCTTATCGAATCCGTTCCTCTTTCAGGAGGAAAGCGAGGGAGACGATTACGAGGGGGAAGGCTCAGATGAAGAGGAGGAAGAAGATATTGAGGAGGAGGAAAGTTTCCAAGCGGATGATACTGAGGAAGGTATGTTCATAGTGGCGTTTTTCCAAAGCTTGATTCAAAATGATAGATATACAAAACATTTCAATATGAAGTTGACTGGATGTGTTAGTGCGGGGTGGCAACAAATTAATTGCATATAATTTGTATTCTTTTGGAGTGTGTTCGTATACAATTTCATGGCCAAGATTCATCTAAACAGTTCGATTTTCATTGAAATATGGTCACTTGGTCGATTGAATCGAGAGTATCCAGTAGTCTAATAGTATCTAATACATTATATTATGATTTGAAAAAGTTACTCAGTGATACTGGAGTGATACATCCCGAGAGTTCTCGTCTATTGTCGTCGCTTTCCCACTTGGTGGGGGGGGGGTCTTGAGAAGCTGATGGGTGCTGATGCTGATTGTTATTGTTCGTCTCTCTGTTTCATTAATGTGAAGTTCACATTACACATCACCACTGTTCCTCTGTGATCTCAATAGCGGTGGGTGTAATGACGAGTGTCATGACTTGATCAGCTGGGTCTTATGAGGTTACTGGGAGGTGGTTGCAGGTTCTGTTGGTAGGAAAAGTAGTAATTGGTTTTAGTAAAGGCATGGGAATTCTATCTTGCGTCCGGATAAAGATTATAGTTTACTTCCGCATGTTACCAACACATCGTCTTCGAGTAGCGTTGGAAAGATCTCACCAATTACCGTATTTTTCGGACCATAAGACGCACCTGGTTTTTAGAGGAGAAATATAAGAAAAAAAATATTCTGAACCAAATAGTGTAATAAAATATTTAATAAAGTATAACAGTAAAGAATAATATTTGAACCATATAAACTGAACAGCAGTCAACAGTGGCATTGAGAACCATTATCACCGTCATTAACACATAAAGACAAAGGTTTGAGTACTCTAGTCTTCTGAAAACCCCAAGAACTCTTCTTCGCTAGAGTCAGAATTCATGAAGCTCATTTGGTCACAATCACTGACATCACTTTCTTCGCTGTCTTCGTATAAAATACAGTCTTCACTTCCATCTAAGGCATTGCTAATGCCACATTTTTTGAACGACTGTACAACAATCTCTTCCTTCACTGAGTCCCATGATCTTTTCACCCATTCGCAAACTTGAGTGATTGTGGGCCTCTTCATTCGTCGAGTGGGTGTCAAGTCATGGTTACCAGCAGCCATCCACTTGTTCCACTCTTCTCTCATAAAGACCTTAAATGGCTTGTTTATGGAGACATCAAGAGGTTGCAACTGGCTGGTAAGACCTCCAGGAATGACAGCTAGATGGGTCTTTACTTCCTTGAAGCATTTTTTGGTTGGTTCACTAATGTGCTCTAAATTGGTCAAGCACTGATAGGGCTGGTTTTTTCAGAAGTCCTCCAGAACGTTTAGACCATAAGACGCAGGCACTTTTCCTCCTACTTTTTGGTGAAGAAAAAGTGTGTCTTATGGTCAGAAAAATACGGTAGCTGTTTCCGAAGCACACATGGGGGTTGATCAGTATGCCAAGCTGTTCAAATTTGTGCGTAATAACTCGGTGGCCAGTTCCCAGACCATATTGCTTGCGTGTGACAGTAGCCTACAAATCGTAACAATTGAATTTATTACATCGACTTCAACCTACCTTCCTCAGCTGGGGTCAAACGTCTTCAGCTGTCCCATCAATGCATCCCTCCCTATTAAAGTCTCCGTAATAGTTAACAGGAAGGAGGTAGAATTCTGAGACCTGCGGGAATAAACAGCTACGCCTTTTGCTGGTAGTTAAGGTTTCTCTTCAGAACCAAGAACTCATTTTGTTTATACAACTTGATGCTGAGATTTTAGTAGAAGAGAATTTGTTCATAAAATGAATAAATAAGATAACTCTTATAACCGGTCAGGGATTTGTAGGTTGTCGAGCTTATTCCTGAAAGAAATGGTTTTATAGCCACCAGGAAGGTTACGAAACCGTCGCCACTCATTTGTCTTTGTCAGAACTCTGTGGTCAGGCTCACTGAAGCCGCTTGACTGTCTGGGTTTAGCCTAGAGCCTCCGTCACATGCAGCTGAAGTGAGGAGGTGATAGTAGATTATAATCCATATAGTGAAATATTACCCTTACTAGCCTGCTGACTCCACTTTGAGGAAGTCCAGGGCGCTTGGAATATGCAAGATTAGATTAGATTAATTACACAGGGGTAGAGGGGACGTCCATCATCGTGCCCGCCCCCCGCACTTAGACCTAGTGGCCCATTGTGCTAACCCCTGGGGCTCATCTTGGCCGAAGCTCCGTGTTCCCGACTAGGTCCAGCAGAGCTCCGACCAGGTTCTCCAGGTTGAGGAAGTCCCCTCGGTCTAAAGTCCCGAAGGTTCTGAAACGCCTGTGTTCCAGGGCAGGACAATTGAAGACGATGTGAGACGCTGTCTCCTCGTCTTTGCCACAGAATGCAGTCAGGGGTACCTGGAATATGCAAGGGACTGGTACTCAGAGTTGGCGTGGGTTTACCCCAGTCAAAAACTCTGTAGTCTCCATATTGTTAGAAATTACAAAACACGTTCTCTACATCTTGTGTCTTGTACAGAACGTACACGTTTTGGGAAAAAATTGTCTTCCCTAACTTCGTCCACCACAAAAATGTGACCACTGTGTTTACGTATTTCACGAGCCCGTACGCTCGTGTAGGTTGCAATGTTGTTATATTTGTCCGCACCGCCGCTCCTTAGGACCCAGCAGTAGGGGTTCAGAATTATCCCGCTAGGGAGCGTCTCAAGCGGTGTATTCGTCCAAGGGAGGACCCATAGAATCCCCATTTTCTTTGGTAGGACCCTCTTCCATCAATCAGACAGTTCTCAATTCACAACAACTCGTATACAGAAAGTACGTGCTTGTGTGTTTTGTAAAGAGGCGTTACTATTATTGTTATTCGTGCTCCGCCCTAAAAACTGCCTTATGAAGACGTTTATTGTACCGCTATTAATTCGAGATGTCAGTCCCTTCCTTAGAAGATGAGAAAATTACCAGTGACAAGGGAGGAAAACCCATCTTCCAAATGATTTGCTCTTCGATTTTATTCCAAAAGGCGCATTGAATTCGGAGTATTACCCAGAACTCATCGCGCACAGCCGTTCATATCCAACTCCACTAACGCAAACCCTCTCCTTTCAGATACCACACCACGAGGGAAAAAGAGGAAACACGAGGGTGAAGAAGAAACGAACTAAAATGAATTATTACTTTTCTCCCACACAAATCGAATCAGTGATTTCCTACTTCTAGCGTCATTGAATCTATTGGGGGCAAAATGTGAACAAGTTGCAATTCGAATTCGTTCCATTTAAACTGTAGAAAGCCGTTGATTTCCCTCATATTTATTTTGTGCTCTTTCTGAAAATATTGAATTGAAAATGTTGAATTCGTACTGACTTCCACCGCCCTTCTTCCTTCGAATTTGTGAAACGTTTAGTTCCCAATAGTTGAGTTTTATTGGGTCGGTTTTTAAAGCTACAACTTTATAAATATTTGAAGTTGAATTATATAAAGAAACATAATTTAAAGTTGAATGATTTTTGTTGTTGTACCTATTCGTAATCTTGATTTGTCATGTAGTTCTTCCTTTTGGTGTTTATTTTTGTCCCTAGTAGTGGTGTAATATGCGCAATTACATGTTTCGTGGGCGTCTTGCATCTGTTGTGATGGTTGGAAGGAGTTCGGACGCTGATTCCGCTCCAAATGTTTTCTTTTTTTAAATTATTTTTATTCATCGGTTGAGTCTGGAATTTTTTCGAGAGAGACATGGGTTGAACGGCTTGATTTGGTTTCGTAGTCCACTCTCTCTACCTCCCAAAATTTGCTCTAAATAAAAAACCAAGTGCCTAAGTCGATTTTTCACGTGTAAAATCTGAACACGAATAAATTGCTATAAAGAATTCTATTGTGGCCTGTGATTTTTTAACGTAAAGTTGTAAGTTATAAATACCGACCACTAAGATAGGAGACACTGATATATTTATTCTAAAACAGATTTTACATTTTAAAAAAGTTTTTTATTTTTTGCATTGAAAACGACTTGAGTGGGTCTTGTACAGATGAGATATATTTTAGGTTATGTACAGCCATGTCATGAATATAAAGCTGAACAGTACCATTTCCGATATTTCGCCCTTCTTCCCGATATGAGCAAAACAAATTGACACCACTGAACCATGTCGTTCAAGTCATTCCTATTTTATGGAAACTAACGAGAAATCAGGCTCGCATTCGGACACAAAATGTTTTAAATCAACGTGTAAATGATTACGATTGACAAGTTACAATTTATGGAGTCATACAATTTATAGAAACTTGAAGGATTTGAATTTTGTTATCAAAGTATTTATCTTAAACATATTATTGAATAGTGATGTAGTGTACATTTTGTCATGATCATAATATTGGCGTATGTTTCACAAATTCATTTAACTTAGGCTCCGGGTTTTTGGTTATTTTTTTGTTGTAAATAATTTTTTGATAAGGGATCACTTCTTGGTGAGTGACGAAGTAGTGGCTCGGTGGCGCGCTGTTTTGATGTTGGATAAAATTGGAGAATTAAAAAGGAAAACACTAACGTATCAATTGAATTCCCAATTTATGCGTTACACCATGTTACAAGTGGGTATTATTTTTAAATACCGCGAGCCCTCAGTTTTAATTAATGTAAGAGCAAAAATGTTTTCTCTCTTCAATGAAAAGAATTTTTTTAAAGTCAGTGTATAAGACAAATTTTATAGAATGCCAAGACTTCCTCTTGGTCAAGCACATAATAGTTGAAAAATAGTATGCTCTGATGAACTTAGGTTTTTTTTTTGTGACGTATTACTAAGATAAAATGTATTGTTAACGAAATAATTATTACCAAACTTTGTATAAAAAGAAAACACTGGAAAAAAAGAACGAAAAAAAATTACTTGTTGAAACAGTATTTTATATTCCCTGCGCCTTTGAGATGGACGGTGCTACACCTTTGTTGTCCTCATCAGACCTTCAATAATAGTTGATAAGAGAAAGCGGTGTCTCTGGAATACTCAGTGGTTCACTTCAATTCTCTCGCGATTGTTGAGTCGTCAGAAACCAGTATCGTTTGTTAATGTCCTACTAGTAGTACCTACTGGAAGGTATGAGGAGGAAGGAGGTACAAAAGTAGACGGAAAGTTGACATTCATCACAACATTAAGTATCTTTTTTCTTCTCTTACGTTAAGGATGCAAAAAACCGGTGCCTTTAGTATTTGACCCAACCATGTTTCTCCATCTTTGTCATAGTTACTTCACGTAGAATACGTACGATAACTTCACGTAGAAAAACTAACTGGTTTTCTTTAATTCTAATCAAAAACGCTGCAAATTCATTTACAGGGGTTGGTTATTTCAAGGACCAGCAGCATGGAGAAGACAACTGTGTTCATTGTCCTGGCTGGACATCCTTCCAATCGATTCAGCGCTCAAAATTTAGTGGAAAATGATACCCCACACGCCTAAACAACCAAAAATCTTGAGAGATTGACATTTTGCATGAATACATGCGTCGATTATTCATGATATAACCAACCAAAACCATGCAGGTTAGCTGATAATTGAATTTACGTCCCATTTACTGGAAAAGTAAACTTTCAGCCCTAAGTCCACCCTCATCTGGCATGTTGGTCCTCAAACATCAGTTTGTGTCAGGACAATGTGGTTCTCTGCGAGAATTTCAACAAAACAAAATGAAAATTGGGTTGAAAAATATATAAGTAAATTTCAAAGGGTTATATTCAAATTATAAATGTGAGACAAACTGTACAAAATGACGAAAAGTAACCGTAGTTACAATATCAGCACATCATATTAAACATTTTATACAGCGTCATGTCTTCTTTTACATTTTATCTTTCAAATCACAAATTTATTACATTTTTATTCACGACTAAAACAAGAGGAGGGGAAACATGCATCCCTCGCTGGGGAAAAATCCATTTACACCCACTTCAACTTAAGATTGCCATATGCTAGTTAAATCCCTCGTAAAGTGTGCTAAGTCGTGTTAAGAATCACGACCCTTGTGACTCACTGGGAATGGGGAGTGAAGTTGTTTCTATCCATACAGGGGTTGTTAACTCGTGTTTAATGTTGAATCGGTCCAACACAGTCACGAGTTGAGAAGGATTGAAGATCCTTGTGCGGGTGAGGGGGTTAATTTGGCCGCAATCAATTACATAGTAATAGAAACGATCGACATTTTAAATCCTGCATCAAATGAAATCAGCTCCTACAAACAAATCTTGATTTTCGGACCCACACGCACGATAACACCTTTATTTGTAGTAGAATGACCCAGCTGGAGGATAAATTGTTTCTTGAATAGCTAAGCTATCAAGAACAAGGTCAAAAGGAGTAGGGACCGGCCTTACAAGCAATATTTTGCTCTATACCGGCGGATAATAAAATCACCCAGTGAAGCAAGAGATGAAAAAAACGAAAAATCATTAAACGAAATAAATATTTAAATCCAAAGTGTGCCACGAATCCATGATGAATACACTATTCTATACCAATAATAGTCCAGTCATAAGTAGGTATACTTCAAAAATCTTCCCCATACCTACTCGTATAATCAAAAAGCGAACAAAAATAAGAGAAACGTCGGTTACATCTTTTTACAGTGTTTCCAATCATTCAATTACCACTAAAGTACAAACAGTGCTGATAAAATTTCTGTTTGAAAGTTTTCATAAGTTTAATTGAAAATGAGGCTCTAACTATGAATAAACTAAGCTCGGCTCAAGTCGACCGGCGATAAACATGCGAATCTACCCAAAAGTGTGAAAAAAACAACAAAAACATTGAGCAACTCATACATCAAACAATGAATAGAATACTTAAAAAAAGCTCGCGTGATTAAATAGGTTCTTCACTTATTTTAAAGAGGTACTAGCAAAATTTTGGGGCTAACGAATGCAAATGGGAGAACGAGTGAAAATTCGCGTCATGTCCAGACCAAGCGTTCTTTATTCGTATAAATCAATTGAAACTGAGACAGAAGATATTCAAACACAAATGTTTCATCATCAAGCGGAAATGAATGTTTACTTCTACTTAAGATTGCACGGCATTTCTGGAAAGGAAGGCGAGAAGGGTATAGCACGAAGTAATGCCATTAACGTTCTATCGAAGAGGCACAATGTTCCATTAACTTATGTACAAACTCTCTTTTGTTCATTGCAGAACATTCCTGAGAAATATCTAAACGAAAAATTCAAGGAAAAAAATAAAACAGTTCGGTACGCATCCACAAAAAAGAACTGTCGGAGATCGGTGATCTTGTATAAGCAAAACGATTGGTTTACTCTGGCAAAATAAATCATAAAAATGACCAGCAAACTAGATTTTCCAAGGTACACGATTTTCCACTGAGGCTGCTGCAAAAGTCCTAGGAACTAATCAATCTTTTGCAAAAACAATGTGAAAATTATCTACGTAAATATAATATCAGTCCAATAAATTACATGGCGTTACTTTTGTACAATAATAGTATCATTGTTAACAAAAAACATTCGTCAGTTTCTTGGGTATAAAAAAAAAAAAAAAAAAAAAAATCTTCTGTCACTCGAGCAATGAACATTCTTCTACGCGATCGGGAGGTGAGGGAGCGAGACGAAGAAAGATTATTGAATTCTTGAAAAAATGCAGCACAATCTTTGTCAGCCATCAAGTTCTAACAGCGGAGTGGTAATTTTAACGTTTATACTTCAATAATGTACATCCGAGAGTTACTCAGCAGCGTCATCGTCCTCCAATGCAACGAATTTATTTGCACCCACATAGTTCTGTAAAATGGTAAATAATCAGTTTTTCCCCCAAGAGGAAGATTGAAGAGTTAGATGATAGTGATGATCTATGATGAATTAGCGATTTGCGACCACGAAGGATGGTGCAATCACAGAAATTATGGAGCGAGCGAGAATTGTTCAATTGATATTGTGAAGAGTATTGACCAGGAAAACACAAGAAAATGAAGTGTGGGAGTGGGAGTGCTCATTTATGCAGGTGGCCACATTGTGTTGGAATCCCCCATAAAACAGTACTAATCTTGGTTCAGGCCATCCATCGAAATGTGATTATAGTGAAAGAGATTCGTGCGTCTCACTTCCTGTATCGGCTGAGGAACGCTTTGTCTACGGCAGAGTAGTTACCTTGGCAACGTGGCTTGCCAGAGTTGTACATCACTAGTAGTCCTATTCTGACCCAGTTCTTATGGGATGCCTATTTAGTTGACCTATTGAATAATCGATACATTGAACCATAAGCGCGTGTAAGAAATGTTTCGTCATAACCTGCGAAAATGGTTTTGTGAAGAAGTGCGATTCTCAGGGAAGAAGAAATCCTTCGTTGTGCACTATCTCAAGTAAGGTGAGTAGGTGTCTGGAGGTTTTTTTCACTCCATTTGGCTTTACAAAAACACATTGAACATTCGCAGATCATTTTGTCCTTGGAAGCAGAGTAAAATTTGTAGAATAAAACATCAACAGCAAGGATTTTTTTTCAATATTGAGCTAAAGATCATCTGCCATCTATGAAAGGCATCCATCCTGAGCCTGTTCCAGTGGGCTCACAATGCGGGAACTACTGCTGCATCGACTTCACTAAGTGAGATTAACTACTTCTTGGACTAAACTTCCCTTCAGTTGTTATGGTTGCGATGAGATTGAATCAAGAAGCGGGACTATTGCTTTCTGAATGAATCATTGGTAAAATCTTCAAGTGGATGAATGGTGTACCACTCAGAAGTGATAATGCATTCACAACTAAGATTGGCCATCCCTACTCAATGTACAACCCCTACACACACAAGAGATGAGTTCCATCAGGCATATTTCCCCAGCTGATCATTCATCCAATCTCCCAATCAACTGGATATTTCCAGTTAGACGCCAGGATCAACACAATCTATGAATAACCCCTGTGTCACAACATTTATGACATTGGATTAGATCCTATCTGTAAGATCATCCAGCCGTAATTGTGCCACAGTATTGTCACTAACAAACCACTAAATAAGTGAGAAATACTCCTCATTCCTGCTTTCAAGTTCAGGAAGATGTTTGGTTCCATGTCTACTTCCCGCATCTCATCAATCACAGAGTTTGTCATATTTTTTTCAAATATCCAGGGATTCAGCGCGTTAGGAAGTTGTAAGTGCCCGTTGAATAAATAATTAGTTGTAAAATCTAGTGAAGTGGAATAAAGTTATGTGGCGACAGAATATCATTTCTTACTGTGGAGTTTACCCCATATTCATGAGACTTAATGGCTAAAGCAGAAGAAAATTTTGTTATCTGCAACATGTTATACGATAAATTATCAAAATACGGGCATTCACATATGAAACTGGATAGTGCACAGGAGCTATACACTACTCCTAGCTTTATTCTTCCTGAACTCAAGCGAAGGTATAAAATTGCGATCGCAAGCTCGGTAAAAGGAAAGTAACATTTGGTACAATCCAGTTCATACTATCACCAAAAAACATTCTAACTTCTTGAGGACACAGTCGCCACAATTCTCCACGTGATTAACAACCTAAAACTTCAACTTGAAACCTTACTGGTGGTAGGTGAGGGGGTTAAGAATTGGGACTTTCTTACTTACAGCCTGTCAGCACAGGACCCGCTTGTTTCCTCTAGTAATTTGATTTGACCAGTTTATTGTTCGCCAGCAACAGTTGCAAGTTGATAGCGCTGAATAAAATACCCCCCTCTCTTTCACTCAAGCGATTCATAAGAGGGAGAACACATCAGGAGAATAAAACATTCCACCACTGCTGCAGACCACCTAAAATACCAACAGACGTCATTGGAGAGGTATAATGTCAGAAAATGTCTTATGAGACAGAAATCGGAAGAAAGAGGATCTCTGTATTGTCGGGATTGCAGAATTTAGCAGTACTTGCTCTCCTACTTTCTGCCATATCACATTGGAGGGAGAATTCACAGAAACATCAACCATCAAGTCAAAATCCAGGTATTTTGTTCCCTACGAATCCACTTGTTTGATTCAATCACCCACCTGCGTTCTGGCACACCTCCTTACCCCTTAGCCTTTGAAGAAAATAGTATTGAAGACCAGCAGGACTGCTCGATTTTGTCACCGCTTCAGTTTTGTTGACCTACGCTCAATCGCTGTGTAAAATTACCGCTTTGCAGGAATGGGCGCATTTCCACCCTACTCTATTATTTGCACAGTCTGTTGGATGCCTCCTCAGATAGGAACATTAGTCCCATTGATTCCCATAAGACTTAACTCGAGTTTGGATAACACAGTTCACAAAAATGTATGAAATAACTACAGGAAGCCGAATGCGGCCTCACTTGGCCCAAGTCCAAACGTCCCTCGTAGATAGAAAGATATTGAATCAGGTGATGAGCACCTACAGGTCCCATTGAAGAAAAATATCGCATTGAAACTGTCTAGGGTTCATAAGAAGCTCAATCTACAAGACTCAGACCAACAATACACCTTACTTCAAATTTCACAACAAAGGAGTGCCAACGTGTTACCCTAGTAGTTTTATCGTCAGTTTCAACTCTACGAATCAAATTTCTCGGTGTCGGTAACATGAAACAGGCGTACCCCCATTAAGGTAGGTTCATCGAAATAACATCCCACTTAGCTCAGTCGACGGATGGCCCAGCATCTTACAGGATTTGAATAATGAAGAAAATCAGCACGTGAAAACGCTGGAAAGCTCTGAAGTTGTACCCAAATCATGAAATCTCTCGATATAGAGGTTTTTTTTGTTAGGAAAAAACGGATTTTCACAAGCAGGAGGAATTCTAATGTACACTTTGATGGGCCGATTAAGAGCACATCCTATTTGGGTCTAAAATAAATCTCCACATATTCGATGATTGCACACAAATGTAGAATACACACACCAATGATCGTTAGCGTCAATCCAGACTGGACAAGCGGTGATGAGGCTGATGCCATACGGTTAGACACAACTCGAAGACGTAATTTAAGATGAGGTTTAGTAAAATGTGATATTTGCATAATGATGAGGTTATGTGACCAGTGATAGAAAGTGTAGGCGCAAATGCCAAAACGAACACTATGATGCGGCGTGACGGAACTTATTTTTAATCTGAAACTACTTAGCATCAAATCGTCTACTTACAGGTGTTTTGCTTTCGACCAATTTGGGCATTTTGGATAGGTCGTCAATGTTCCTTGGCTCTCTAAACAGTTAAAGATAAGAGTTCAGTTAATACCGAGAAAATGAGAATGAGATGTAACAATTATTACTGAATGAAACATTTCTTCAACCCTCTCCTTGTACCGCTTCTACTCCACCTTTCAAAATTACGAGCAACAAACAGGAGTAATTAGTAGTAATTGAAAAACTTGTTTAACGTTAGGTTTACTAAGCAGCTAGCGATTGTCCAGGCGACGTCTGAGGTCGAATGATAACCAAATATATCTTTCCCCTTTTTCCAACCCATACAATGTTTAAATGTTATATTTTCAGATTCAAAATACCTTCTTCTTAGGACTCCATGGTCAAGTTTTTCGCTAGGATCTCAAAAATGACAGAAGTTCGGAGCTGGCAATTACGCAATCATTTGCAATTGCCTCCAACATTCTTTCTTCAGAACTAAAAGCCACATTTTTTTTTAAATAACAAGTTCGAATTCCACGCACGGCTTCCACATGTTTCTTACGGAACTACGATTCCGCATGAAATTCAATTAGAACTAAAGATACAATAAGAGTTGCGATTGACTGGAGGAAAACCATCAACTCAGGAGTTTAAAATAATTCTTAAGACGAAGAAGAATAAGATTCTGAGAGATTAATTTTATAGTGATTTTTGTTGAGATGGCTATAGTGGCATTATTGAGGTGTGCGCGATTATCAACTATTTCAAATCGCCTCCAACACTCAAATTTGAATTAAAAGCCCGGTTTTCTAAAAAAACAGATTCGGATTTTACAGACAGTTTCCACATGTTTCTCTCGAAATTGTGATCCCGGAGGAAATTTAGATGGAACTAAAATATACAGTAAGAATCGTAATCATAAGATACTCATAAATTCAGGGGTTCAATAAGATTCCTAAGATAAAGAAGATTAAGGTATTTTATGATTCTCTTTATTACGTAGTTTACATACACGTTGTTCCCCTTCCTCAAATAGAAAAACGACAACAAAAAAATTACCTATTGATTTTGATATTTTTTGTCCCCACAAAAAGTATGTAGAAAGATTTCACACATTATTCTTTCAAGTTTCACGTATAGCGTATAATACAATCCATTCATACACCGAGAGCTATGGTACAAATACTATTACCTATAACAATAAGTTTAAATTTAAATTTAAAAAATTATGAATCCTAATTAATCCTACTACAAAAACTCGAATTCTAATTGCTAAACTACGTTTTGTATATAGGAGAACAATTATGATGCTACAGCTAAATAGAGCTCATTCTCGATTTGATGTAATTACCGAGATTTATTCGGAGGCCTGTCATCCCTTGTCCGCGCTCTGTCGGGGCCACCAGGTGGGCCAGTTTTAGGAGGAGGTTTGGTCGATCTCTGATCGTCTAAAACAAACGTAAAAAGTCAGAACTAATCAGCACCTTAGAGTGCCGGTAGAAAATGGAATTTTCATCAGGATGGCGGGGAAATAACCTCACGGAGCTCAGTAGTAGAAACTCCAGAGCAGTGGTTCCCAAACTGGGGGGCGCGCGCGTGGAGAAAGTCCAGAGGGGGGGGGGGGAACACCCAATTGAAATAAATTTTAAAAAATTACAAAATTTATTTCCTCAGATTTCTGAAATAAAATCATTGCAAAGTCTGTCCAACATAAAATAAATTCTAATTAAAATCATAAATTGAAATTTTTTTCTAAGAATTGATTGTGTTTTGTTGAAAATAACCAAAAAGGCTTTTTGATCCCAAGTTGATTTTAAAGTTAAATTAAATATTCCCAATGTACGTCAAAAAGGTAACCCCCAGGTATAACGATTTTTTTTTAAATTTAAGATTTAATTTAAGTAAAGATTCTATTTTTAGAATCTTGAATCGTTAAATTTTCTATCAGTAATTATATTCGTTTTTCATGTGATACTTGTTTTAATTGTCACCATATTATGTACAATTATTGACACTTTCCATTCTGCGTTACCGCATTTAACAGTGAACAAAAAATCTACCTTCTCTCCGTATCAAGTAGGCACATGTTTGTACAAGTAGGAGTTGGTACGTATTGCACCGTGAAAATAAGGTATTGCAAAATGGAAAGCTGATAAGCGTGGGGGTGCGTGGAGGGTCTCCAAGTAACCGGGGGCGTGGTATAAAAAAGTTTGGGAACCCCTGCTCCAGATTTGAAGAATCCTGATGTGCCCACATTCCGCAGTGCATGACAAAATCGAGTTTTTCTTCAAGCATCGCTAGATTGCAAGGAGCAACCCATCGTCACCAGAGTCCTCTTATGAACTTATCACCATGAACTGCGATATTCTATTTAAATGAAGTACCAAACCGGGCCTATGCCACGGAAGGATAAGTATTATGTTCATTTCAGATGATAAAACCTAAGTGATGACCGATTAAACTATCTGGATTGCGCTCTAACGGCATTTGGACGCCGAGCTGATCTCCAATTCTAGACAAACACGTAAAAAGAAAGATGAGTCGAAAGAGAAGAAAATAATTTCCTCAGACCAACACAAGCGCTAAATTACAAGTAGCTCCTATGAATGAAGCACCGCTTAAAAAATGACAAATAAAAAAACTTTGTGAAGCAACTTTTTTTTTAGTAGACGGAGCTGACATACTAAACTACGGTTTCGACAGTTCGGTTTAGCTTGAGAAGTGCGAAATTCATTGGTGTAGAATGCAGCTTTGCTTGTCATTGAAGGAGTTCACTCTAGAAAATTGACGGAATTTCGAAATTAACTTTTGTGTCCACAAGAGTAGTAAATTGAAATTCATTAACTAGCCAGTTAAGCGTGGTTACAAAGATTGAGTAAACCAGCTTTTTCACACAAGAAACCCGCTCATTTAATACTTTGTCGGTGCACTTCGAGCAGTTCAGTCAGAGACATCGTAAAGATGCGCTCCCGTCGACATATGAGTTCATCAATCATAAGTTCACAAGTTCCGCCGGGACTATCAACAAAAGATTATTTCCTTCTCAATAGAGCACCGTTTTAAATCACGTACCATTGGACCGAGGTTCCGGTCGTTTGGGTTCACCGCGTCCCCAACTTCTCTGGCTGTCGTTCCTGTCATCATTGCTCGGCGGTGAAGTCCGGCCGTTGTTTATCTGCGGATGATAATTTATGTAAAACGAGAGAAAAATAGTTGTGGTTCGACTTTTGAGCGTATTCAGAAATTATATAAATCAGAAGCCGTCATCAGAGAGTATTTTAGCTGCACATACAAGCCCGCTTGAGGTTCTACAATTCTAGAACAGGTTTTTTTTTATTTTTATTTTATTTTATTTTATATTTTATTTTATTTTGAATCCCACTTTGGACCCTTAAGGGAATTCTCCTCGGAATTGCAGCGCTCACAGCTTTCCAACTCGCTGTAAAGTCTATTTTCTAGTTGATTTATTCTATAGATTTCCCAAGTCTCACAAATCTACATATTTTACAACGTGTTCGTATGGCAATGGCAAACACACCCACAAAATTCCAAGTCATTACCTCTATTTCGGAGAAATTTGTATTTGGTATTTCCTGTAAAAGGAAGATCTAACTCGGAGTGGGTTCACCCAAATAGTTTTGTCCCGTGTTCATGACTGCGTCTACCATCCAAAAACGTTCTGTGAAAATTCGGTCGCTCTGGGATTAGTCGTTTGTGAAAAAAAGGCGGAAATTGAGTGATGGCAAACCAAATGGTGGTAGTAATCGAGAACCAGATAAGTCCAAAATTAGAAAAACCCGGCGTAAGTCGCCATTTTGTTGTTGAATGTGTGCAACATCTAGCGGCCAGTTCGGTTTGGCAAGAAACAGACAACTTTGAGTCTACAGGAGGTTTCAAAATGTTTGAATTTCGCGAGAGGAAAAGCATGAAAGAACGAAATAAGTACATTGCTTGGCAACACTGCGGAAAGAGGACCCTTGGAGGCCTTGGTGTCGCATAGCTGTAAAGCTGTTTTGGTATTGAAGAAAATTTGGTTATTGAAATGAACATGCAATGCTCGGACTCCAAAGGAAATTCGGCAAGAACCAAACAGGTCCAT
This sequence comes from Cyrtorhinus lividipennis, assembly GCA_019603395.1. Classification (NCBI taxonomy): domain Eukaryota; kingdom Metazoa; phylum Arthropoda; class Insecta; order Hemiptera; family Miridae; genus Cyrtorhinus; species Cyrtorhinus lividipennis. Next base: position 26,046,365 of record CM034003.1, on the reverse strand, counting down.
TTTTGGCAGCAGAGGAATTTTGTGAGCAAAAAATATTACTTTCAGAAAACCCATAATATTCCAGCATTTATAATTTTGGACTTATCTCGTTCTTGTAAAAATCCAATTATGGTGTGGAAATTATTAGAACTGAATTGTGAAGAATGATAATGGAAACATCAACCGTTGCAGCATTCGGCATATTCTCTGTTTCATTATGTAAAGAATGGAACAAGCTGAGGATGAAGATGGCCTACAGAGCGACTCTAACAGCCTCGGCAGAGCAGAAGCTTAGCTAGGAAGAGGCTAAAAGACGACTGGGAAGCGCAGGAAGATGACCCAACCTATGCAACTGGCAACCCGCCCCGCACTTCTTTACAAATATTTTTAATTAAGTTCTTTTTATCAGATTTTAAATAAACCCATTATAGTGTGGATTAATAAAATATTTTTTTCGATTCTGAGGAGAAAACTCCTTAAACGGAGAATGGTCAGAGAAAATAGGTGTTGATCCAATAATTTCAGAACGAGTTCCGATCTTTCCATGGGATTGACCTCGTCCTGAACACCTATCATCGTAGTTGGGCGTAAAGCCTCAAGCTGAAATCCCTACTTACTTCACTTTTACTGCAACGAAAATGCTCGTTCATTATACCACTTGATCATAATTCCCAAGAGTGAATTGTTAATGAAATGATGGCTATTATTAATGGTGGGCGTCAAGCTTCCGCAAGAAAGATGAGACACGAATTGTGAAAATTAGCCAACTTGTTGCAGACATAAATATATTATCTCTACAGGAAAGGGTTGAAGGGTTCCGCGACTTGGGAGACTTGTCACACTGGACAAATGGCACTAGCCAGGATGTTGGCAGGTACAAATTACTCATTTTTTTCGTCTAGAGGGAAAACCCCTTTTACCTCACTTTGGCAAAGGGTTGGTGGAAAAACTCAGTACACAAGCCGCACGAAGTGAAAGATTTGCCATAAGTACCGGAACATCCTCCGAGCCGCTCACAAATGTCTTGCACGAATAAATCAGTAGCAACAACGGAAACTGGAAAACGGGTATTACCACAGGACTAGTAGGTTTCCGATGCCATGCATTCTCTTTTGGCGGAGGAGCTGGTTCGACGGGTTTTTCGCGACCGCCACCACGATCACTTCCTTCATTTACATCTTTCACGCTACCACCACTTGTGCTGCTAGGACCCGATCTGATTCTGAAATGAAAGGCAAAATGATTGAACAGAAGAAGAAAAAACGTCTTGAGAAATTTCATGTCCAAACATTCAAAGTTGTCAAGCAAAATAATCTCATAAATACACCTAGACGTACTTGTCAACGCCATCGTCTCCGCGAATTAGTCTTTCTTCAACTTCTCGCTCTCTAGCAGTGGTGTCGACAGGTTTAGCGCCTCCAAATATGGCCGACTGCGCTGCAGCGCTGACGGGTTTGTTTTCAGCTGCAGGATTCACAGAGCGCGGTTGAAGGTTCAATTTTTTCCGCTCCACTGGGGGTGCTGAAAGGGGAAATTCCACAATTGAGATACTAATAAGTTACTTTGAAACCAATGCACCGCGATTTACAGGAATTGCGCAAAATACGTATTTTGATTGTTGATTTCATTGTTGGGCTTTCTTGAGTGAAGTAGCGGCCGGAAAAGGCAGGAAGGGAGATTTAGCGCTGACAATTTCAAGGATAGGCCTTTTTGAACAAATTTTGATACTCAAAATGAATTGCTCTGCATTAGCGATGAAAACCAATAATGGTTTCAGGCGCTACACATGGGATTTACCATAATCGTACCGACTTATCGACGACAATATCATTTCACTCAATTTTGGTGCATCGACCCAAGAAATCCAAACACACTCTTAACTTACCTCTGTCAGGCGGGGGGAGATCATCTCTCCTGCTGGGGCCTCGGTCACCATATCTGGACGGGGGTGGTCCACGATCTTCTCGGCGGTCATCGTAACCCCTGAAGCCTCCACCCCCACCCTCTCGGTTGCCTCCATCTCGCCATGAACCACCGCCTCCTCCTCTGAAAAGTCATGAAAAATTCTCATCTTGAGTAATATACTTCGAAGAAGTTGAATTTGTTCGTGGAACGTGCGTTAATAAAGAATCATATAAATAAAGTAATTAGTAGTTCTATTGAGATTTTCCGAGAATCAAATAAAGGAGTCGTTCACTCCACAAATGCAAACAGCAACAGGGATTGTTGTGAGGTTTCTGACATGATACATATTAAAAAAAACGACCTGAACATCAACCAAATTCCTTCGGATGATATTAATTCCTACAATCTAGTCTGACTGTAACAGTAGGTAGATACGAAGTTTGCAACCAAGAAAAATGCATAAAGTGAAATCAATAAAGCAACCTCTCTTCCCGACGATCATCATCAAGGCCTCCTCGCGATCGATTGTAACCTCCCCGGTCGTCTCGATCTCTCATTGGGCCTCTGTCGAAATCATCTCTTCGATACCTGCAAGAAACGTGTTTAATTAAATCACGTCGATGAACAATAAATTGAATTAATACAGTGATGATTGAAATTAAATGTAATTACCTGTCTCCTCGGTCCCGATCTCCGCCATATCCTCTATCATCCCTTGACGATCCACGATCTTCGCGGTCGTAGCCACCTCTGTTGTATCCACCACCTGAGCCACTCGAGAACTCTCTTCGTCCGCCGCCCACATAGCCGCCACCAGCACCACGATCAAAATCTGTCATGAGTATTGAGTACCGATTAATACGAAGCACGAAAGTACTGAGCGGATTTCATAAAGAACAAGGCAAATTCATTCAAAACGCCGAAGTTCTGTTATAGACGATTTGTTTCATGTACGGCATAAGTTCGAATTGATTTTACTGAGGGAACTTGAGCCGTAAATATTTTGTTCATTTATTGTTTTTCCAGGAATATATCACCTTTCACATCTAATTAAATATACTTTGTAGAAAATGAGTGGGTTTTTGTTTTGTTGGACGACACGAAGCCTCTTATATACATTTGCTAAGCAATTTCGGAAGTAGGTATCAAGTACGTAATCAAACGTTCCGACCTTCATCCTCGAGTACGAGAGAAACAAATCTTCATTTTGACATAGTTTAGCATATAGGTGGTGAAACACCCCTAGTTTGCCACGTAGACGATGTATTTCGTTAACTGGCTCCCTCTTCCTTCTATTTCTGCTCGCCAAATAATCAATTAATGGAGTAGAAGAGGAGAGTGAAAAACTTTGAGGTTAAAGCGATAAGCGACTAGACAACACCACATAAGACGCTCATAAAGGCAGCGCAAGCGATTCGCGCAAATCGCCTTGTTCGCTCGCTCGCACTCCTTTTCCACGTAAGACATAGCCTTATACTCATTACTGGAGTGCAAGACAGCAATGAGCGTCCTTAATGGATCAACACTGTGAGACCGAATTCTGGCCGTCCGGGAAAAAAAGGAGAACAACGGGAGCGCTGACTTCAGCAGATCCGAACCGCGGGAAGTGCCACCGTTTCCCACCTCCGGTGAAGAATCCGATCCTCACCATCGCGCCGGAAAATCAAAAGTTCCTGAAAAACCTCCGGCGGATTTTTGATCATTCTCGTCGACATCGTCCCGGAATCAGCAGAGCTCCTGGCCTGAGCACTGTCCTGCGCTGAGACCCAGCCACCTCAACGCAGCCCGAACACCAACACGAACCACTCCAAGGTACCAGTGCATTCGGCATATGCAGTGCATATCAAACTCCCGACAAGTTAATAAACCTGTTTTATTCTTGGTTTGGTTTTGATTTGTGCGAACCTGGAGTCCTTTTGGTGTTGCAGAGTTTTAAAAACATTTATCGGGGCTTAAGAATTTCGGGTATTCTGGATAAGTCCCGTCCTGACTGGCCTATGATAGCTTGGCCAGTCCTAGGGAAAAATAACAGTGAGCTTTGGGATTAGATGTCTCGTCGAAACCGAAGCTCACAAGTGGTGGAGAGCGCTCGGGTTAAACCGGCCCCCAATTTCAATAACACAGTCCAACTTACAAATGACAGATAATTACTGTAGAGAACTTACTTGGCCTATCATCGTAGTCAGATCGAGGGCCGGATCTCCAGTTGCCCGAAGTGCGATCCGGATCACCCATGTCTCCACCTCGCATCCCACCATCTCGGTTTCCTCCGCGTCCTCCTCTGTTCATCCCACCGCGCCCCGAGTCGCCGGTAGACAATTCTATTTTGACGGGTCTTGTTTTGAGAACCTGAATAACATAACTCCCATTAATTACTCCTATTGATTAAATTTTCACGTGCAGATATTATTTTCTGCGTGAACTACGTACCGTGTCAGGTTTATTCAAAGCAGCAATCAAGCTTTGCCTGTTAGCAAACTCCACATAACCGTATCCTTTGGCCCGTTTGCCGTCTTCCTTCGGCAAACGGATGGATGTGATCTGAAACGAAACGTAGACACTGATAAAAGCCAACAAGGGTAATAAGACAGTGATAAATCAACAAGTCAAAATAACTGTAAGATAATTTTTCTTAGAAACTCTACTAACATCAAGACCACCGAAAAAGTCAGCAAGCTCTTGATCTTCCAATTCGTACGGGATGTTTGACACATGGATCTGGAAAGGCCCAACGTGTGGGACTTTCGACTCATCGAAATCACTAGCTCTCGACGCACGCGGCGCAGTAGGCAAAACCACGGGTTTTGGAGTGAAGTCATTTATGTCGGCTGAAAACAAAAAAATTACAGTGTTTAACGAAATCGAGGACTCGAGGGAAACCACTACCTGGAATTTGGTTGTTCCTACAAGAAAGAGTGAAATTAAAGCGTCAAAATAGAAGCAATTACAGTCTCCCCACATACCAATGTAGTTGGGGCTGACGTTAATTTTGGGGAAGAGTATCCGTTTATACCATAGGTTAAAATCAACATCAACAGCAGACAATTCATCGGCTCTCGTTAATCGCAACTTATGGGAGTAAAAAAAACCGCTGCGAATTCTTTCACAGGGGTTGGTTATTTCTTGGACCTGGTGCACGGGGAAAATGGAGAAAACAGGCAGTGTGGAGGGCTCATTCCAATCGGTTCAGCGTCAAATATTCAGTGGAAAATGATAACCCACACGCTCATGTAACCAAGAATCCCGAAAACTCACTTTCGAAATAGGTTTGCCGGTACCCATTTAGGCCCTTACCCTCCACCAGCGCGCACCAATTGGCCGGGACCCACCTTGATGGATTCAGCGTCCAAGATTTAATGGAAAACGATACCCCACACGCCCAGATCGCAGAAAAACCTCTTCATAAAACACATTTCCACTTATCCAAATTTGGTTTGATCGAGCTGAAAAGTTTTGATGACCAACTAAAGCCAAAAACGGATCCTTGGCCAAAATTTCAGAGTTTTAGACAATTTGATTATTCGAAGAATAACCAACCAAAACGACGGTATTCTATGTTAACAGAGGTAACAGTGCGTTAAAGTGCGACTTCATCATGAATAGGCACATGGCACACGTAACGTTGTATACGAAAAAAACCGCATTTGAGGGTAACAAACGGAGCAAAAAGGACGATCTGTATGGAAACTGCCCGAATTGGCCAGGCAATGCTCGAGAGGCGAAGTCAAAGGAACTGAACTGAACAAGCCTGTCGTACTCTTTTAACTGATAAACTGAGCTTAATTCTGAAATACTCCGACTTGATTCTGAAATCGCCAACATTTAGTCAAGCAATACATAAAAAGGTTCATGCATTGTTGAGAAACATCCGTCCAACAAGTCCCAGGAGCGTTTCCCCAGCATGCTCTAATTCGTGTTCCTGGCTCAAGAATCGTAATCAGACAAAGTCGTCTCTGGCATTATCTGGTTAGTATTGGGAGGTTTACAAGCTCGTATAATTCCAGTTCACACTTTCAGAGCGTTATGAAAAATTCCTGCGTATGTGACAATTTCCATGGAATACTTGTTTGTAAAGGAGAACTGTGAGAAAGTAGAATGAATCATTAAGTCAGAAATGTATGGGTGAACAGTGAGGCACGAAAACAATATTAATGTGAACAGTAGACAAATTCCTGAGCAAGATAGTATAAAAATCAAGACGGCAGGCGGAAGTACAAAGGAAAACCTCGGGCGATTCAGGAGAAGGAGCGCTAAGAGACTAGATAATAAACGATTAAGTGCTGACTCAAGGACAAGTGGATGTCTTCAGAACCTGACGTTCCGCCGCGTGAGAATAACTCACAATGACTGACTGTTTTCAGTGTTTTGTTTGGACTGTTTCATATCACTTTCTGCTGTCGATGCCGAGGCGCAAACGCGTACTCTTCCTCAAAATGTATTACTGAGAAACCATATAAACGTTCATTGGAGTATAGTTTCAAGCAGAGCCTGGATAAGTTATAAGATAACAAAATGGACCTATTTGAAGTAATGTACAATGCAAAATGCATCGAAGGTTAAAAATAAGCTAGGCGAATAGGTGCGCAGATAACAAGTGAATCTTCCTCGTGGAAGTTTTTGAAATGCCTCGTTGACTTCTTCTTAGAAAGAACAATCTTCAGGTTTACTTAGTACTACAGGTGTACTATGTGTACAGGTATAATTTCTTTCTTGAAACAACCATCTTCAGGTGTACATGGACAGTACAATAAGTGTTCATCAGTTGCAGACATGCACCTACCAACGCGAGCAAAGGCCGGTCAAGATTTGGAAATTACTTACAATCCTTGTACTCCTGGTCTACTTCATCAGCCCAAGTACACTTCTTGACGTTGGCATCGAGGAAATCGTCGACAGGAACTGGTTTCCAGGCTTTCTTTCCACTTTTTTTCTTCCCTGCAAAAGCGTAACATCGTGAGATACCATTACTGAACTGGATAGGGTAAGATGCCGGTTGCGCATTATTCAGACAAACGGTAGTTGACCAGCGAAAACAAAATTTTCACTATTCGATTAATGGACGATAACTGCCCTCAAGTTGAGGGAGCATAAAGTAAACGTGCGCGAAGGAGGTAAATACCCCATCTGGAGACATGGGTGGGACCTGGGGAGACCGGTGAGAAATTAACAGGCGATTATTAACTTGACTGAAATTCCCCCTGTGAGAAAATTTTAAATTGCAGCGACGATTTCGTGCCGCATTGAATCAATTTCGCTTTCTACGCCCCGTTATAGATAAAAGCACGGATACGGGCCACGAGGCTCCCTCAATTCGGGGAGTGAAAAATACCACTTCACCACAAGTCGCTATCAACAGCTAGCTTCTTGCACTTACGCAACTATTGAACCAAACTCATCAACACACTGAAAATATTCTTCAAACTCCCTCAAAATAACGAAATAACCGAATAATCAAGTAATATAACAAAATCCAATGCACGAACCTGAACTCGCCATTTTGTTACTTAGGAAATCTTACGCAGGCTTCATCAGTGTGGTTTGAGGTTCGGATATCTCGATTGGGAATTTTTTAAATAGTTTGTCACCAACAAATATTTATGCTTGTGAATATAAATACTCGTAAGTAAAGAAAAAATTAAGAAACGCAATTCTTCCATTTAGAGTAGAGAAATTAAAAATTTTCAAAATAATTATCAGTTTTACAACCAACTTAACGATAATGTCAGGAATTCAAGTACACAAATAAATAGTGGTTAATAATTTCAAAAACTTCAGAAATTTTTTATGAAATATGGGCACTTGTTTGGTATAAATGTAATAAAATTGTATTTTGTTATTTGTGCGGATTCCGCAATGAGTCATGAAGCGGTTCTTCGCGCCTAACACCTGCTCGATTGTAACCTCCTTGAAAGTTGTTTACAAGTTGCAGGAGGACAAAGATTATTTTACTCATTTTTTTTGTTTACCACGAAACTAGTTCGCATCTTGGACCATACATAACAAAGTAACCACGTGGAATCATTGTTCTGATGGAATCAATAATTCATTGGTTTCGAACTGACCGACAGCAACTCTCGTCACTCGACCGTCTTCGATAATGGATGTTCCGGGTGCGAGTGTTTTTCAAGGTGCTGGGAGTCTTGTCATCGAAAATGCGACGCAAAGACAGGAAGAAGAGGAGTTTTTGGCCGAAGAACAGCATCGAAATGAGGAGGTAATGTTGACTTGAATGTCGACGGGAATTGAAAAGTTATTCGTGATTCCTCTCGATAAATGATGTATTTATTCAATTCGCCCTAGCCTAGAGTTTGAAGGGATAACACGGTTTTCGCGTATTTTGTTTTAATATTACCTGACTTGCAGGTTCATCTTTTTACTTGAAGTTAGCTGAACTTGCAACTTAATAGATACTACCGTAATTGGAGAAAAATCGCTCTCATTTTGGCAAGTCGTGTTGGGTTGACCTTCCATAACAGTTCTGAGATGTGTAGAGCTTCATTTTGGTCGGCTTGTCTTAATTTCACCCTTTTTTCTCGGCTTTTTTGCCAGGACATAGCTTAGATTCATTAGGAACCATCAACAGCAAATTCATCAGCTGTTGGCGGAATACCAACAGCATGGTTCCTGATGATTCCAGGCCAGTACTTGGCAAAACGTCGTTTTCAAATGTGTGAGACAAAGACGAGTTGACCTTATTGAAACCCTATCACCTGTAAATTAGTTTTACTAAGCTCTATCTACTGCTTTATGGACAATTTCAGGGAAAAATTATATCAGACGCTTAGATTAGGAGTAAAAAACGACAAAGAATGTAAAATACGAGAGAACTCACCCATGTTCACGTTGTGCAATGCACCTTCTATTCACTATCTGATCGTGAGGCTCTGTCGCGTGCGGAGATAAATAGCGAAAATGTCGTCACACGATCAGTATCTCTTTTGATATCTGAATTCACCAAATCAGGAAACTGCTTGTCAATGTTTCTTGAAGATGTCCGAGTAATGTCTGTGTTTTGGTTCAACGTTCGTAATTTGTTCACTTGATTCCAATTTGTTAAAGCTCAGTTTAACTTGGGACCTGCCTCCACAGGTCCCTCGAAGGAGATTTGATTATTTTTTTGCCAAATGCATTATTGTGATCAGATGTGAAGGGACGATAATATTGTTATGGTGAATGTTGATTGTTCCGATGAACTTAGTATTATGATGCATTGGCATCACCAAAATAATATTTCATCCACGAACATGTTCATATGAACGGTGCATTTTGATACTTAGCATGTTTAAGGAAATAAATTGCGATTAAGGCGAAAAAGCAACGGCATGATTGAAGAAAAAGTTCCCCGTTTTCATTGATCAATCAGACTACACCAACCTAGGTCCTACCCTAATAGGAAGAAGGGGGATTTCAGAAATGGGGACGGTACTACAAAAAATCACTGAAATACTAATACATAATTTTTTTTTGTTGAAAAATTGCTTTTATTCATAAAACTGTGTACATTATAAGACATACAAAAATAATTCATTAGCTACTCTCCACTTGAAGTCACAAGACTTGTGCTGTGGGGAAGGAGTTCCATATTCTACTCTCTTCTCTTATGAATAAATTATGCCTAAGTACTTGGAAAATTCTGAGGTGATAATATTAACTTAATGTACACGTGGTGAACGATTGAAACCACTGGAATGACCTATGATTTGTTCTTTACTCCTACATAGGCCTTGAGCTCCTTTTAGAAGGATTCAAGTTTGCCTATCGTTCTAATGTTGTATGGCAGAGCGTTAAACAATTTGGCACCTCTGTAGTCATATGCCTGTTGACCGTGTAAGGTTTTCCGAAAAGGGATTTTTAGCAGGTGTTGTTCCCGTATTCTGGTGCATCCTTCTTACAGGAATTGCAGCTCATTTCTCTGAGCATCCCTGAAAGTTTTTATGATTGTGGCTGTGTCTCGGAGATCTCTGAACTTCATCACCTTGAATTCTTCGAAGAGAGCTGCAGTTGAGTAACCGAGTTGGCTTCTTCAGCAGGACTTTGATGAGAAGTTTTTGCGCGAGGTACTTAGCGTCGAGTAGACCGTCTCCGCAGCCTCCACATCCACACACACCGTAAATCATCCGAGACTGGACAAGCGCAAAATAGAACATCCTCTGCACCTCGTTTGACAAAAAAATTACTATGTTTTATTCCTTAAATCTTGTGCTCATGATGTACTGTTATTTCATGAGTAATCAACCTATGTAATCATTCCTGAGGTCAAACTCTCCGTTTGGCCCAAATATTTCCCAGTGTATTTTCATTTCAGTATTTTCATGATGTCAAGATCAAAGTGGGTGTTGAGTGTCCCGGGCTCATTCCAATCGATCCAGCGTCAAAAATTTAGTGAAATATGAAACCTCACAAGCCTAGTTCCCGAAATTCAGGTTCCTAACGCGTACGCCGTTTTTTGATCTTTTTGGTCTTTCAGGCTCTAGTAGGTAACCTAAACTTTTCAGCCCCATCTGCCCCAATTTGGGGAGGGTATTGGTAAAAATGTGTTATTTGAAACTTGATTATCGGAACTTTTGGAAGGCATCTTTTTCCACTAAGTTGTAGACATTCAATCCTTTGAAACGAGTCCCGGACCAATTGGTGCCGACTAAGGGTGGGTATGGGCAAAAATTGATACTTTTCTACCTATTTCAAGAGTGGGTTTTTGAGATTTTCCGATATCTAGGCGTGTGGGGGCGCTGAATCGACTGGAATGAGTGGTACACTCCACATTCACTGTTCTCCCCATACTCCTCCTCCATGAAATAATCAACCATTGTGGAAGAATTTGCAGCACATTTTTTTATTGCAGTTAGCGAATGTGATGAAAACAGCTTTTGACGACCTGGAAGATGACGATGATGAAAGCTCTATTTCCAGTAGCCAATTTGGTTCTAGTAAGTGAAAGAAATGTTGAGGCTTCATTCTAAAACAGATCTGATAACATTACTTACTACGATAACATAACGCCTCATTTTTTTAGGACATGATTTTCGACGTCTACATTCTTTGGAAGAAGTTGAAGAAAGTAGTTTTGAAAGGAGTATTCCCGATAATAACAAGATTTTTCAACACCATGGTCACAGACAAGAAAATTTCGCTCCTGCTCGAATGTATGCGCCAAGCATTGGTGAAAAGCCGCTTTCAGGCAAGTGGCATTACTTAAAAATAATATTTGTGTTGATTTAGCACTCATGAACACCTTATGCTCATGATTTTTTCATAGCAGAGGTGTTTCCGACACGTGATGTTTCAACAATTTTCATGTTATTAGGTGAAAGTGTGAACCAAAACGGATATGAAACGCCCCCTAGTGATCCATCCGAGCCATTTCAGAATGTGAGAGTAGATCTGCAGGTAGTAACAGAAGCCTACAAACAAACTGGTGGGCATCGACTTGGATTCCTCTTCAAAAGGTATTAATTCGAAAAAAAACCTTTTAATTATTCTGTTACTTTTTGTTTAGATGTAAACAGTTACGAGCAACTTCAGTTACTGTACGATATCCGAATGAGGGAAATTGAGAGGCTACGTAAAGAAGTAGAAGCCGAACAAAGATGCAAAGATCAAATTTTAAGGAAGTTGGCTGTGTCGGAGAGTGAAAAGCAGGAACTTAGGTCTTCGCTGAGTGTTGGTGAAACTCGTTTAGGTAAACTATAGATCAATATTGCTCTTTACTAATTGCTCATGAAGTTTTGTTTACAAATTAGTACAAGTGGTGTGTTACAGCTGAAAATACCGAAAAAGCGAACGCTCTCCATCGCGAAATAAGTGCTCTTCAAGAAGAGTTGAAACAAGTATCGAAAGAGAAAGATGAGGTGAGTGATGGAGTTGAAATAAAAATGTATGACTTCTTTGCTTTTTCATCAATTGATTTTTGAGAGAAGGCCGTCTTGACTGTCACAAATCATCCAATTTTCAGACTAAGCATGAACTAGACATTGCGAAATTCCAAATCCTGCAACAAGAACAACAAATTGCTTTGTTGGAGAAGTGCAGCAGTATCAACAGTCGAGATAAGCACATCGACAGTGTAGTGGAGAATTTGAAAGAAAAACACAAACGCGAAATGTGCTCTTTGAAGAAGGAATTGGACGACGCTAATGATAAGATCAGACAGAAGGTAATATGGTCCTTTCTGAAGTTTGTTAGGTCCTGCATGCGTGCATGTACTTGGGTATGTTTGGATTGTACGCGAGCAGGCCCATGCAATGAATCAATGTGCATGAGTATCTGTGTCCGGTCAAGTCATCTCAAATGCTGATTGGAGATAAGGTCTGGCTAATAGGTGAAACATCCCGAGTATGATTGCTAAGGAGTTCCTTATCAGCAGGATCTCGAAGTTTGCAATTGTGTTACAGCAAAGTGTTCTGCTAACCCTAATAACACGATCAATGTCCTTCATTCATAATTTCTGTTAATCTCAGTAACGAAATGCTAAATAAAATGCTTATTCGACTTGTTCAGAAAATTTTCTCCTAGGGAGGGAGAGAATTTCCTCTAAAATCCGACTTAGATGCCGAGGGATTATATTCTGAAATTCATCACAATTTTAAACTTTTGGCTGTTTGGTCATCAACATTTCGCTTCTTTGTGCCTTGTCGATTTATAGAATTTTCACACATCACACTGGAGGTTTTTCATTTCAAATTGGAGTTTGACTAAAATGGTTTATTTTGAAACTAGTTTTAAACCCCGCAACGTAGGCAGGACCGATGTTTGATGTCTTCGCCTCCTATGGTGATTGTTATTTGTTTTCCGATTATTGTAGTCGATGATAATTTTGATGTTGAATGGACGAACAAATAAGGGGAACGCCATGAATAGCGGAAATAAAATGGTTCTGAGTGGTAAATAGTAATGATTCTTATCATTTAGATTCTAATGACATGACTTAGAGCTCTCTATGACCAATAGGGACGGAGTCGTGGAGAAAGGGGGGGTTTCCAAAATTTTGATCTATCTTGAAAACTCTCCATTCTCTTTTAAAAAGAAAAAAACTATTTCAATATGGTTGTCGAACGCTATTTTTTAATATACAAAGAATAATAAACCTTTGTGTAATAATTTGAATGTTTATATTACCTATTGTGTGAAAATGCGAAAACGTGGTTGGTGGTCAGCCGATGTTTCCGATTATCGATGTTACCTTCCGAAGGTGAACATCGATGTTCAACCATTCGATGCTCATCCCTATGGCAAAACAAGCCTGCGTGGATTATGAAAATACATTTTCTGTGCAGCACAACAGGCCGAGACATCCATCCGCTCCTTCCAATAATGTCTAGTGATTCGCCCTAGTCTCTATAAATTTTTTAATTTTTATCGTTGAGAAAATTTTTTCATTCTTTTCTGTTCATTAAATTCATTCTTACTCCTTGAATGTTTCTTTTTCACTCGCTAAATTTATTGTTATTGCTTTCCTCAGATTTATCAGGTATTTCTTACTCTTCCAAATTGCGATGTAAATCTCAAATTTGAAGTGAAAATGCTAGAAATGTTTTTAGACCTTCTTGCACGTGAATTATTTTCAACTTCCATTTGCCGAATTGGTTTTCTTAAAAACTTAAAATTCGGACATTCAACCTTGAGCTATGTTTATAGTTAGTATACGGACTCGGTGTTGTTGCAGGAAGAATCATACCAGCTCCTTCAATCGAGATTGGACGAAGTTGATAAAAAACACGTCGCGGTCCTGTTGAACAAATGCGATTCCACTGTCAGGCAAGAAGCCGCTGTCAAAGCGCTGCTGGATGAAGCTAATGCGGAAAAGATTCAGCTTACGAAACGAATCAAGTCTTTGGAGGTGATTTCTTCGCGATGGCTGATCCTTCAGTTTTGATATTGTTGGGTTCCTGGGCTCAAAATAATAGAAAATTAGATCTCGTAGTCGATTTGTTTGTGCTAATTTTTCCTCAAAATAGATCAAGATCAGATAACTGTTGAAACTACGAGAGTCAACGTTGAACTCTGTGGGCTCAATGATTGACTAATGGCTCATCTTATAGACTTATCAAAATCTAAGCTCTGGGTCTTGCATTTGTTTGTGAGCGTTACCCAGTCGGCAAAGTGCTACCTCCTTGGCCCTTTTCTTCCTAGTCACCCTTGGTTTTCTCAAGTTCTAATGCTCTTATCTAAAGTCTGGCCTATCTTCTATATTTATTTGAAGTGTTTGTGGATTTAAGGTTATAATTTTCTCATTTGTTGTAGCCCCTGCATAAAAAAAAGAAAAAAAAATAGACTGGCTACCTTGAACTTAATGTATCTAACGTGAGTCAAATTTTCAGGCTGATGTTGAAGCCATGAGCAAAGACCTTGAATTTTACGAAACACTATCAAAGAACCGATTGCTCTCGTCGACTTCCTCTGGCGAATTTGACGATGACGAGATCAGTTCGCCTTTCAGACGACGTGGTGACCAGAAATCCCAGAATAACGTCGATTTACTCAAAACCGAGTTGAATCGAGCCCTTCTTGGTACGTGTATATCTTGTTGAGGCAGACTCTGCTTGTCAACACTATACTAATCTAACTCAACTCTATCAATTGACTATGGTTAGCGTGAAGATTATAATTCCTACAACACTCTTGTGTTTGTCTGACGCCTTCAACAGGTCAAAAAGAAAAAAGGATGACGATCCGAAAGTTACAAGAGCACATCCAGTCCAAGGAAGTTCAAATTGCGCAAATGAGAGAGCAAGAGAAAGTCTATTTAGCTGAAACTGAAAAACTGAGGGTAATATTTTTTTTTTTTGTAAAATTTGTTTCATCTTGATTCCTTTAGCATGGCATGCAGACATAAGACATAATTTTTACAAGTTTTCTTCACTTTTTTTTCTGGGCTATCTATTTTTATATCAAGTTTCAAGGTCGTTTAAGCAGCACTAGCAAAATTTAATCTCCGTCCTATCAGTAAACTCATTGCCGACCAACGCCAATAATATCATAAGTATATAAACATTAGTAAAAAACGCTGCAAATTTTTTCGCAGGCGTTGGTTATTCCTCGGACCTGGAGCCCGGGGACTCATTTCAATCGATTCAGTGTCCATAACCTCTTCCGGTGGGTGCCAATCGTTCCAAGACCCGTCTCATTGGATTTAGCGTCCAACAGTGGAAAATGATACCCCACACACCTAGGTACCAGAAATCTTGAAAACCCACTTTCGAAATGGGTAGATAAATACCAATTCTGACCCATAACCTCTTCTGGTGGGCGCAAATCGTCCCAGGACCCGTATCATTGGATTCAGCGTCCAAAATAAAGTAGAAAATGGTACCTCACACGCCTAGATTGCCAATTTTCGAAAAACACATTTTGACCCCTACCTAGTTGTTAGCTCCGACTAAATTGTAGCTAATTTGTTGCTTTTAGCTGTAAGCAATAGCTAATTCTTGCTAGTACTCTGACTGGGTCAGTTTTGAAAATACTATTCTTGAGCATCTTTGAGTATGATGAAGTGTGTATGTCATTTTAATGACCCATTTCGTGGCAGGCTGATCGTCATCTGCACGTAACGTGTTAATATCCCCTAAGTAACACCTGTTTGGTCGATACTCCTGCAGGCCTTTTCTTCCTCGTCGAACAAAGTCAAGTACGACTCTCAATGCAAATACGTGAATAATGAATATGTATTTGTTTTTAGATCGAAATGGCCGCATTATTCGAACGTATGGAAAAAGGATCCGACGAAGCTCAGAAGAAAGATTTCCTCGACAAAATTGATCGTTTGGAGCAGCTGATTTCGGTTTTGAATCAACAAAAGGACGAGAAATCCTCCAAAGTCGACGAGCTTGAACGAGAGATCGGAGCTCTGAATAAGAAGATTGTCGAACACGAAGACGCGGCCAAAAAAATAATCGAAGAGTACATGACTTATCGGGAACGAGAAGTGGCTCAACTCAAACAAGATCACGAAGAGATGACCAAAACGAAGGAATTGGAGTGGAGGTGAGTTGAAATCATTAACTATTTATTTTAAAAAAAGGATGAAACGTTCAACAGAAACGGTATGTGTACTAACAAGTGTTATTCATGTAACTGATGTAGGAGTCGGTTGGAACATCTTTTGAGCGAATGCGACGAAATCAAGCGGCTCTACCTCGAGATAAGGGCCGATAGGGATGCAACTGTTGGAAAATTGGATGAGGAGAAGAAGAAAAATGCCGAATGTTCTAAAACCAACAGAGCGTTGGAAGAAAGGATTAAATCTCTGAAACAGCAAGTATCGGATTTGGAAGACCACCTTATCGCCGTTGAAGAAGGTATGTATCAACATTAATATATTTTTTTGTTGGAAAGGTGCATTTTTGCGCTCTTCAAAAGGAGGTTGGGGCTTGTAAGCCACTAGAATTTCGGTGTTGGGTAGCTATGACTACAACTCCTGAAAGACCCTCGCCATTCGAAGGTGCAAAATCCCCAAAATGCTCTCTTTGTGAGATATTCATAACCGAATAAGCCCTTTCCTAGGGTCCTAAAGGGTTTTAAAAAGCTGATGTTATGCATTTTCGTGGTCGGCAGTTTGGGATTACCTCCTTCATTGCTAAACTGAGGTCTTTTTTGGAATGTTATTTATCATCTTAGGCAGGTCAGCAAAGAGTTGAAGGGGACCCATTTAACCCAGCAATCTTTAAAAACATGGCCAAGGCTGTGCTTGGGGAGCACGCTCTGAAATTCACGGCTGCTGCCCGAGAAAAGGCTGGTTGCGCCCGGTTTCACTTGCCTTACCAGCATCTTAACCAGAAGGTGAACCATGCAGAGGACCTGTCCCAAGGCGAGGTGCCCTGAGAAGGGACAGGTTATACCTGTGCCCCCTTCGCAACATGGGGGTCAACGAAACCACTGAACATTTCTTGGTAGTGTCCAATATTGGGATACGCACGTCTTAGCTGCCTGGGAAGGGTGGTCCTGAATAGGGAGGAACTGTTGCTGGTCCTTGATGATCCTGATCAATTCCCTGCTTTTCTTTGCAGAGAAAGATACTCTCCTTCGGCAAGTGGGAGGGCGAAGAGAATCCAACATCAGAGTGTCACTTGAAAGCCACCGAGTAAAACAGGCAAGTAATTTGTTCTTGTAATTTCAATAAAGCTTCAGGAACCTCCGTACATATCCTAGCATGTGCCTACGTGCTTCCGTTCAGGGCGTCTTCTCATGCTCTAATGGCTTCATTTCTCTTTCCAGCTCCGCGAAGAGGTTGAGTCTTTGAAGAAACAGTCGCAACCGCAGGCGTACAATCCAGCGGAGTTGGAGAGGTTGAAAGAAGAGGTCATCGCCGCTAAGAAGCGGTACCTTGAGTTGGAGGCCACTCTGAAAACCGAATTCCAATCTAACGTGACAGCTCTAAGATTGGAAAATGAGAAATTGCGACTCGAGCTTGAGGAACATGTAAGTGATCAATTCAGCGCTTAGAAGTATTTAAATCATAATACAATTGATGATAATTTTAAATTAAGGGATTGAAACATTTCGTTTATTTGCATATTTCAGAAGAGTCGATTAGATGCGCTCCGACAAGTTGGAACTCAAACCGAAATAGAACAGAATGAACATACTGCGGTGTGCCTAGCCAACGCTCCTAGTAACTCGAGTTCAGAGGACGTAGAGAAATTGAAAGTTGAGTTAGAAACATTGAGAAAACTCGAAATCAGTCGATGTGAAGAAATAATGACGCTGAAAGCCACCTTCCAACGTAAGTCTGTGTTAATCAAACATCTTCGGTGCTGTCTAACAACTGAGGGTTCGTACCTCTCTCGTACCGTTAAAAGGTTCACTGTTCAGCAAGATTTTGCAAGTTGTACTGTCCTATATTCAACAATTCGGGAACATAAAAACTGATTAACTTCAGGCATGACTACAGGACCCCGCACAGGTTATAACCAATTCTTCTCATTAATTCTTTCTTGTTATTGGTTACGTGGTTCTGATTGCATTTTTGTGTTTGACAGTATTTGTATATAAAGGGTGGCCCACGAGTTGTCCCCCCCCCCCCCCCCCTTTATCTCTATTTCTTCCCTCCTCTATTCACAAGAGAACCGGCAACGTGGTGTTGTAAATAAGTAAAAGATGATTTTTTTTTCACGCGAAATATACAAATTTTGGTAATTATTTTGCAGAAATTTCCGTAGAATTTCGGGTAGAATCCGGATCTACAATAAAAAATTGGGGTTCCCTGAGCCTCATCTCTGCGTTGTCATTTTGCAAAAGCTAGAGGAGTAGATCTGTTCGCTAAGCCCCTGCACGTATGAACTGATGACCTTTACTGATTGATCATTTTGCAGAAAGGCTTCACGACAAAATTGAAGAGCTGGAGATCAAACTTGGGCCTCACGGGTTGGACGAAATCGAACTCGCGAAAGAACAAGTAAAAACCCTCACAACGCAATTTTACCTCAATGAAATGGCTAAATTGAGAGAAATACATAAAGCCGAGATCGAAACGCTTCGTCTGTCCAAAGAGGAAGGAAACAAGAGAATCCAACTTTTGGAGTCAGAACTCAAACTTAAAATAAATGAGGTTGGCTGAAAATAACATGTTATGATGCTTCATTTAATTGAAAAATCTTCCCTGAGATTATTTCGCTCATGCAGCTTGTTTTGTTTCTAGATTCAAGCAGTCAACAACCTCAAAGTCCAGTTGGCTGAACAACATGAACATATTAAAGAGGTGAAAACGCGTACTGCACAGATCATCACTAACTGCGCCAGAGAGGTAAATTGTAAATTTCATCATGTTTAATTGTGCTTATATTTCCCTAACTCACGATAAAATATTAACTGTTGTCCATTCAAGTTTGAAATAACGCACAATTTTGTACCTTTTTCAGTTTGAAGAGCTGAAAGAAGCAAAAGAAACTCTTGAAAATCAACTGGAAACTGTCTCCATCAAATCGGAAAAATACAAACAATCCGCCTTGAAGTACAAAAGACTGTTCGAAAAAGTCAAAATGAACGACTTACCGCAAAGATATCAACGTTTGGTGGCTTTGGTCGAGTCGAAAGAATCAGAAATCATCACAAAAATACAAGAAGTGGCGGAAGCCTACCAAATCCAGACCGATTCTCCTCGGACTACACCTCGCTTGTGACGATACCAACTGTCGTCGCATTTTTTAATCGGCTGTGTCATTATTAAGTTATGTTTTATTATTAAGGATCGATTGTTTTATCACTGTTCGAGATTATCTTTTCCCAAGTATTGACATTTATAGCGCACTATGTGTCATTTAGCCTAATAAATCGCCATCAACCGTACTTTGATCAGCGAGACATAATTTTCTCGTGTTTGAGAGAATTTTAGGAAAATATAAAGTTTTTTCCGTATTTGGTTTAAAAATGTATTCCCAATACCATGAGAAGAACAACTAACAAAATTGACAGAAGTTGCTGCGTCAGTGGAGAAGGTCTGTCCTTTCCAATAGGTACACATTTACAAGGCACGTTGAAAGGCAACTGGATTTTAAAAGAGAAGAGATCCGTAAAAAGCGAGATAGGAATGTATCAATTTACGTTTGGTGTACCAGCACCTGAAGTCGCCCGACAATCTCAACAGGTAGTAAAATTACAAAAGAAATTGACTGCACAGAGCGTACGAAAATATTCGTACATAAAATCGAAGACAATTTCACGAATTCTAGGCTCTGAATTGACTAGACACGATTACATTGGATTATTCTACAGGGGCATTCCGGACCAGCCAGTACCTACATCGAGCATTCTATGATGAGAATGCTTGCCTACGCAAAACCAACTACTACTAAGAAAAACCGCTGCGAACAGTCTCCCACAATAGTTCATAATTCTCGTACAGAAAAAAATGCCTTCAAGCTCACTTCATATGAGGGTGAGCCAATTTATCTGAGGACCCATATCAATCAATTCAGTGTTCATAAAACGTCAGAACATGTTCTCTAGAAGGTTAACTAATTAGTTAGAAGTCCTCAACAAAAGGGCTTAAGGCAGAATTATTTTTAAAGTCGACACCCCGGTTTTTGAGTACCTATCATGACCCGTGACCTCCAATTGGACTAAAAAATAATATATAGTCTATGTGTAAAATTTGGTGAGAACTTAAACGTTTTTTCGTCCCAAACAATGGACGGACAATTCGGATAGTGAATCCATATAATATGGAACAAGAAAGGTGTTCTTTGTTTAAACAAAGAGAACCTTCCTTCTCAAATGAAAATGAGGCAAACTTGTGCGTTTTGATATGGTTGGGAATTCACAAATTAGGGCCATCCTAATAAACAATTCAAACACCGCAGATGTAGAATAATAAGCATAACAGTTGCTCCCTCAATCAGTAGCCATCAAAACTTATCCATACAGAAGAAACATTAAAGACACTAACGACATTTCCACAGAATCGGTTTTTCGTGCAACTATGTAGTATTAGAAGTTCTCGAACGGACGGATGGCCTCCTCAAAAGGATTAGTCTGTAAGAAGAACCAAAGTTACAACCGCAAACGATATCGCAATCTATGGAATGAATCATAATCTGCCCACAAGGAGTTCAATAAATGTCACTATCTTTACGAGGTCACTAAATTTTACGGTAACGACGTATACTCCTGTGCCTATACGTTGAAAAAAGATACAAATATCGGTAGACATATACAAAAAATGGCACATTATTACAATGAACAATATTGTACGATATTTGTACAATCTAAGACACTTAACTATCCGGTAACTGGTCGATTTGTTTACTTAATACGAACTAACGCCAAAATTGGAATGGCACTTCAGAAAATTCATCTTCTAATAATTACACTAAACACGAAATTCTAAGCAACTGACCCAAAATGGCGCATTTATATGCCCTCTTGCCAATGAACTGACGCTACACAAGATATAATTAAGAGATGAAGACGAAAGCACGGAGGAAATATCTAGATGGGATTTTATGAGTTCGAACGGTAACTCCCAATTTCATTGGTTCAACATTCACAGAATTTCATACTAAATTACATCAAGTGTCAGGACAGGCATCGGTACCGTAAAGTTGATAGGGCAATAGGTAAAGTAATCTACTGGAGAAGCAAATACCAGAGAGTACTTCCGAAACGACCAGAGTCACAGTACAGAGCTGACATACGTAGATATCATTTTCTCTAAGTACTGATCCCGCAGGTTGCTTCGCGACGAAAAAACACATCTTTTTAATCTGCAGCATCAGCAGAAGATGACATAACAATCAGAGCCAAAAATTATACCCCAAAATCTTCCTGAGGATTGGAATTGAGTTATTTTATACGTTATAACGTTAGTGGTTCTTTAATAATGGATATTCGGCCCAATAATATTGCGTCGATTTTCGTCATTCTGTATCCAAGTTCGATGATCAGGCCAATGCCTGGATCCGTTGAGAACACTCTGAAAAATAGCGCACACTAGCTAAAGCTGAGAGAGGGAAAATGACACGAATGATTGTGAAACCAGGCGGTTACTTACCTGTTCACCCATCGTTTGTGAGAAAGTTTGTGGTAACTGTCCTTGTCAGCTTTTAGATACGTTTTTCTGGAACAGGAAAGGGTATTCACTAAACAAACAAATTTTAAGTGAAATTGAAAAAAAAGAAAAAAAAAGGTGTTTCTGGGTATTTTGAGTAAGCATTAGCGTCAATAACCAATTAATTCGACTGTGTTATTAACTGTGTGGGATTAGTTCCGTAAGAAATTAGAATCAGTTGATACAAATATATTAGAAAAGTTACTTGTATTTTCGGTGCGGTGGGCGAGCGATTTCGACATGAAGACGTCATGTCAAGCCAACTAGTTGGCGCCTTCGCGTCGAAAGCACCAACTATGTTAGGTAAAACTAACCTCTTCTCTAATTCGACTCTAAAATTATCGACAAACGACAGCAACCACTAGTTGGTTGTAAGCTTCAAAATGGTAGGGCACCAGCGAAACATGTCAACTTTTCAGTCTACTTCAATAATAATGACGAATGAGAAGCCGCAGAGAAAATGATTTTCTAAAAACCAGACAATGCCACCACATCCAACTTTCCACTTTTTCAAAGTTTAAGGTACGGGAGTAAGATAGAAAACTGGAATGAGATTAAAAAACGAAAAAAAGGGGGACCGGATGCTTTAAACGTTTGAAAGATCTTGTAGGATCTGTCCGTTATTCACACTTCCTTGTCAGTTGAAGCCTTGAGGATGACAATACAGTCCGCGAAAGCTTGCTATAGGCATTAGGCCGGGTACACACGTTGAGGATTCCGGAGAGGATTCCGAAGAGGGATTCCTCTGAGAAAAACCTCTGAGGCGGCCGGAGCATCCACACGTACGGGAAAACCAGGAGGCTTCGGCCAGAGGGTTCGACACGCGAGAGGCCTTTCGAGGAAAACTGTGAAAAAATTAACGAGGAGCTACGACCACTGTGACGATACTCGAGCGATACCTACAACCGATCACCTCATACACGTGAAGGAAGGGGTTCAATTCTGGGAACCGCAACCCCGGCCTCAGGTAGCAGGTAGCCAGGCCTGTTCGGTCCGCCTCAACTGAAGGCCTCGACCCGTCCACACGGTCCGTCGGCCGAAGAGGAATCGATCAACGAGGAATCCTTTCCGGAATCCTCAACGTGTGTACCCGGCCTTAGAAGAGGCGGCGATTCAACTATTTCATGGTATACTCTAGACAGCTGTACCATAGCTTTCGGATCTTTAAAAAGTTGGGATTCCAGCAGCTAAAATTGTTCTCCAACCCACTTGGAAGCTCTTGTGTCTTACTTCAGAGCAAGTGGATTCCTCCGCTGTGAAAAAAAAAATAAATAAATAAATAACTGAGTCGCGAAAAACGTACTTTTCAATCCCTTCATTCTGAGTCGTGATGTACATCTCAAAATTGCCCCTATTTTCGTCTTCGTGGAGCAATTTAACAGATATTTTCAGAATCAAATAATCGTACTCTGTTGTCCTAAATTCACAAGCAAACAACCTAAAAAAAAAACAAAAAAACAGAAAATTGATAATAGTTCAAGGGGTTAAAGGAGATCTCAGCATAACGATAAATTTTCTTGACCTTTCAGCTAGGATAAATAAATACCTATGTTCGTGGAATTTATCAGATTTGTTTGGTTTCTTCAAGATGAGACAGGTTCCTCCATTGTACGCTTCGTTTTCGTAATACGAAATACATGAGTGTTCTTCGAAATCCGCCCAGCCAGCTAGATCGCACACTTGGAAGTCTTGCTTGCCGATGTTATGCCATTGGCCTCTTTTGGATATCTGACGAAATAAAACAAAGATAAATACAAAACCGGATTTTTCAGCTCATTAATCTGAGGACGTCTCTCTCAGCACCGCTTTTCAGATCTGCTCCTTAACAACTTTACGGACTTTCTTGACTTGAAATGTATATCAATAAAAATATAGTAGGTTGGGATCTTCAAGTAAAGAAATTCTAAGTTTTGAATTGTAGTTGGGGTACATTAGCAGCTAACTAGAAGCATTGAGGGTTAGTTCGAACGGTAACATTCCACAGGTCTCAGGGCTTTCTGAAAGTGGAAACTTCCAACACTATTGACCCTTATGTTTCAGCCATTAAACTATCCGGATACGTCAACTCGATAAATTTCACAATGTCCTTCCAATACTCTTCAAGAGGCCAACTCACTTTTCCCTTATGGTATAGGTTCAACCCAGCGCCTGTGCAGAAAGACGTGTCAAATGGCAGTTGAGCGGGTCCAGATATGAATAGATATTCGTAAAGGTGGGCCCAGAATCGGTAATCTCTTTGAAGAAACGTGTGCTCCTCTTCTTGACATTCGTGAACCCAACCGGGAGCGAAAATCGCAGCGGAGAGGTTGTAGTGTCTTATCTGTGTCATCGCCTGCAAAAAAAGCGACGTTCTGGTAAAAAATGATGCAATCAACAACTAAAACTGTAACACGGGGTTTACCTATCCCAAACTTACCTCGCCACAGTTAAAGCCACCACCCCCAGGGCAACCTCTGCCAAACACGTCCACTCCAACAAATACGTCGGTATTTCGTTCCCCAGCGTTTGTTGATGAAATTTGCAGACATTCATCGTTCCAACAATAATTCAGAAAAATGCCATCACAAGCGTCGAAGAAAGACCTATAAACAGTTTCATGTGACAAAAATGAGAAATTAGTATAAGACAGAATGTAAATCCGAAAAAAATTAATAATAAATGAATAAAATGAACAAACCTATTTTTGTTGTTAAGCTTATTCTGCCAATCGAGTTTGCCAGTCTGCTCATCAACGGAGTCGTACCAAATCAGCATATTACGATGACTCTTGTCTTTCAATTGGGCTTTTAACTCTTTAACGAAAAACAATAAGCCATCCAACTGGGCCTCTTCTATAGGGTTTTCTATGTTCAACAAGTATCCTGAAAAACCGTAGTGCTGGCAAATGGAAGCGAGTTTTTCGCAAAGGCTCAAGATTTTTAGGCGGTCGCTCAGTAGATTTTGGCAGAGCGATTTCCCTTCTTCTCCTTCAGTGATGATGGTACCTAGAGAATAAAAATATATAAAAGCGAGGGCAAAGGGCGGCATGAAGTTTAGTAAAACATGAACAATCAACCAAAAGAATTAAAATCACCGGTATTTTCAGGGCGCTTACCCAGAATCGTTACTCCGTTCCTGTGGGCAGCATTAATCCATGTGACGGGCGGAATCGTTACGAACTTGTGGCTAAAGTAAACGAAGATATCAATCACGGACCATCGAAAAAATGTGAATGCCGCGTTGTCATCGGAACCCTCGACGAACCTGTAACGATCGAGGCAGAAAGTGAGCTCTTGTGCCTGTGTAATATGAGTACAATACGCTTGAAATCGTCGCCCACACACCTGTCGTCAAGATACCCTCCGCGCATATCGTGACAAAGAAGGGTTTTAGGCACTTCTCGTCGAGGCATGGGAATCCTGAAGTCACCACTCTGGTCGCATTTTGTATAGCCCTTGTAAACGTTCTTGGTTCGTCTGACGCGAGATGCAACTTTTGAGGCCCAGCTTACTTTGGGAGGATCCCATTCCAGCACCATTTCGATTTTATCGATTGGATGACACGTCAGGAGATCATTGAGATCCATTAGTTCTGAAACAACCCGAGAAGAAAATCCAGTTAAAGTAACACTTTTAGAAGTAGATGCAACCCATGGTATTTATTTCAAGAATATTATGAAAAACCAATGGCCATGCAAAGGGAGCCAATATAATAGTACCTTTCACATTAACCTCCCTACAAATGACTGACATGGCCAAAGAGGCTATGGCTCCCCAAGTCATTCCCAAATATTGTTAATTTTATTAGTAAAAGTAGGATTTGAAGCTTACTTAGGAAAAGTAATTTTGTAATAAAAGCCCTCCTAGTCCCATTTCATTCAATTTACTCACCTTGATTTTTCTTCGGACGTTCGCAAGGATGACCTATGCAAGACATTCGTGACGAGTTAAGGCGACTCCTTTTGGCAAATGATGACTTAAAAGATGAAGATAAAATGGATATCCATCAAGGACAATTGGTATAATTTCACTGGTTTTTCCAAACGTTCACCATCTATGTACTAAAGCAAACAGCAAACCCAAGAAGACAGTTCTTATCTTATCTTATCATTCAACGAGTTTTGCTGTGGATAGGTACAGACATTTTGGTCATCTACGGAATTTCAGTCTGTTACGTTGTCTTTTCGGCCACTTTCCAGCTCAATGTCGAAGATCGATGTAGTATAGATTATAAGGATGAGCATCGTTTCAAAACTATCGATAGTCACCATCGAATAGACTATCAAAAGGAACCATCGATAGTTAGAAACTATCGGTACTAAACTATCGATAGTTTTCGATAGTATCGATACTTTTGTTTAGGTTGAAAAAATAAAATTGGTGTCTCATAAATCTGCTAAATGAAGACGAAATTCATTGAAACCACATGTCAGTTTTGTGCAAACTTAATCTACCAAACATGAGCAAGAATGAGCTGACGAATTTTTCATTCATTTTTCATTTTTCATTAGAGCATTGGCAGGTAGAAACTTGGAAAGTACACTAAAAAATGGAATTCAACTCATATCGAAATAATTAGGTACTTTATTGAGAATTATTATTCATGGAATGTGCCCAATGAATTGGGCAATGAATTCAAAAATAGAATCTTTGACGCGAACTTCCCTTTAATCCGATTTCTGCTTTTTGTAATAATTTGCCCTGCCAAGAGAACAAACATTCTGATGGGACAGACGTGGCCATGGTAACGAGATGGGACGTTGTAGCCAGCTGAGAAAGCAGTGGGTATGAAGGTGAAATTTGACTCCAATTTCAAAGGATCTTGCTCCATTTTTTCTGCTGGCGTGGAAAATAAAATTAGCTCAGCGTGGTACGTTTCAAGGGTAGAATCGACATCACTCTTCCTCCACTTCTTTTGTATCAATTATTTGTTGAGGTCGCTGAATATACTGCTCTCTAAAATGAAACCATCTTATCCAAATTTAGTAATTATTCAATAACCAAACATTTACATTACTTCTGAAAACTGAATACTGTACTGATGATTTTTCAGTTTCGATAGTATCGCCCAGAAACCATCGATAGTGGTAAAACATCGGTTCGTAACTATCGATGGTGAAAACATCAACTATCGGATGCAAACTATCGATAGTTCGATAGTATCGACCATCGATGCTCATCCCTAATAGATTATAGAGATTATTTGATCAGACCCTTGTGACCAGCATGTTGTATGCTATTAGTGCCGACCCGATTAAGCAAATAATAAATAATAATAATGAAATAATCGGTACTTTTCCATCTCCACACCACTCAATTTTGACATTAATAGTCTTTCACCACTTTTCCACCACTTTGGGAATTTTTTAACTTCTTGTAAGGTTATTCAACCCAATAACCGACTTGTCATGAGACGCTCAACAACCGTCTTGGTTAATTACAATAGCAAACAGTTTTACAACCGTTTGATTCGACTAACCCCCTCGGGGTGCAGTCAACCCTCCGAGTGCGAGCATGAAAGAAGGAGCTTCTTTCATGGTGCGAGATAGGGCATGGAAGAAGGACTTCCTTCCATGATGTTCTTTCGTCTCCTAGTTTCTACCGGCTTCCTTGAGTCCCCATCCCTCCCTACTCCAAAGACCCTCCTTCCATATCCCCATAAAGTGGCCCAGAGAAAAACCCTGTACTGGCCTAGAAGGACTTATTTCCCCTACCATTCTACCGCAGTTGCCAGAAACCGCGTCCATGTGAACCCAGCTTAACACCTATTCCCCTAGTAACCACTCATGGTAGAAAAGTCGTTTTTCTCCCATGGTATCCACTGCAGTGCACGCTGGCATCCACTCATACTGTGCACTCTGTGACCCAACCCCCACTTCATGTCCATAAAATTACGATCTGCCTACGTGCTGTACAGAAGCTGTATACCGAATCCAGCTGCATTCCCTAATGACATGAAAACATGAAAAATTTAGGGCCATCAAGAACCTACTTTGCCAGAACAAAAAATGTATTGCATTCCTACCTAGGATTGGAAACAAACGTCATTTTCAAGAATTTTGGAAGAAACAGTTATTTGCATTTTTGATAAGCATTTTATATAAAAACGTTGACTACTAAAGGAACATTTTAATTTTTTTGGTAATGTATTTTAGTGCTTTACTAGTAGTTTACATTTCCTTTCATAATTATGATGCACATGCTCGCAAAATACTGGAAACCCTCAGTTTTTTACCTATATTGTTCACCTTTAGCCACCCAGAGAGTAAAGAGATCAGCCTGGCAAGATACAGGACAAACTAGGTTGAAAGGGTAGCCCGTGTGCTAAATGGCAAATTTGTCTATTGTTTCTAGGGCTTAAAAACGCCCGGTGCACTGTATGCTCAACCCCACACTGATTTTTACGAAATTTCACCCTGCACCTGGAGGGTTGACATACTTTTCTATTCTATTACTCTGTGATTTTGTGTCCAAAAGGTCCATAAGGCTCGCCTTGTCCATGTTGGTGGCCAAGAAGAGTGTGGTTACTGAGAGAGAAAAACCGTCTACCAACTCCATAGCCCATTTTCTCGCCAATTGTAACCGTATATTTTGGTTGGTTATTCCTTGAATAATCATCAAAAATCAACTAAAGTTTTTGACGACAAATGGAGGGCAAATCCCCTAATCTTTGTCGCTACCTACCCTTTCATATTGCTTAGAACAGACACCAGGTTGCAGTACTTTTCTTTTCGTTTTGTTGGCAACCTTGTTTCTACTGTCGGCATAGCCGGCGGTCGCTGTAACCTACACTTCTCGGACGCGGTTCGTGTGTTTTCCGATCTTAATAAATCACCTCCGAAATATTCAAAGTTCCTTCGCGTTCACCCCCCAATTGTACTGGAAAACTTGGTGAGTGATTAACTGATCATTTTAGTCAAATGCCTTGCAGTTTTCATTCAGAAAGTCCACCTTTCTAACCGATTTACCACTTTTACATTGTACTAAGATCTCCTTTAGACTATTTTCAATTTTCTGTTGTTTTGGTTGGTTATTCCTTGAATAATCATGTTTGGAATTGAATCAATTTTGGACGCTATATCCAATGAATTCGGTCCTGGAACGATTGGCACGATCGGAAGAGGTTATTGGTCAAAATGGGTCTACCCATTTTGAATATGTTTTCGAGATTTCTAGTACCTAGGCGTGTGGGGTATCATTTTCCTCTAAATTTTGGATCCTGAATCGATTAGAATGGGTTCGGGAACCGCCACCCACACTGTTTCCCCATGTTGAAGAAATGAGCCTCCATGTGCCAGGTCCCACGAATAACCAACCCCTGTGAAAGAATTTGCAGCGTTTTATTGTTGAGGTTGTTTGCTTTTGAATTTAGGACTACAGAGTACGATTATTTGATTCTGAAAATATATGTTAAATTGCTCCATGAAGACGAAAATAAGGGCAATTTTAGGTTTTTCGCGACCCAATTATTTATTTTTTGGTTGGTTATTCCTTGAATGATCAACCTATGTCTTCATAAAAATATTCAATCCCCCTGATTTGCCCTAAAAATTTTTTTTCAAGGTATCTAGATCAAAATAAGCAAATGTCCGTCTGCTGTGCACGTTGTTTTGGGTTGAATTTGGGTTGAATTATCTTACACGTTTCCTGGTATCGATTCTTCATCGGGCGAGGGGGTCTGGGGTGTCTTTCAATCGTCATCCTACATGAGTGTCACGTGCTTCTTGAGAGTGTCACTATGCACAATACAACCACAGGCGGACATTGAAAAAAGTATCCATTTTCAAAATAGTGTTTTTGGGTTTTGGATTTCAATCGAATCGGCGTACAAAAGTAGGTGGAAAATCGCACAAGACTAGGATTATATAGCATGTCAAAATTACGTTTTCAACCATACCTTGCCTCCGTTTGGGGCGATCAGGCTGAAATGAGTAAGGCATGTAAACCACTACATACGAACATTTGTCTTCGATATTGTTACCTAAAATAAGATTACGAACTGCATTGCTGTCTGTACCGCCTTTCAAACCTTTCAACTCTTTCTGTTGGCTTATGATGTGGAGAGCTCGCAGAAAAGCACTGCTGTACAACTACTGCTCACCTACTTCTCCTAGTATTGGAATGATTTTTCGAGTTCTGAATGTATCTTGATCAGAATACACGGTCAACATTGTGATCATTTGGACTTTTGCTTCGTTCTGTTCTTTTGTCTCGTCGATTTTTATAGAGGTATAAACGGTGTGATGAGTCAACTTTAAAAAAAGTTGAGGCGTTTCTTAGAGAGTGAATTTTGGTTTATTAAAACGGGCAAATATCTTCAAGGAGCCTCCAAAGCGATTAAGTGGAAATTCCTATATCTCGTCGGAGTAAAAAGCGCCTCGAGTTTCAGCCTGCCTCAGGGGTAAAAGAAAACAGCACTGTAACTAAATAAAATTCCTCAAAAAACGTCATTCCCTGAGCCGGCTGGGCAGGCGCGGTTCCAACTTCTGCATTCACCCCCGCGTTTTGAGCTTCAGTTCCGCGGGGTCGGTCCGAGCAGCGGGTGGTGTCCTACGCGCGCGTTCATCCCTTATCCTATAATACGCACGCGATCGTTTTTCCGTAAGTATCAAGGAAAGACGGGAAAGGCCGCAAGAAGACTGCTTTGTCAAGGAGCATGTATCGCTTCGTTTCAGCTCATTTTCTTCCAAAATGTTCCTCGGAAATTACAAATTTTATCAGCCATTTTATTGCCGAACCATAGGAATTGTTGAATGAAGTATAAGAAAAGGTGAAAGACACCTTTTGGAGTCAAAAGAGATGGGGAAATGTTTGGAAACTATATTGAACACTTTGAGCGCACCTTCAGTATTTGATTGATAATTAGATCGCCATATGGATGACTAATATGAATTATATGGTAATTTACGGGGTACAACTTATGATTAATTGATTCATAACCGCAAGTAAACCCCCATCCTACCAGCCAGTTAGGCCGACATCTCGCGATATGTTGATCTCGGAATGTACCGGTTCAACGTGTTTTCCAACAGAACTTTTATTTCCGTCGGACAGGGTTTTCACAGTATGCCGAATCTCTTGAAATTAAATTTCCAATCTGTCATGTGACGGTATTTTATAAGGGAGGTTCGTAGGGACTCAGGTTGGGTCAAGTCAACTAAGTTTAGAATGGCGTTTAGTATACTTTACATTTAAAAACTGGATTATAATTCAATTTTTGCATTATAAATAACACTACAACCACTATTACGAATAATGGTCCATCACTTCTTTGGTGCCCTAATGTGGTATTTTGCATAAATGTCCCCAAATACTTGGATTTTGGAGGAGTAAAAACCGTACTGAATGAATCATTTTAATATCAATGTAGCAATGGAGTTTCTTCGTTTCCTATGAAAAGAAAGATTCTATCAGACGTCATTGTACTAATGATCATGAGCCTTCTGAATATGAATACACCTTTTCATTAATTTAAATAGGTACCTAGTCTATTGAGACTGAGACACAAATTTATATCTAAGGACTATTATTCAAAGGAAGGGGGGATTAGACCTCTTGTACTAAAAGGTCAAGTACCTATTTGATTTTCAAGTCATTCTTGACTTGTTGCGTCATCGCCAACGACACAATTTTCATATACCTCAACATGTTATCTGCCTCAGCTCTTCCTTATTATAAGATTTATTTCTATAATTAGCGACTAAAAATCGTCTTGATGCCCATGGTTGTGGTAAAGTACGCGTTCCTTTCTGGTCCTCGTTAAATCTCTAACTTTGAAGTTCCACTCTAAACAAAATAGGCGAGGAATGACGAAGTTCTACAGAAAAAAAAAAAAAAAAAAAATGTTTACAATTTCTGAGAACGTTTTTAGAGGAACATGGTTTTTTTTTAAATTGTTGTTTCTTTCTCCACGATTTGACGAGTTTTACCTCTAGGACGATTTCGGGAACTGTGATATTGTGTGTTCCTGGTAAGGGCAGATTCTACTCATCAGGTTTAGACAAAACATACAGGTTAGTATTTGTCATTTTGGTGTCAGCAGGTAGTCTCGGTCCTTGATGCTCAAGACGTGATGTTTCTTCCATGAGCTCGACTCGCGTACAAGTACATTCGATCAGAAACAAAATAACTATTTCTAAAGGCTATAAGAACCCTATGAAATGATGGAGTTTTCAATATGTGTCTTTTTTTGGAGTCGCATTTCGCTCGTTAGAATCTACTTTCTGACCCAAATATACAGTTCACCATTCTCACTACTGTTCCGAATTATTCTTTCTCCGTCAGAGGAAACAAATCAGAAAGAACCAAAATCACCTTCACTTACTTGTTCAAACCAATAATGAATTCCGCACATCATCAGGCCCAAAAATGTACTTGGAAATAACTTTATTTTCATTTTTTACCAAGATTTTGATTAGAACCCTCTCACTAATGGATAGGTTATAACGCAAGCGTGCAAGCTCTTCAGTGCTGTCCTACCTACTCGCAGTTTGCAACTGAAGGAATACTAGTATCATTTGGCGTGGAGTTTCAGGCTCAAGATGTGTAAACTTGAATAGTTCGACTCGATTCGTCCAACGATAATTCAATCGCATGAGAACTGTTCATCTCCAGGTACGATTTTAGGGATAGAAAAACAAAAATTTTATTGAAAATTTGTTGTGTGGCAACATTTTTGAAATAAAAAACCACTCGTTTCGCAGTTTCCTCAAGGAATATTATCCGCATTATATTTTATACCTGTGTTGTTCATTACTCGCCAAAAGGAATTTCCTCTTCGCGCAAACGATCGCCCTCTGAGCGAAGAAATAGCGTAGAGAATTTGGCTTTCGAGAGGGCGAATAAGTTTAATTGAGGCCCCCACTCTCACCCCTTCTGAACGATTCTACCAAGGGAAGTGGGCGACCCAATCGGTGAAAATTTTCATTTGCGTTGTTAAAGTGATTGGTGCTCATGTTGCTGGACAACTCCTGTCCACTGATTGGAATCACGATTGTTAGCTTGTTTGTTTCCGATTGTTTGGGAACTTGTTTCACGTCCCGACCCTACTCAAAAGTCTCTTTCGCTTTTCCGCCTTGTACTCGTATTCATCCACAGTCGAGGGAGTGTTTTTTCGTGGACTCTTTACGCGGTCGGCCAACATGCATATATACTTTTTAAAGAACCGTGATCCAACAAATTTTTTGTTAACCACCACACTGACCACATTCTTGTTTCTTATTGACATTTCAGTATAATACCCTTTTCACCAGATACAACAGATACAACAGATTATTGGTAAATAACCGGTATGTGGATCAGGGGTTTTCAAAGTTTTTACGGCGTGAGTAGAATGTCATTTGCCATGTACCGGTGGGAAGGATTGGCTGCCGTGGACGGAGGTAGAATATGGGTGAAAATGGGTACTTTGATTATGGATTTTTGAGAACCTAACCGTCATTTTCTACTACTGCTCGTAGACGTTGGACGCAAAATCGGTAGAAATGGGTTTTGGTCCGATGGCCAAAAAAATGTAAAAAAAGTAAATCAAAATTAAACAAAAAAAGAAGTTATCCTTTCAATTAAGTAGGTACCTGCTCTAGAAATCTCAATGGTATGCTCAGCAAGAACCACCTAGAATAATAAACAATAATGGAATAATTTGTAGAGTTTTCAACGTGATATTTGACATAGACTTATATGAAGCGCTTCTCTGAGTTGTTGATAGAATTTCACTGGGGAAATTTCAGAGACGAATTCATTCCTGGTAAATAGGTACGGCCGGTACTACATCTGTTGAGAAGTTCGTTCCTTCTTTCTACCGCGTCCTTTCGCTAATGCAGGACTTGTGATTCGGGCTAAGGGACGCGTGTCGTGTAGAAACGGTCGTTGAGGGGAGACGAAGATGGAATTGAGGGAATGAGAGATCGAGGAAAGTGAGGAATTCGAGGAGGGAAAAGTGAGGAGCCAGAGAGAAAAAGAAGAATATGTGCGAGGGATAGAACCTCTCGAAAGGAAATCGTCCACCCCTTGAAGAGACAGAGAAAATTAGTTTCCTGACTTGGATGAAAGGCTTTCTCAGATATTGCTACCAATCTTCTCTTGTCGCTCGCTTCCTCTACAGGTTTCATATCATAGTTCCAAGTAGGGCAGTTGGTCCAGGGGAGGAAGGAAACGAGGTAGCTGTGTGGTATCTGAAGAACTTTCAACTCGACAGGGTTTTAAACAACTTATGGTTTCAATTTTGTGGGTTCCTACAACCAGACTAGAAAGAGCCTAAGCCACTTCTAGCTGTTTACCGTTGAGTCTAAATTCACGTACTAGCCGTGGATTCTTGCCACAGTGATGCAACATGGTTGGCGTAAGATGGTAAAACCCCGGCCATGCGTACATTCCTTATTTCTTTTTGAACATTATAACACATTCGCAGTATATCCTCTATTACAATATCACAAACGAATAACTCATTATGATAGCAAAATCTTCCAAATATCATGCTTTTTGGTTGGTTATTCCTTGAATAATCACCCTATGTTTTCATGATAATGGTCAACCTCTCCGATTCGGCTCAAAATTTTTTTCATATACAACCTTTTTGGCCTTATAGGTACGCTTTTCCTCTCGAGTGAGATCCTTGTAGAATAATTTGTAGTTTTGGTTGGTTATTCCTTGAATAATAATCAACCTATGTTTTCGTGCAAAAAGTCATGATCTCCGATTTACCCCAGATTTTTTTCTGGGCGTTTCAAGGTGTCTAGATCAAAATAAGCAAATGTCCGTCCGCTGTCCACGCCGTTTTTGGTAGTAGAACATTTTCTAAAAATCTGATATTTCGGTCAGGGACCCGTTTTTGGGTCTAGTTGGTCTTCAAAACTTTTCAGCTCAAATACTAGGGGGGGGGGGGGGGGGGTTATCTACCTATTTCAAAAGTAGGTTTTTGAGATTTCTGGTACCAAGGCGTGTGGGGTATTATTTTCCGCTCAATTTTGAACGCTGAATCGATAGGAATGAGTCTCCATGTTCTTGGTCCGAGGAATAACCAACCCCTGAATGAATTGGCAACGTTTTTTAGTGTTTTCTCTTTCCAGTTTTCTAGCTTACTATCGTGTTTCGAACCCAAACTTTAGAGAAATGTGAAGATTTGTAAGCATTGGAAAATGACATGTCTTGCTGCGCGCGAGGATTAAAACCCATTGTTAACAAAAGGGCGGCAAAGAGTGGTTTCTAAGGATCTCATTACCTTACAGAGCTTACTTCCTTATCATGTCGTAGGTACTGACTGAATTTCGCTTCGTTTCATTTAACAATTTACGTGGGCAAGGATTTCTCGTGGAACGCAATAATGAAGCGACCTCAGGAGATTTTCGTTGAGGAGGGGATCTGCGTCTTGTTGTAAAGCAGGTAGAGTGTGAGTTATTCATGGATGAGGGCCACGCACGAAATACTTACCCAGTAGAACGGAGGACACTTCCACTACATAATACAGCTTTTTGTGTGAGAAAAAAGGTATCGAATGAAGAAAAAGAGGGTCGGGAGTGTTTCGCGTTTCGCTGGATCTGGCTAACCTGTTACGCCACGAAGAAACCAACCATTCCAATAAAATATGTGACACAACAACAAAAAACCGCATTGCGGGACCCAGAATGAGGAGGGATAAATCCGTAAATCGAGAAACCCACCCGATGCCGAGCGCTATTCTGGCTCTTCTAAGAACCTTAGATGCCTTCCGCTACTTGACCAACCCTGTCCCGTAGAATTTAATGAAATCCTCATCTTTTAATGCAAATAGAGATTCCCACTTCTACGGGCGTCCTTCCATTAATTCAAGAATTCTTCCTGATCTTGACGGAATTTGCTTCCCTTCTCTTCAATTCTATACTACTGCTTACTAACCACCAACTTACCGCACCTCGTGGCGTGAATAAATCATCTCCAGAGAGTAGCTTACAGTAGCTTACATTGTCTGATGGTAGTAAACACCGGACACCAGTGTTGAATCGTTGAAGAACAATCAGCAGCTGATGATACGAGTACGTAGGAACCGTCCTGATTACTTTATTTCAACAACGAAATGAGTTAAGTCCAATGAGTTTAACAGACGGTCTGCACAAAAAGAAAAAAAATCAAATTGACTTCTATTAGGCTATAATAGCCTAATAGAAGTCAATTTGATTTTTTTCCAATGAGTCCAATAATTGGACTCATTTCTGACTAGAAGTCTCTAGAAGCTTGCGACATCAAGTTCAAGGCCAACACCAAATATCGGAAACATGAACCCGTCATCATCTTGGTTGCTATCTGAATAAATACGTACTTAATGTTAAAATATGTAAAATTTCCGGTGTTTGCAATGTGAAGGAAGTATAATTTTTTAATCAAATGCTTATCCAGAAAACTGAGGGCGGATTTATTCATGGAAGTTGGAAGGTCCTATATTAATTTCGATGGTTGGCTCAAGCGAATGTATTTCAGGAAAGCAGATGTTGACCATCCGAGTTTGGCGACGAGCAGACAGAAGGCGAACACAGTCTAGGACATTTATTTAAGATCCTGATTATGAGGTAGTAATGCCTGTCGACATCAGGTCACATTAGTTTACTTTTGGTTGGTTATTCCTTGAATAATCAACCTATGTTTTCATGATAATGGTCAACCTCTCCGATTCGGCTCAAAATTTTTTTCTGGACGTTTCATGATGTCCTGATCAAAAAAGGTCAATGTCCGTCCGCCGTCCGCCGTACGCCGTACGCCGTCCGCCGTACGCCGTCCATTGTCCACGCCGTTTTTGGTAGTAGAAAATGTTATAAAAATCTGAAATTTGGGTCAGGGGTCTGTTCCCAGCCGAGATGGGTCCTCGAAACTTTTCAGTCCGATCGGACCAAATTTGGAGGGGGTAGGGGTCAAAATGTGTTTTTTTGAAAAATGGATTTTCGAGATTTTGGGTGATTTAGGCGAGTGGGGTGTCATTTTCCACTAAATTTTGGACGCTGAATCCAATAAAATGGGTCCCAGAACAATTGGCACCCACTGGAAGAAGTAATGGGTCAAATTGGGTATTTATTACCCATGTGGGTGACTTCAGCCGAATAGACAAACAAAACACATCGTCATATCCTGTTGTTATAACCAGCTGTTAAACTTAGCAACCAATTTTGAGCAGTTGCCTACAATTCTTTTTACTGTCCGAGCTTTTATTCGTACCATTCAATTCAATTTAATACAATTATTATAGCCTTCTAAATTACCTACGTTTTCTCAATATTATATTAGTAAATTAGTGTCGTAGTGCCCCATAGATACACCCATCTTGAATATGTGTTTTCGGGATTTCTGCTACCTAGGCGTGTGGGGTATCATTTTCCACTAAATTTTGGACGCTGAATTCAATGATGTGTGTCCCAGAATGATTGGCACCCACCGGAAGAAGTTATGGGTCAAAATGGTACGTATCCACCCATTTGGTATGTGTCAGGATTTCTGGTACCTGGGCGTGTGGGGTATCATATTCCACTAAATTTTGGACCCTGAATCGATTGGAATGGGTCTGAGACCCGCCACGCCCACTGTTTCCCCCATTCGAGGAATAACCAACCCGTGTGTAAGAATTTGCAGATTTTTTTAAATAAATGTCTACCTCAAGACAATAATATTATTGGGTACTGGCCGTATGGATGCTAAAATTAATTTTCTTGGACAACGAATGAGAATTGAAAGGCACCTTACTTGTCATTAATCAGATTTAATTTAACAGATTCACGCATGAATATTTAATTTAGTCTAATGGTATTTACTGAACGCTGAAGGGGATCGATGAAACTTCCGGGAAAACTAAGAAACATTACTGATGTCGGAGTAGCCGAGTTGGTTCCCAGGTAAGGCCAGAATTTCTCGTCGAAAGAGAGATAGAAAGAGAAAGAAAGAGAAAGATAGAAAGAGATAGAAAGAGAGATGAGAAGATACCAGAGTTTCGTACTAACTCTGTAAGGCCCAATCGTTTTCCGAGCGTATCATACAAGTTAGGTTGCGGGAGATGGAAACCCCTCAAATTTTGTTTAGGCAACAAAAAATCCTGTTCAAATGGTGTGAAATGTTAAAATCACCCGCTTTTTTAATTTGTGGGGTTTTTTGAACGAGAGTTGGGCATAACGAGGAAGCCGTTCGTGTGCAGATGCGAGACCGTTCGAGCATTTTTCGCTTGGAGGGAAATGAGTAAACATTATCCGTAAAAGGGAGGAAGAAAATCTCCCGGAAGGGACAAGAAAAAAAAAGTTTTGAAAATGAAACGGTGTGTACCAACCGTAATAATCTACCCAGTTCACCCCCAGGTGTTTCACACGCCATCTATCACAGGAGGGAGCTAGCAGTGAAGAGAGGGATGGTCCCGACGATTAAAATGCCCTCTCTTACTCTCACCTTCCGCTCCGTGTTTCCATCATATTTTGACTTCCTTCACACTCTCGGCTCAACATCAGCGCTCCAGAAGAGCTCGCTGTCTGCCATCCGCACGCGCCAATTACCTGCCGTGTCACCAACCTGTCGATATTTGCGTTGGTTCCGATCACATCTACCATCGCCGCTGTTCCACTTTATCTGACACGGCTGTAACGGTATATAGGGTTATGCAAAATTTGTAACCTTTTCAATCGGCTTGCGAATCTATTGCTTTGCAGACGAGCTTATATGTTTTAGACATATGCAGCACATAAACAACATAACCTGAAAGAATCTTGTCAAAAAGAGTGATTTCAATTGTTTTATACAGCTCGCAACAGTCGCACATATGTTTTTCTCCTTCTTGTCGAGCTCCATCACAGTTTCTACTAAGTAGCTGACAATAGTTTTTAAAAGACTCACAGATACGACTGACCAGCAGTTTATTGGAGAAAATAAATGGAAATTACATTGGTGCAAGGGAAGATGTACCTAACCTATGCTGTAGATGAAGATGAGAGAGGATTAATAAATTTCACTCACCATTGAAAAAAAATCACTGAAATACGTAACCTCACCTCAACTTGATCGAATCTGAATGTTTCAATAATTTGTATATGAGATCTAATTCATTTCTTTATACATTACTGATGCCCAATTATTTTCCAACCCACACTTTGACCCCAAGAGCCTGTCGCATTGAGAAGGTTTTGAATAGATGTGGTTGTCTATGACCACTATAGATATATTGCAATGTGGCAAAAGTCCTCATATTTATTTCATAGTTACATTAAATATTCAGGCCTTATTTATAAGATTCCTAACGGAGAAGCCGTAGGCCCGTCAACGCCCTACGCCCAACATTCTAAAATAAGTTCTTTGGATAGTTTTATTGACCACGCAAAGTTAAGTAGATAATGCCAAATTTGATCAAAAACGTTCAAGGTGATCAATAGGAGCATGGAGACTCATTCCAATCGATTCAGCGTCCAAAATTTAGTGGAAAATGATCCCCCACACGCCTAGGTACCAGAAATCTCAAAAACCCACTTTTGAAATAGGTAAATTAATAAACATTTTGACCCATAAACGCTTCCGGTGGAGCCAATCGTTCCATGACCCATCTCATATGATTCAGCGTCTCAAATTTAGTCGAAATTGTTCCCCCACACGCCTAGATCGCGACTTTCTGCATGAAGCCATAGGTTGACTAGGCAAGGAATAACCGAACTAAGCACAACAAAATAGTATTTGGGCCCTTCTAGGCCAGAAATACAGCGTCGCCCATCAGAGTCTTTTTATTTCAATTCGAAAATGGTATATGTAATTGGAATGGAATAGTCGTAGTTCCAATCAGGAATTCCTTCCGAATTAAGCATAAAAAAATTCTGAGAGCAACCACAGGTGTATATAAAATCTATACGGAAATTTTTTTCCCACAATGATCATGTCATAACATTTAAGACCATACTTTTGGCCATGCCGAAGGAAAGCAGATTCCAAATGTTCCAAAGTTCTAAACGGACATATGCAAGAATATACGTATAATGGGTCATTAAGGCACCCAAAATTATGTTCACTTTTTTGCATTTATTACGAATTCAGTGAGCTAAATAATTTAGGGGGGGGGGGGCAATCGTTTCTTCCAGCCTGCCAATAGTTCATATCATTGGCAGTGTGTACCTAATAGTTTAAACTAATATTCTCAGTAGGAACCACTGTGTAGGTGTACCTCATTCCCTTTTGCCTCAGAACTTCGGTCATGAATGCTTCCACGTATTGGTTTGTCCCACGATAGCCGGTATTCATTTATGTAATATTCTTGGCAACTGTTCGCGTTAGACGGTCCAGAACACTGTATTTTATTGTAATTTCCGGTATGGTTTCGCTTTTCAATTCCCCGTAATCTTGAGATGGTACAGTGAGAAACCTTTCCTCCGTCAAACGAATGGTTTTCGGAGGCACTCAATTTGTTCAGGGAGATCCCATCTCAGTTGTAACCCGCCTATGCGGCACGAGGATAAGAGGCATAACGGAAATTGAATGTTTTTCCGGGAATACTTGACGATTCTCTTTCGCGTTTTCTATAGGTGCTTACTTCGTCGCTACTGCTTACTTCTATACGGAACTGTGCTTTGAGAAAAGTGCTCGGGCAAAGTAAGAAGTAATATAATAAATACTTATAGGATGGTTGACGTTTTGCCTTGTAACTGACCTTGTTATTATTCCTATACGTAATACGCCTCTTTTTCCCAGAACGGCCACTTCGAAGAGTAATTCCTGTTTAGGGGGATGACCAAGGCGAGCAGTTGGTTTCTAGTAAGATAAACATAAAATATTGGCTCTTATTACTTTTCCTCTGTACTCATTCCGTCACTGATACCCGCTCTTGACTCGAATTCATTGATATCTGACTGAAACGTCATATCGAGGAGCTAATTTGGAGCACAAAGAATCCCAGCCAAATTGTATTTTAGCAATAAAAAGTAAAATGGTTGGTTACGTATTGGAGTTCTGACATTCTTTCCTTGTTCATTAAATTCAATTGTTCCTGAAATCTCGTAGCAGCGAAATGGGGAAAAATGAGTTGTTTTAAAATTAAATCAAATATATTAAATGTATTTAGATTAGATTAGATTAATTACACAGGGGTAGAGGGGGCGTCCATCATCGTGCCCGCCCCCCGCACCTAGACCTAGTGGCCCATTGTGCTAACCCCCTGAGTCTACATCTAGGCCGAAGCTCCGTGTTCCCGACTAGGTCCAGCAGAGCTCCGACCAGGTTCTCCTGGTTGAGGAAGTCCCTCCGGTCCAAAGTCCCGAAGGTTCTGAGACGCCTGTGTTCCAGGGCAGGACAATTGAAGACGATGTGAGACGCTGTCTCCTCGTCCTCGCCACAGAGTCTGCAGTCAGGGGTACCATTGCGCACCCCAATTCTGCAGAGATGCCTCCTGAAGTCCCCGTGTCCTGTGAATAAGCCAACGGTGAGTCTCAGGGAATTCTATTGAGTTTTAGGCATCTCGTAGCCCCTACCCTTGTTAGGACCAGTCTCATAATATGACCGTGCTCTTGCCGCGGCGTTCGCTCCCAGCGCTTCTGTGCTGGGAGCGAACCCAGTTTGCCACCCATCCCGATGTAGGGTGCGGGAGATTCCTAGGCATGGTTCAGGTCCCATAAAGGCAGTCCCCGAACCACGCCTAGCCAGAGCGTCAGCTCGGTCGTTACCCTCAACCCCTGAGTGGCCCGGGACCCATGCGAGGACAACCTTATTCGTTCCACTCAGCAGTTGGAGGGCTTCCCAGCACTCAAGCACCAGTCTCGAGTCAGAGCTCGATCCCATTAAGGCCTTGAGTGCTGCTTGGCTGTCAGAGA
This sequence comes from Cyrtorhinus lividipennis, assembly GCA_019603395.1. Taxonomy (NCBI): domain Eukaryota; kingdom Metazoa; phylum Arthropoda; class Insecta; order Hemiptera; family Miridae; genus Cyrtorhinus; species Cyrtorhinus lividipennis. The sequence goes on along the minus strand of CM034003.1, from coordinate 26,005,182 downwards.
AGATGTGGATCCGCCCTACCTCGATAGGCCCTCCTCATGTTCTCCTCAGCACATTCCTTATTGCGAGCAGCTCAGCCTGGTATACTGTGACCCAGCTACCAAGGGAGAGCGAGAGCTCCCATTCTGGCGCCGGGCCGTACACCCCCAGGCCGGATCCGTTTTCCCATCTGGACCCGTCCGTGTACCATACCAGATCCCCGGCAGCACCCCGGGGGGTCCCTGGGTCCAGACTCCTCTCCCTGGGATGACCACGTTGAATCTCCTTCCAGTTAGAGGTTTCCTCTTGACAGAGTCAGAGGGCATGTGCACTAAAGGG
>CM034003.1:25850688-26004841 GCA_019603395.1 Cyrtorhinus lividipennis | reverse complement strand
TCAATCAGAGTACCACATCAATCCTTCGTCTATTCCACTAGACTACCGAGCTCCCCCCGTTTCATGTGTATGCAATTCAGTGAAGATACACCAATAATTTGGCAATACCTATACGCCATTATAGGTCGCGCAGAGCATATTCATTGCAGTGTTGGCGCCGGAGTTTCCGACTAAATCACTAGTGACTGTACAATTTCGCATAAAGGCCAACGTGTCACAGATCAATAGCCCTCATGAAATAACTTCCACGCTCTTACTAATCCACACTCTCCTCGACATCTGGAATCCACAACGCTCAAGGGAAAGGGCACCAAAATCACTCTCGGGACCAGGAATAACAGGGAGGCCTCAGCTGATAACGCTTAAAACGGCACGCGCGGCGATGAGCTATTGATATAAATTCACAGATACGGCGACGGCATACATTACGAATTGCCCTATTCTACATACTAATCTGTGTACGCCCGTGTTTGGCGTGCGATTTACATTTTGGAAGCGTCTAAGCCCAAGAGGAAGCGCCTCCTATCGCCGGTTCCTCTCCTTCTTCCACACGCAGTCTCGTTATAACTGCATAATTGAATTGTTTCCCTATTCGCTGGTAGTTGCAGTTGAAGCTCTTCACGAAATTATCCACCGAACGGATGTGAGAACTGAAAGTACAAATTAGAAACACGTCCTTGGCTTAATTGTGGACGTGTATGGGCGCATGAGTGCAGGCTGAGAATTCCTTGGTTTCGTGGATCTTTGGAGAACTTCAGATATTCTATTGTAACCTTTAGACAGAGGAATCAGGCTCGTGCGAAAAGGGCAAAGAAACGCATTCAACAACAACTACCACTTAATGATTATACATGGCCCCATATACTTTGGGCAACCTAGACGTGTGCGTTATCAGGTTGGACCTAAACAGATTAAAAGACAGGGTATGATTATTTCTCGGTCCAGGAGCATGGTGACTCATTCTAGTCAATTCAGGGTCCAAAATTTAGTAGAAAAAGATACCCCACACGCCTAAATTGCCGAAAATCTCGAACATGAAGAAAATAGGAAGAACAGTGGATTTGGCGTGTCCCGGACCCATTTCAATCGATTAAGCGTCCAAAATTTAGTGGAAAATCATAAATGGTACCACCCTGGATCGCCCAAAATCTCGAAAATTCATTTTTACAAATGCACATTTTGACCCTGAATCGGAGCTGTATCCATTGGATGATTGTCTAGGAGTTTTCCCCAATTTTCCGAGGAACAACCACCCCCTTTGAATAAATTTACACTTTTTTTTTTTTGATTGGTAGGTTTAGCAGGATTTAAAGTAAATACCTCTAATATGGAAAGTAAGAATCCTGTGACCATTAACCACAAGCCATGAAACGAATCCTGAGAAACAACGTCTTCCTCTTCCACTATCATCACTTTTATTGCACTCCAGAGGCACGTGTATCTCTGTACCAATTTTGCGGAATATTTTCATCAATTGTCAAAAACACTGCAAATTCATTCACAGGGGTTCCTCGGACCAGGTGCATGGAGACTCACTTCAATCGAACATTAAGATTCAGATATCCTGTTATGACCTTTAGACAGAGAAATAAAGCTTGTGCAAAGGGGGCAAAGAAACGCATTCAACTACAAGTACCACTTAAAAATGATACCCCATACGCCTAGGTACCACAAATTTCGAAAACCCACATTTGAAATAGGAAGATGGATAACCATTTTGACTCACAAATTGTTCTGGTGGGCACCAACCGTCCCGGGATTTGTCTCATTGGATTCAGCGTCCAAAATTTAGTGGAAAATGATACCCCACACACTTTGGTCGCCAAAAATCTCAAAAAATTCAGTTTTCATTTTTCAAAAAACAAATTTTGACCCCTCCCCCTTTCCGAATTTGGTCCGATCGGGCTGAAAAGTTTCCAACTAGACCGGGCACTCAGTAGTTTGGGCAAAAAGTCAATCCCTCCGATTTGCCTTAAATGTTATTTCTGGGCGGTTCAAGGTGTCTAGATCAAAATAAGCAAATTTCCGTCCGCCATACGCCGTCCGCCGTCAACGCCGACTTTGATCAGAAAATCTGAAACTTTGGTCAGGGACCCATTTCCGGGTTTAGTTGGTCCTTTTCAGCTCGATTGGACCAAATTTGGTAAGAGTAGGGGTCAAAATGAGTACAGTAATACCCCGACTTACGTTATCCCGACTTACGTAAATTCGAAGTTACGTTATGATGCGGCCCGGCCCTATTCAAGGTCTCCGCCAGAAACTGGGCGGGAAATTCTCTCCTTCCACTAGCTCTCCCCTTCTCCTTACCTTCTTCAAGGTCACAAACAGTCAGTGGAACAACACCGAGTGCCATGATCGTTCAGCTCCCGGTATTGTGTTCTTTTTTCGTGGATTGTACGTTCACACGCTGTACATATTTGTATTTTTCACTCATTATTTTAGAAGGATTTACTTCCTCCTTACTTTTGTTACATAATTTGTATCATTTATGTTTATCGTTATGTCAATGAACGAAATCGGAACGGATTCTCTGAACTCATCAAAGAAAAGAAAAACCTTGTCATTGAAATGAAGCACAATATTATTAAAGCTTTTGAAGGTAGTATGAAAACATGCGACGTAGCACAGAAATTCAAGCTACCTTACACTACTGTCCAAACGATTATTAAAGATAGGATAAAATTCTAGATGCTGTAAGAAATGCTCAGTCATTGAATTCAACTTTGATTCGGAAACGGCACAGAAGTACATATATTTACCCAGTGAAAATGATTTAAAAAATCTGCAAATTCTTACACACGGGTGGTTATTCCTCGAATGGGGGAAACAGTGGGTGTGGCGGGTCTCAGACCCATTCCAATCGATTCAGGGTCCAAAATTAGTGGAAAATGATCCCACACGCCTAGGTAGCAGAAATCCCGAAAACACATATTCAAGATGGGTGTATCTATGGGGCACTACGACACTAATTTACTAATATAATATTGAGAAAACGTAGGTATTTAGAAGGCTATAATAATTGTATTAAATTGAATTGAATGGTAAGGATAAAAAGCTCGGACAGTAAAAAGAATTGTAGGCAACTGCTCAAAATTGGTTGCTAAGTTAACAGTGGTTAGTTATAAACAACAGGATATGACGATGTGTTTTGTTTGTCTATTCGGCTATGAAGTCACCCACATGGGTAATAAATACCCAATTTGACCCATTACTTCTTCCAGTGGGTGCCAATTGTTCTGGGACCCATTTTATTGGATTCAGCGTCCAAAATTTAGTGGAAAATGACACCCCACTCGCCTAAATCACCCAAAATCTCGAAAATCCATTTTTCAAAAAACACATTTTGACCCCTACCCCCTCCAAATTTGGTCCGATCGGGCTGAAAAGTTTCGAGGACCCATCTCGGCTGGGAACAGACCCCTGACCCAAATTTCAGATTTTTAGAACATTTTCTACTACCAAAAACGGCGTGGACAATGGACGGCGGACGGCGTACGGCGTACGGCGGACGGCGGACGGCGGACGGCGGACGGACATTGACCTTTTTTGATCAGGACATCATGAAAACGTCCAGAAAAAAATTTTGAGCCGAATCGGAGAGGTTGACCATTATCATGAAAACATAGGTTGATTATTCAAGGAATAACCAACCAAAACCATACCCCGATTTACGTAATTTTCGACTTACGGTATAGCATGCAGTCCCACCTATAACGTAAGTCCGGGGTATTACTGTATTTTGAAAAATGCATATTCGAGATTATTGGCAATCATGGCGTGTGGGGTATCATTTTCTACTAAATTTTGGACGCTGAATCTAATGAAATGGGTCCTAGGACGGTTGGTGCCCACTGGAAGAGGCTATGGGTAGAAATGTTTATCTACCTATCCATTTTGAATGTATATTCTTGAGATTTCTGGTGCTCAGGCATATGGGGTATCGTTTTACACTAAATTATTTCCGAGTGAGTCCTGTGAAAGAATTTGCAGCTTTTTTTATGTAGTAAACTTTTTTCTCGGTCTCGGTCTCTCGGGAACCACCCCAACATTATGTTGATGCGTTCAGCGGCCCTCCACCTGGATAAACTATTCATTTGTATTAATGCTAGAAGAGGCAAGGACACTTGCACATCGAAAACGCTGCAATTTCTTTCATAGGGGTTGGTTATTCCTCGAATCAGCAGCTTGGCGACTCATTCCAATCGATTCAGCGTCCAAATTTAGTCGAAAATGTTACCCCACACGCCTAGATCGCCAAAAATCTCGAAAATCCTTTATACACATTTTGACCCACCCGCCCCTAAAATTTGGTCCGAGTTGGCTGGAAAGTTTTGAGGACCGACTGGAACCAAAAACGGGTCCCTGACTAAAACTTGGTTATTCATTGAATCATCAAGTTAGATAACTTTCTACACCGAAATCGGCGTGGACGGCGGACATTTGCTAATTTTGATCTAGACACCTTGAAGGGAGACACCCAGAGAAGAATGTTAGGTGATATTTAGCGTGATGCATTCAGCATTCATGGAATAACCAACCTTCTTCTTCCGTGGCTCAACAACCCTCGAGGGGTCAAGGCCGCCCAAGTAAAGTCCGCCAGTCATCTCGGCGTTGTGCAGCTGCTTTCCAATCACGGACTCCCAGCAATGTACGTGCGTCTGTCCGTACACTATCCATCCACCCAGCGCAGTCTAGGGCGTCCCTTTCTTCGGGAGGAATGAATTCCCTCTTCTAGGAGCCTCCTAGGTACCAAATCAGGGCTCATTCTGGCAATGTGACCTGCCCATCGAAGCCGCCCAATCTTGATATGGTGGACGACGTCCCGATCATTGTAAAGATCCTTGATCTCCGCGTTTGTCCTGATACGCCAGGCCAGCTCATCCGGGTCAAATACTGCTCCGAAAATTCTTCTCAAAATTTTCCTTTCGAACCGGAGCAGCTGATTTTCCTGAGTTTTGGAGAGCGTCCAAGCCTCAGACCCTGCAGATATGGAATAACCAACCAAAAACGTAAAAGCGAACGCACTCATTGTCACTCCCGTCTAACCCATGTCTTTCACACGACGAAGATCCAGATGGAACACCTTTTCAACGAAAACCTCAGCTCATATTATTCAATTCTGCACGGAGCGTCGCAGGTCTATTTCATGTTTACAAAGCAGGGGTGTCCTTGTCACCTCTGCACTCGTTATGCTGTGGGTTGTCAATCCAATTCATTCCTGCCTGTATAATACGCGTTTAAAGCGTACAACTAACTGCATAATGGCATCTGGGCGTTCACAACACGTGTCAGGTTGAACTGATATTCTATCCGGCGTAACAGGTTTGGCTCCTCGGGTCTAGAGCATTTCTAGAATCGATCATTTCAGGTCTGGTGGTTGGTACTTAGGGGTCCTAACGCGTTAACTATTTCCTCCCCGATTGTTGAATCGCGTGCAAGTAAATCAAGATCGCGTGCCACACCGCTTTTCCCTCCTCAAAGCTTTCAACTATAAAATAACGCATTTCCGATTATTCAGGAGCGACGAAAGTGCCATGACTTAATCGCAACTCCGTGTTCTTATCTTTCTCACGAGTTACAATAATCGGGTTCCGAGTTATTTTAATAACTAACCGTTATTTAAAACTCGAGTCCACACTTTCGACCCAGAATGGTAATCTGTGAACAAGTTGTAATGACGTCTCGATCGATTAAAATGGTAATCGACTGCCCATTCTATCTGCACATCCAATTTCATAGCCTTTAATTCTTGAGGAGATTTCTATTGGAGAAACCCATTCTCCCTATTCTCTAGGGGTCATTAAACTTGTAAATTACCACGAGGTAGGGGACCGAGGGATGTTATCGAGACCGTTTGCCTCAATTCGCTTTATATATTCTTGTGATAGAAAACTGCTCGAGCTCGAGGGAGCAGTTTCATGAAAATTCATAACAAACCGCATTACGAGACCAAAAAAACCACCGCTGATTCATAATTAAGAGTCATTTACATTAAAAGCACTCACTTCTTATCCTCACTGAATGTTTTTCCTCTCAGGTGAAAACGACTTTTTTTCGGCCTCGAATTTCTTCTTCTAAGAGCTTCGTATTCCGGTCGGCAGCTTTTTTTATAAATGCTACAATAATACATATCGTTCAGTACTTGGTTTATCATCCCACTTGACCTGGCTCATTATAATTCCTAAAGGTATTCTCCTTAAAATCTCCCTTCTTTGTCCGCATTTCATTTCTAATTACCTCATCCGTCTTTATTCAACAGTCAAAGGTAGAAATACCAAGAAGCACAAATTACTTCACTAAATGAGTAACGAAATCAGAGGATCATTAGAAAATACTTACAAAATAGCTAATTGAACTGAAGAAAGTATTATATTTGGAACCAAAATTGGTACACAATCACAACAACGTTATCATGTACTGATTGGAGGAATCATATGAAAAACGCTGCAAATTCATTCACAGGGGTTAGTTATTCTTCGGACCAGGCGCATAGAGACTCATTCAGGAAAAGGTGTGCTGGAAAGGCGATTATTCGTCGTTGATAAACGAGACAGGGCGACCCTGCTCTCCATTATAAAGCGAGAAATCGCATCAGGATCCAAAATCGTCTCAGATGAATGGAAAGCCTACAGCAAGCTGGACAGGGAAGGCTACGTTCGTTCGACAGTCAACCACTCCCAGAATTTTGTCGATCCTCGGACTGGAGCCCACACCCAGACCATCGAAGGTCCTTTGGCGAATCGTCAAATCCCGCGATGGCATCAAGATGAATGGAGCAGGCCCACTGTTGGAGCGGAAATTGATCGAGGAATGGTGGTGGTCCGTGCATCCTGAAGATCCATTCAATTCTTTCTTCGAGGACATGAAGGAAACCTCCCTGATTCAATGAGACGACCCTACCCACGACGACGACAAAATTATGTTGAGGTAATCTATTTCAAGCATTTTTTTAAAACGTAGATATGGAATTTGACGTAGATAGCATACCGAAACAGCGGCAGGTACGTAGATAGCGTACCGAAACAGCGGCAGGTACGTAGATAGCATACCGAAACAGCGGCAGGTACGTAGATAGCATACCGAAACAGCAGCAGGTACGAAGATAGCATACCGAAACAGCGGCAGGTACGTAGATAGCGTACCGAAACAGCGGCAGGCACGTAGATAGCATACCGAAACAGCGGCAGGTACGTAGATAGCGTACCGAAACAGCGGCAGGTACGTAGATAGCATACCGAAACAGCAGCAGGTACGAAGATAGCATACCGAAACAGCGGCAGGTACGTAGATAGCGTACCGAAACAGCGGCAGGTACGTAGATAGCATACCGAAACAGCGGCAGGTACGTAGATAGCATACCGAAACAGCGGCAGGTACGTAGATAGCATACCGAAACAGCGGCAGGTACGTAGATAGCGTACCGAAACAGCGGCAGGTACGTGGATAGCATACCGAAACAGCGGCAGGTACGTAGATAGCGTACCGAAACAGCGGCAGGTACGTAGATAGCGTACCGAAACAGCGGCAGGTACGTAGATAGCATACCGAAACAGCGGCAGGTACGTAGATAGCGTACCGAAACAGCGGCAGGTACGTAAATAGCGTACCGAAACAGCGGCAGGTACGTAGATAGCATACCGAAACAGCGGCAGGTACGTAGATAGCATACCGAAACAGCGGCAGGTACGTAGATAGCGTACCGAAACAGCGGCAGGTACGTGGATAGCATACCGAAACAGCGGCAGGTACGTAGATAGCGTACCGAAACAGCGGCAGGTACGTAGATAGCGTACCGAAACAGCGGCAGGTACGTAGATATCATACCGAAACAGCGGCAGGTACGTAGATAACGTACCGAAACAGCGGCAGGTACGTAGATAGCGTACCGAAACAGCGGCAGGTACGTAGATAGCATACCGAAACAGCGGCAGGTACGTAGATAGCATACCGAAACAGCGGCAGGTACGTAGATAGCATACCGAAACAGCGGCAGGTACGTAGATAGCATACCGAAACAGCGGCAGGTACGTAGATAGCGTACCGAAACAGCGGCAGGTACGTAGATAGCGTACCGAAACAGCGGCAGGTACGTAGATAGCATACCGAAACAGCGGCAGGTACGTAGATAGCGTACCGAAACAGCGGCAGGTACGTAGATAGCATACCGAAACAGCGGCAGGTACGTAGATAGCGTACCGAAACAGCGGCAGGTACGTAGATAGCATACCGAAACAGCGGCAGGTACGTAGATAGCATACCGAAACAGCGGCAGGTACGTAGATAGCATACATACGGGACCGGTACCCTCATTTCTTCAAAAAAAAAAAAAAAAAAATGATCATAGGTAGGTACAGGCTTGTTTTTGTGCAGCTGACAGTGACATAAGAGGAACCTGAGGACGCATTCAGGCGATTTCCTTTCTAAAGTGGTCCCTCTCGAGACTGTTTACAGTTCATTTCCAAACACTTTACCATTAAATACTCCGCTGTATTCTAATATGAGCCGACTGTCAGTGACCGACCCTTGCTATCTGTATTATTTGTCCACAACCGTAAATATTAGGGTGACTAGGAAGTGAGAGGAGTGGTTAGTGTTAGGGGAGACTAAAATGCGGAAGGTCGAGTTGTAAATGCACTGAAATATATTAATAACAGCAAAGGAAGAAGGGTTGCTCTGACGAAATAGTAAAACCCTTCTGACCGAGGTTTACGAAATGTGGCATTCGTCAGGCAAAGAGTTTCGAGGTGCTTTCCAGGTTGTTTCGAAATGGGCGGTTTAATCAGTAATTCATGAAGGTTTGAGCCAAGAAATTCTTATTAAGTATTCATGGGGTCATCGGGGTAAGTACTTATTATCCTATTTAAAAAAGTCTCTATTTTTACATATATCACCCAGACGGCCTCCGGGAATTAGTTCGGGGCGCATTTCAATAGATTCAGAGTCTTATTTATTGAAAACCTCAGCAAATTCATCCACAATGATTCATCATTCCTTGGAGCAAGAGGATGGGGGAAACAGTGAGTGTGAGGTGATCAGGACTAATCCAATAGGTGGGTAATTAATTACCCATTTTGATTTAGCGTACGAAATTTAGTAGAAAATGTTAACTCCCTCCCATGCCTAGTTTTCTAAATATCCCAAAATCCAGAGGGAACAAATCGTTCCGGGACCCGTCTCATTGGATTCATCGTCCAAAAATTAGTGGAAAATCATAACCCACACGCCTAGGTAGCAGAAATATGGAAAACACATATTCAAAAAGGGTAATAGATAGCCATTTTGACCCATAACCTATTCCAGTGGGTTCCAATCGTTCTGGGGCCTTTTTCATTGGATTCAGCGTCCAAAAGTTAGTGGAAAATGATACCCCACACACCTAGATTGCAAAAAATCTCAATAATCCATTTTTCAAAATTCACATTTTGACCCCAACCCCACCCAAATTTGGTCCGAACGGGTTGAAAAGTTTCGAAAACCTAGATCCTGAAAGTGGTCTCTGACCAAAACTTCAAATTTTTTCAATCCCAAAAACGGTGAGGATGGCTGTGTCTGTGTTATGTATCGTATGCCACCTGTTAGTAAGTACAAATACACGATCACCCCTTCAGCTGAAGTGTTCTCTTCAACAACAGTTGTTAGCCGTCAATTGAACGGTCTCCTAGAGCCGTCAGAGACAGCTGAAAGCGCCAGGTGTTGCTGATCTGGGGATCATGGTGGAGAGAAAACGAGGGTTTCAACAAGCTTTCAAAGAGGACAATCCCCAACTCGAAGGATGAAACCCATTCGTAACTACTTATCAAGACGACCTTCCTTGAGGAACTTGGAAGGGCGCTGCGCCTAATTACAGAAGAACAAAGGGACCAACACTTCATGAATATACGCCTAGTTCAAGAGGTTTACGCACCTACCCTTCTCGCACAGCAAGCAGCAAAGCAATTCTTGTTTACTCCAACGATAGCAGGAATGCGGAAGGGAATCGGCTGCCTTTGGGCAACAAAGGGATGCTGGGCTCCAACATTCGCCTCTGAGGGCCTCGTGGTTTTGGGTTATGAATGCGGGTCGGAAATTGAACCATCGGCACAGATGATTGCAGGAGTCCGTCTGGCGCCAACGTTACCATCCAAAAGGGAAGCTCAAATCGGAGGATATTCCATCGGAGGGTACCGCACAATAACACTTCTCCAAACATCACTAGGAAATGGTACAATTGAAATGAATACAAAACCTCATCCATTGATCTAATACTTCGTCATTACATTAAATAACGATTGCCCCATATTTATTATAAATAGCGTTGAATACAATAGATAAATGTCCCTTGATCGTGGAGTGCGAATAAACCCCTTGCACTTTCGAATGAACCTTCGGACAATAATAGATTCGAGTTTTCAGTATGAAATCATAGATGGACAGCGGTGGTTCAGACGTCTTTATTCATTTATTACAAATACGGGAACTAGCCCAATTACAATGAAAAATTGTGGCAAAAAAATTATTATTAAAGACAAAGATATTCAATTTGGTGGGAGAAGAGACCATGACAACTTCAATCATCCATCAGAGATGTGGTTGAAGCGGTGAATAAATCAGTATGAGGGATAGAGTCAGCAAGGAGACTGGCAAGGCGAGGCAGGCGACAAAGAGGGTGATGGTAAAGATAGTTGGTCGACGAAAATGGCACGAAGAAGGGAGCTGCAGAGCGGGATGCAGGCCGGGGGAACAGGAGCGAAATCTTTGAGAGAAGGTGTGGAGAATCCATGCGATTGTGGAGAAGGCAATGAAGGAAAGATAGATCCGCGCAGGTCTCATCAGTCAGAACGGGAGGCTGAGGTCAGTGAAGTCTGTCGAGTGAAGTAACGCCTTGTGGACACACTCGATCTGCTCCACATGGCAAGCATAGAATGGCCACCAAACCACAGACGCGTATTCCAGCACAGGCAAAAGGTGGATTGGTAGAGGGTAATGAGAGCAGGTACCTGGCCCTTCAGGAACCCGAGGGCCCGCAAACCCCGAGAAGCAACCTGGTTAACGTGATCCAAAAATGAAAGCTGCTGGTCAAGCTGCACACCAAGGTCACGAGACAGGGAAGAGCGGGAAAGAGGAGTGTCATCAATGTGGTAGCAAAGAAGTGAGAAAGCGAGAGTGGCTGAAAGTAGTGATGGGGACACTTAGCTGTATTTAGAGGCAAGCCATTAAGGGTGCACCACTGTGAGACAAGATTGAGGTCAGCCTGTAGTAAATTGGAGTCTGCAGGATCCAAGATGCACTTGAAGAGCTTCAGGTCATCAGCATAGATAAGAAAATAAGAGTTTTTGACGACGGAGCCAATGCTATTAACAGTAGAAAATGAGGATTTAACCACATAATCCATAGAATTATTTATGTAGGACATCAAGCAATTATTTGTGAAATGAACATAGCGGTTCGTCTCACTCGAAAATGAGGCAGTTCCACCCACTTGGTTCATGGAAAATAATGGTATTCGTAGTTCCAGAACCACTTTCGAGTTCTTCTTACCCTCGTTTGGAAAGGGCCTTTCTCGGCCACAAATCAGTTGAGTGAGCAGAAAAATAAAGCAAAGGTGACTTCGGCCTCCCTCGGTAGAAGTTTTAACGAGTGAAGCGAAGGGGGACATTAGGGGGTGATAAGGAGGAAAGCAGAAAACAGGAGATGGAGAGCTTGTCTCGTTTATAGAAGAACGGTGTCCACAGTCCATTCCGGGGGTCAGTCAGGGCCAGTTAATCAAGTCAATTTATCTTTTATCCAGGAGGATATGGTTAACTAAAAGTGAAACAACTCAAGTTAGTTACGAGATATTTATTACCTTGTTAGTTTTCTTGAGGATCTTCTTGCAGGAGACGGGCGTCGGAGGTTTGGGCATCGGAGGGGTTGGCGGAGGTGGCGCCCCTCGCGGAATGAGGCACAGACAGCAGCCCAGTCCAACTCCATTAGCCATACCGCATCGCACCCTCTGAACAAACAAAGTAATGTTCAATTAGGATACCGCAAAGACGCCCGGCGAGAGCTTTGGTTACCTTAATTCAAAATAAGCCTCTTGAATCAACAAAATGGTCACACGCACCTACTTTTAGCAAGAGCACCGAGATTCTCCAATTTCAAGCGCCCAGCGAGGTACTATTCATCAATGATGGAATATTTCTTACAAAGAAGAAGTAAAATCCTAGGAGCCAGTTTTGAATTCAGAGCCAGATTTAAAACTAAAACGCTGCAAATTTATTCACAGGGATTGGTTATTCCTCGGACCAGGAGCATGGAGACTCAGTCCATTCGATTCAACGTCCAAACTTTGGTGGAAAATGATACCAAACAGTATCAACAGCCTAAGTATCAAGAATCTGTAAATCCCAATTTTGAAATAGGTAGATAGATACCCAATTTGGCCCATAACCGCATCTGGTGAGCGTCAATCGTTCTGGAACCTGTCTCATTTGATTCTACGTCCAAAATTTAGCCAAAAATTATATCCATTTTTCACATTCACAATATTCACATATTTCGCAATACACAATCTGACACCTAAGCCCCCCCCTTCCCCATCAAAAATCCGGAAACGGGTTCCTGACGCAAATTTCAGATTTTTAGAAAATTTTCTACTACCAAATTCTACGTGAACGGCGGACGGACATTTGCTTATTTTGATCTAGACACCTTGAAACTTCCAGAAAAGTAGTTTGGGCCGAATCGGAGACCTAGGCATGTGGGGTATCATTTTCCACTAAATTTTAGACCCTGAGTCAATTGGAATGGGTCTGGGACACGCCACACCCACTGTTTCCCCCATTTGAGGAACCCCTGTGTAATAATTTGCAGGGTTTTTGCATACGTTTCATTACATCTAGATCACAACCTCCACCTCGCCTCCGCCTTCTCTCGTCCCGGTCTCCGCCTTGCCTCCGCCTTCTATCATCCTGGTCTCCTCCACCTCGCCTCTGCCTTCTCTCGTCCCGGTCTCCACCTCGCTTCCGCCTTCCCACGCCCTGGTCTCTACCTCGTCTCCGCCTTCTCTCATCCCGGTCTCCGCCTTGCCTCCGCCTTCTATCATCCTGGTCTCCTCCACCTCGCCTCTGCCTTCTCTCGTCCCGGTCTCCACCTCGCTTCCACCTTCCCACGCCCTGGTCTCTACCTCGCCTCCGCCTTCTCTCATCCTGGTCTCCACCTCGCTTCCGCCAACTCTCGTCCTGGTCTCCTCCACCTCACCTCCGCCTTCTCTCACCCTGGTCTTCTCCACCTCACCTCCGCCTTCTCTCGCCCTGGTATCCTCCACCTCACCTCCGCCTTCTCTCACCCTGGTATCCTACACCTCACCTCTGCCTTCTCTCGTCCTGGTATCCTCCACGCCTCCACCTTCCCTCGCCCTGGTCTCCACCTCAACTCCAACATTTTTTGAAAAATGGATTTTCGAGATTTTGGGCGATCTAGGCGAGTAGGGTATCATTTTCCACTAAATTCTGGACCCTGAATCGATTGAAATGGGTCCAGGACCCACCACACCCACTGTTTCCATTTTCCCCATGTTGAAGAAATGAGTCTTCATGCGTCTGGTCCGAGGAATAACCAACCCGTGTGTAAGAATTTGCAGCATTTTTTAATAGTTATGTGATGTGTACAAATTTACCTACTAGGCTAGCTGCTCAGTACCTCCAACTAGTAGTTTTATTTTCTTTCTAATCTTTGGGCTCTTCCACGATGGTCTCCACCGTTGACATTTTACGTAGGATCTGAAGTAGCGCTTTAAGGCAGATATGCCCGAAGCCTACAATTTTTTACGACCCCCATCCGTTGACAGGAGATAAGGGTTGGCTACACCCCCTACCGCGAACGCTTCTAACTCACTGGTCCCAGGACCAAGTTTTATCCGATTTCAGTAAAGCCAAAGATTGTAATCCATTTTCCCCGTCCTAAGTATTTTCCTCTTTTTTTACTCACTTGTTCTTCCTGATAAGTATGTTTAACCAAAAAAGTATGTCTCAACCACCAGTGTCGAAAGGCATTCACGCCTTCCTAAGTGGGCAATAACGTAAAAAGGTCTTACATTCCCCCTCGGTTAATGTCAAGGGATTAACAACGTTATAGCGTCAGCCTAAATAGAATGAAACCACAGCTAAAATGCGAAAAGCAGTAACAGTACCATTGTGCTTGTACGTGTAAACTCAATTTACCTTTGTGATTGGATAAGAACTGACGAGATGAAACACAATCAACGTTCCTAAAGTATTTGAGGAATATATACTCAACTGATGCGACATTTTCATGAGGCATTTCGGCTTCACATAAGAATAAAGGATCGCCCCAAATGGAGGAAGGGGCAAGAGTGAAAATTGAAACATGAAAATTAGGTTTTCAAGATACTTAAGAACCCAGACGTGTGAAATTTTTTTCCCAAAAACTTTTTCTCACTACGTGTTTAGAAGCTGAATTGATAAACCAGATTGATTGACCAGAGTATGGGTGACATTATTATATTTATCACGTGGCCCCTCCAAAAATACTATCATTCGGAAAAAAACGCTGCAAATTCTTTCACAGGGGTTGGTTACTCCTTGGACCTAGAGCATGGAGACTCATTTCAATCGATTCATATTTCAAAATTTAGTGGAAAATGATATCACACACGCCTTGGCACCACAAATCATAAAAACACACATTTGAAATGGGTAGATAGGTACCCATTTTGACCCATAACCTCATCCGGTGAGCGCCAATCATTCTGGGGCACGTCTAATTGGATTAAGCGTCCAAAATTTAGTCGAAAATGATACCCCACACGCATAAATCGCCAAAAATCTCGAATATGCATTTTTCAAAATACACATTTTGACTCATATCCTATTTTTAGAAAATTTTAGAAGAAGAAGGTGGACAGGCATTTTCTTATTTTTATCTAGAAGACTCCATGAAACGCCCAGAATAAAAAATTTGGACCAAATCTTTTAGAGACTGACAGAGAGATTAACTTTCTGCATGAAAACTGGTTGATGATTCCAAGAGTTTAACCAACCAAACAAGACCAGGGGCCTATTCCTAGAAACTCTTCACTCCACGCTTTGCGACTCTTCATTTAATACTCTTCACATTGAAAATTACGAAGAGTAGGGGAACTTCCTATTCCTAGAAACCATTCACTCCAACATTCTTCTACTACTCGAAATGTAGAGTGAGTTGTTGTTGTGTATCTATTTGTTATAACCTTCCTCGCGCATAGGACACCTAAACGAGAAAAACTCAAGACTTCTACCGCATATATATTCTAAGTATAAATTGTCTCCTAAATGATATTTGGAGAGTACTCAACCATTTGGCAGTCATTGGATACTCTACAAAAAAAATGGACGAATCTTCATTTGAAACCCACAGTATTGACTCTGCATACGACTGTGAAGAGTTTCTTGGAACAGAACCCGAGTAGAACACCAAAAACTCTGCAAACCTTGACTCTCCAATTCACTCTACAACTTCATAACGCTCTGCACTTTCTAGGAACAAAAAGTTTTCGTAGAGTGGGGAGTTTGCACATTCAGAGAAGAGTGAGGAGTGAAGAGTTTCTAGGAATAGGCTCCTAGATTCTATGTGTTCATCATCAATTAACACATTCTTACTCATTTTTTTACGTGATACGAGTAATATTATTATTTGATATTAATTTATAGTTACAGGTTGGTATCTACTCGTACCTTTCTTATTCAATATTAGCCATCTTTTCAATGACCATTTCTTACAATATCAAATATGGACGAGCAAATATATACTTTACAACTGTGTATCACAATCCTAGAATTAGAGTAGACGTAGGCTGAACCGTTTTAAAAGCTGATATCACCCAAGAGACGAACGCATACTTGGTTGAATTTGAGAAAGCAGGATTTCGAGCTATAAACCAGAGTTTCGCACCATAGAAAACTTGGACATCTTTCACCTGGTAAAAAGCCAAAGATATTTTTCACGCTTGACTCACAATTAGCGACCCGTTCGTGATTCCCAACAAGAAAGAAAAAAAGGTTTTTTGAAAGGAGACTCCAACTTTTTTGGGCGAGCGTGCAACTACAGTAGAGGGTGCTGGATTGAGGCATTAGACTTCCTAAGTTACTTCGCCTCTCCTTCCGCTTATAACCGCCTTTTCACTTTCCCACGCTCGGGTGGTGAAGGTTTTCCCCAAGAAAGAAACTTATTCCAATCATTGGGCTCCGGGGGGGGGATTGAAAATGTGATGCAGCTTTCGCCAACCGAAATTTCCTCACTGGTTATAAGTAACTCGGCTGAAGAGTTGTGCGAAGAGAAGAATTTGGAAGTTGAGACGCGCAGACTTGACGCATTTAGCGCGGAAGGAAAAGGAATTCAATACTTTCTTCTTCCCTCAGGGGTGATGTACTGAATGAGCGGAAAATTTCAACTTGGTCTAATGGAACATGGCCATTTGCTGTGAACGTAATATTCACTGGAGGTTCACGAGATAGACAATCCAATCTTTTGGAAAATGAATAACGTGACTACTTTGCAAATATGAAATGTGTGTGTGGAATACAACAAGTATTACAATTACATACATGCTAGTACTAATCTCATGTCCAGAAGGTTCCTATTTATTTATTTATTAGAAGGACGTTGATTTTTGTTCCATTCTATAATATACACATTTGAGGTAATATACCTATATAAGATCCGGGGACCACTGGATGAAATGAGGAAAACGAACTTCGAAAAATGCGGTTTATTGAAAAACGAATTTTAAAACGAAGTCGTTTTACATTGTAGAAGCGCGCACAAAATTTAGCAAGAAGGCAATTCACGTGGTGTTAGTTGGGTTGACAAATCACTACTGAATTATGAAAATAACTTCGATGTGAAGTCTAATGGTTCAAGAGTTCAAACGTAGATAAGACAGAGCGGATAAATGAAGGAGCGTGAGCAGGCGAGAGATAACGGGAGATAACGGAGATTACGAGAGATAAGGGGAGAAGCGAGGAATCTTACATCCCCCCCTCCCCTCTCATTTAGGAGCGGTTGGATAATCTTGGATAGAATTGGATATTTTTAGGAAATTTCTAGGATATTGTCTTATCTGCTGGACAGCGAATTAACTTGCTTGCGTGATACAAGCGTTTGCCTGAAGGGCCATGGTTGACAATGATTTCGAAAACATTGTTGGAGATTACTCTAGAAATCGGGAATGGTCCAATACGTAAATTATCAAGTTTCGTACGATTAAGTTTGTTGCCGTTGTCGATGTAAACAGAGTCTCCAATGGCAAAATTGACATCACATTTATTCTTATCATATATATGTTTGTTGTACATATGGTATTTAAGCGTATTTTCAAGCGCAGTTTTCCTATCCTCGTGTAAATCTGCTGGAACGGATAAGGTGTAGGGGATTATGGAAACAGGTCGTCCAGTTAGTAGATACGAGGGAGCGAATTTGGTGACTGAATGAGGAGAGTCGTTGTATTGTTTCACGCATTCGTTAGCGATAGCCGACCAACTCTTTTTTGGGGGGGTGGACTCGTCATGCTTCAAGCAACGTATGCGATTCACCAATGTCTGATTGAGACGCTCATTCAGGCCATTCGAAAATGGGCTGTCGACTGCTGTAAAAACATGGCGAATGCCGGATCGGGAGCAATATGTTGTGAATTCATTGGAGGATAAGCCGCCATATTGATCTGTAAGAAGGATCCCGATCTGGTTTTCTCTCTGCACAGAGTCAATGAGCCTAGACATGATTTTGGCCGATTGACCCCTGGAAGGAAGGATATACGCATATCGCGTAAAGTGATCGACGAGCAGGTGGAGATAACAGAGGGAGGAGTGATAGGGACCGAAACCTCCAATAGTATCAAGAGACATGATTTCGAATGGAGCTTTAGCTGGACCTAGGAAGCCCATTCGGGCACTGCGGCGAGGACTACGGGATTTGTTCATGATACAGATTTTACACGAGTTACAAAATTTATGAATGGAATTGTACATTTTTGGAAATGTAAAGTTTTTTGAGATAATGGCTATGACATGTTTTGGCCCAATATGGCCGTACTTTGCGTGAACAATGCTAATCAGGTTTTCACCCGCTTGGCTATCCAATAAGATACGAGAATTTCCGTTAATAGTACGATAAATGATACCCTGTCTTGTCGAGTCCAAACTCGATACTTGTACGTTACGTTGTAGTTGTTTAATTTCATCGAGGGAGAGGAAATTGAATGAGGGTAATATTGATTCGTTATCCGTGGAGTCAGACTGAGGTTTTAGTACAGGATTTCGGGATAGACAGTCGGCCTCATGATTCGACGTGCCAGGACGGTAAAGAATTTCGAAGTCGAACTGAAGAAGTTCGTTGGCAAGGTCACCAAGTTCCTCATCCGTTCGAGCTTTCAGGTTCATACCCTCTAGGGGTTTATGGTCGGTGACGACAGTGAAGTGGCGTCCTATCAACCAATAGCGCCAATATCGGATGGCTTCTCGAATGGCAATGCTTTCGATATAAATGGCCTTTTTTTTCTTTTGTGCATCCGACAACTTCTTAGAGAAGTAGCCAACTGGCTTTTCTGAACCGTCCGACTGTGTTTGCTTTAGCACTGCACCGATACCTACTCCACTGGCGTCAGTATAAACAAATATCGGTTTGGTGCGATCAAAAATTGCCAGAACAGGTACGGAAGTTAGTAGGTCCTTTATTTTATCAAAGCTACTTTGGCATTCATTTGACCAGGAGAATGGAATGTTTTTTCGTAGGAGGTTGTGGAAAGGTTCGAGGATAGAGACTGAGTCTGGGATGAATTTTCGATAAAAGTTCACTTTGCCGAGGAACTGGCGAATGTTTTTCCTGGAGGAAGGAGTTGGAAAGCGTTTGATAGCTATCAAGTTATCCTGGAGTGGCTTGACAGTATCAATTCCTAGGATGTGACCTAAGTATTGGATTGTGGAAGCGGCAAAAGTACACTTGTTAAAGTTAAAGCGGAAGCCATCCTCAAAAACGGCTGTGATTAAACGCTGAATGTGAACCAAGTGTTCGTCAAAAGTACGAGAGAAGATTAATATGTCATCTAGGTAATTTGCAGTAAATTCGGAAAGTCCGTTACGTTTAATAATGCCAGAAATTGCATGTTGGAAGACGGCTGGAGCCACTTTTATTCCGAAAGGCATGGAACGCCACTCATAGTGTCCGCACTGGGTGATGAAGGCAGACTTGTGTCTATCCTGAGCACGAATGGGTATAGACCAAAATGCCGAATTGATGTCCAGCGCCGAAAACCACGAGCAGCCCCGCGTTTTGACAAGAATTTCATCAATGAGCGGGAATGGTTGAGTTTCCGGGATGATCAATTTATTCAATTCGCGGTAATCAACACACATGCGAGTCTTTGTTTTCGTTTTGCTCAAGCCATCCTTTTTAAATTGCATTGTAACGGGGGATGCAAAGGGTGATTTGGATTCGGTGATCATACCGAATCTTAAAAGTTCACGGCACTGCCGTTCTATCTCCTCCTGGTCATCGAACGAGCAGCGGTATGGTTTCTTTGCCACATACGTATTGTTTGAAAGATTGATTGAACATTCGTATTTAGTGACGTTGCCAACGTCGAAAGAGTGCTTAGCAAAAGTACGGAAATTTCTCAAAATTAGCGAGCCAATATCACCTTTCTCTTTAGCAGCTAGATGCGATATTTTAGTTTTAAATAACTCTTCAGATAAGTAGTCGTTCCAAATGACTACGTTGTTTATGGAAATTTCAGGAGTGGTTTTACAATTAACTTTACATTGCTTTAATATTAAATTATGATCAAGTGCAAGGCGGAACTCTGGGATTAAATCGAGGGCAATAATAAAATCGAAACCAAAGGTGCTTGAGTCGAGAATGTGTAGCAGTACTCTCTTTTGGATATCAAAAATTTTGATGTCAAGCATCGTGACACCTAATATGGTGCCCGGGCCGCTCGTGGTGTTATACGTTGATTGAATAGGTATAAACGGACAATTATTTATCTTTTTGAGGGCGTTAAGCGAGATGACTGACGCGTTTGCGCCAGGATCGTAAAGACCTTTACCTATTACAGTGCCATATTCAACGTTAACCACCACGAACGCGGGCTTCACGCGTTTTTTTGTACGGTGTCTATTTCCTGCTGTAAGCTCTCTAGGTCGAAGGAGTGGATCGCCTTGTTTACGTTTGAATAATTAGGATTGTTGTTACCTGGGTTCGCGGAATTGCTAGTGTACCTGGCATCTCTGACTTTAGTAAGACAATCCTTTTCGAAGTGGTAGCGTTCGTAGCCCTTCCTCTTGCAGTAGGGACACGGATGTTGCGAGCGTGGAGAACTCAATAGTGCGTGCTTGGCAGGGTTCGGAGCATTGGTAGAAGAAGATTGCGGCGGACGGATAGAATCGAGAGAGTTGATTGTCGAAAGCATCTTCCCAAGCGTCGTTGTTTCGGCGAGATTAATTCGATCTTGGAGGTGGCGGGGGAGTCCGAGAGCAAGCTGTGTGATTCGGTCAAGCTCATGCATTTTTGGGTTGTAGGATGCTAGTAGGTTCAACTTGTGTTGGGCATAGTCAGAGAGCGATCCAGAGGTGTATTTAAAGTAGAAAGCTGAACGGGCTGCGGCGAGACTTTGGGTTCCAAAATTTTCAAGGAATGATTGTCGCCAGAAATTCCAAGTAGTGGAGGTGGACGACAGACGTGTGGTGTTGTACCACTTCTCGGCACTTTCCTCTAAAAACAGACGAACAGCTTCCCAGTACCGGTCTTCTTCAATGAGTAAACGTTGGCATTCCGATTCGAATATATCTAACCAAGCGCCTGCATTGGACAAGTAGGTTTTGGAGCCAAATTTGGGAATTACCGCATCCTTAACGATTGAGGCCAGAGACTTTAGGGGGCGGGGGCGGGGGCATAGGCCGCAGTATGCGAGTGGTGAGATCGGGAGTCCTCTTGATCGAATTCGTTCAGGAGGATTCCGTTAAAAATTGGATTTTCGAATTCATCAAAATACAATTTTGCTAGGTCGTCGTCCAGGATGCATTTGAACGATCGTCGGGTCCATCTTGGAGCTAGATCCTTCTTTGCTGCTTTTGCGACAGGTAGAAGCATCAGTTTATCGTGTAGATTGAGCGAACGTAATTCGGGTGGAAATATATGGACTCTTCGTCGAGGCGTTGCATGGAAATTACGTGTGTAACGGTGGTAGCGGCGTTTGTGAGCGATGGTTCAGCACAAAAAGTGAACCTTACCTTGACAGGCATCCTGAGGGAGGCGCGTAGAAGCGGGAGAAACGACGAGTTTTAAAATTTATAAGATCCGGGGACCACTGGATGAAATGAGGAAAACGAACTTCGAAAAATGCGGTTTATTGAAAAACGAATTTTAAAACGAAGTCGTTTTACATTGTAGAAGCGCGCACAAAATTTAGCAAGAAGGCAATTCACGTGGTGTTAGTTGGGTTGACAAATCACTACTGAATTATGAAAATAACTTCGATGTGAAGTCTAATGGTTCAAGAGTTCAAACGTAGATAAGACAGAGCGGATAAATGAAGGAGCGTGAGCAGGCGAGAGATAACGGGAGATAACGGAGATTACGAGAGATAAGGGGAGAAGCGAGGAATCTTACACCTATAAGTAAACCTGTTAACACAAAATACGAGAAATACTCTAGACGAAGTTCATTTTTTTATATTTTTATTTATATTTAAGAAGATGAGAGGTTATTCGAATATTGCAAAATAATTTTGAATATATTTTAAAAAACGAAGTACTTTTATATAACAAGAGATGATTATTTTATTATTCATTATTATTAATTTATTTGATTTATATCGGTCTTAGCGACTCTCCTCCCCTCAGCACAAGCGTAGCTTATAGGGGGGAAGTAGCATAACCTGACAATTGTATGTATTTTATAATTATTTGTCTTCCAATAAAATGCAATAAAAAAAAATTTGGAGAGAAAAACGCTGCAAATTCTTTCACAGGGGTTGGTTATTCCTCGGACCAGGCACATGGAGACTCATTTCTTCAACATCGGGAAAACAGTGGTGGGACCAAGACCCATTCCAATCGATTCAGGGTCCAAAATTTAGTAGAAAATGATACCCCACACGCCTAGGTACCAGAAATCTCGAAAACACACATTCGAAACACACATTTTGACTCATAAACTCCTCCAGTGAGCGGCAAAATTGGTAAATAGATACCCTTTTTGACCTGTAACTTCTTCCGGTGGGTGCGAATGGTTCTGGGACCCATTTCATTGGATTAAGCGTCCAAAATGTGGCCGAAAACAATACTCCACGCGCCTAGATTGCCAAAAATCTCGAAAATCCATTTTTCGAGAAACGTTTTGACCCTATACCCCCAAATTTGGTCCGACCGGAACGATCGGCACCCACCGGAAGAGATTTCGGGTCAAAATGGGTTTCGATCTACCTATTTTGAAAAAGGGTTTTCGAGATTTCTGGTACCTAGGCGTGTGCGGTGTCATTTTCCACTAAAATTTGGATGCTGAATCGGTTGAAAAGAGTCTCCATGCTCTTGGTCCGAGGAATAACCAACCCCTGTGAATGAATTTGCAGCGTTTCAGTATTGGCGTTTTGAGGTTTAGTGCGACTTGAACACGGCGCACAAGAATACTAGAACCGCACAAGCGAACAGTGTTGAAGGGAAGGTAGCTTCGAGCTGTTCCTTGCTCTTGAATTTTCTCCCTTATTCACAAAACTTAATGGAACACCTGACTTAAAATAAATTAAAATAAGGAAAAAATATAATTAAATTAAGATAAGGTTTACTGGGAGATACTTAGCTCGGTCTACCATTTAATGACGACCGATGATCATCTCTGAAAGACTAGAATAGTGTTTGACAGGAGTCTGAAATATAGAAATGAAATTCCACTAACCCTATCAGAATCCCTTCATGCCGATTCTCTCACTGGCAGGACCACGATCAAAGTCTTTGAAATGAATACTTCAATCAAATTATTGGACTTGTGATTGGCGTTGTTTTCCATAAATGGCTCTTTCACTTCAGTGGCCAGTTGAGGTCTGATATCAATTGTTTCCACTCCCTTGAATCCTGTCTCACCCATTTTACGAGTTTCAACGTAAACTGACATCTCGATTCGATGACCCGTCACATTTCGTTCGACCTGTCGGATTATTATACTCGTACTTTGAATCTTGTATTATTTAGTGACACATCAGTAACTGTACGTAAAAACGCTGCAAATTCTTACACAGGGGTTGGTTATTCCTCGAACCAAGAGCATGGAGACTCATTTCAATCGATTCACATTTCAAAATTTAGTGGAAAATAATACCACACACGCCTAGACCGCCAAAAATCTCGAATAAATATGCATTTTTCAAAATACACATTTTGACCCCTACCCAACCCAAATTTGTTCCGATCGGGCTGAAAAGTTTTGAGGATCAATAAGAGGATCAATCCCTATACATCCTACTATAAAATTTCATATCACTCCTGTTTGTTTGAGTGATCCCAGTAGCTGTAATTGCCCTTCTCTCCCATTCAACGAGCATTGTAAATATCTGGGGGTTACTATTGATAATAATTTGAAATTTGACAAGCATATTGATTCTTTGATTGCCTGACTGCGGAAATTATTTAACGTTTTTAAGGAAACTGGTAGTTTCTTGTCCCGGAAACATATAAGAACAATTTATTTTGGCTTAGCATTCTCCATCATCAAGTATGGCATCATTCTATGCGGTAGTGCAAATAAAACTCCAACTAAAAAGGTGCAAACAGTTCAAAATCGTATTTTGAAAATTATATTAAATAAGGTACCCAACGTCCCATCTATATGAACAGCTTGATCTAAAAAACATCACTCAAATATTTTTAATTCAATCATGCATACATTTATTTCGTTCTGGGATCAAAAGTGAGCATGTTTAAGTTGCTTCTAGCAGTCGAAATTTTACTTCGTCTGGTATAATTTTGCCAATGAGCTAACACTGAATTCTACAAAAGGAATTCATACGTCAAAGCTCTTAAATTTCTATATGAAAAAAGTATTAATGTTTTTCTTTTTGGCAGCTTGGGTTCTTTTAAGAAAAAATTAAGCTCTAACTTATAGTTCACTGGCTTTCAGGATGATTTTTCCTTTCTTTTTCTTTTTATACTTTCTATTTTATAATTTTTTGGTTCATTAGATAGTTATGTTTATTCTTCCATATTGGCACACAGTTCACCATTTCGTGCTTTGCATTTTTTCTGATTTTCTGAACTCCACTGAAGAGCACAAGTTTTATTAAAACTTATTCTTCGGTGGGCAACGGTATTTATTTGAGTTATGTTAAATCTTCAAATTTATATAATTTTATCTTTTTTGTTCCCTTTTGGTTTGTAGTAAATTTTATGTTGTTGCCAATAAATGAATATTGGATTTGGATTGGATTGGAGAGCCAGAAACGGGTCCCAAGACCCAAATTTCATATTTTTAGAAATTTTTAAAGCGTTTGCTACCTTCCAAGTTGATGTCTCGTGGGAAAACAATGAAAAAGCAGATATTTTGGCGCATGTTTTAGGATAACACGCTAAAGAAAAGAATTTATTCAGACAAAGTGAGTACGAAGAGGGTTGTTTCATGACAATTCAACTTTGGGAAGTTGACTTTCCAGATTGGTTCTGAAATCCTCATGAATGAATTCTAAACATAACACAAGAAAAGCAAATTTTCATCTCAACGGCATAACAGAATTGGATGTTTCTTAATCTAGTAATTAAGGGAGTGATGTAGGATGTTTAATGAGTTATTTTGGACGAGTAAGTAGTCTTGATTGTAAAATGTACAAAACACGCAGCGAATTCTTTCTCAGGGGTTGGTTATTTCTCGGACCAGGCGCATGGAGACTCATTTCAATCGATTCAGCTTCCATAACCTCATTCGTTGGGCGCCAATCATTCCGGGACCCGTCTCATTGGATTCAGCGTCCATGATTTAGTGGAAAACGATACCCCACACGCCTAGGTACCAGAAATCTCAAAAACACATATTCAAAATGGGTAGGTAAATACCCATTTTGACCCGTAACCTCTTCCGGTGGGCGCCAAAAGTTCGGGGACCCATCTCATTGGATTCAGCGTCCTAAATTTAGTCAAAAATACCCCACACACCAAGATTGTCGAAAATCTCGAAAAATTATTTTTCGAAAAACACATTTTGACCACCCCTGAAACGTTTCGAGGACCAAATAAGGTGTCAAAGGGTAACAACGTACATATACTGCCAACGCCATATTTGATCCCGTTGCCAGAATTAATACTTGTTCGTCGCACTCGAAATTTATTTGTTCATCTTCACTGAGAAACTTGTTTAATGAACCTCACGTATGAGTACATGAACTGTTATGTAGACGGATTACGGCCCTGATCCATCGTAATTCCTACCCATAAACTGTGGAAATGACGAACGCCGTAGGGTTGTTCAAAGATATTGAATATCCCACAAATTCAGAACGCTTCTAGAGTCAAGAGTGGTTTCCGGTAACCGCACTCTAATCCTTTAGAACAACTCAGCTTGTTGAAGCCTTTCAGCGAAGGGTCTTAGTGGAATGTCCGACGTCAAACTTGCGCTGCACGAGGATTGGATATTCTCGTGGAATTGCCAGATTTGGAGCCTCCTCGAAGTTGTATGCCAAGTCAACTTATTAGCTTGAAAGTCGATGTTCAACAGTGTTGACTTGAATGTGTTTAAATCACATCATGGAAAATGCTGCTACCTACTCTCACGCATGCGCAGGAATGAGTCACTTTGAGGTCTTCGTTGTCAACATTGATAAAAATTGATTTAAAAAATTTTCCCAAAGTACCCATTCTCAAAATATTCTTCTTAAAGTTTGGCTTCCTCTTCGGGTGTGCGGCGATTGGTTATCTTATCGATGAACCACATTTTCTCATGGAAATCAAAATTTCTCGCAATCAAGTTATCCCCCAATGGGAAATTTCCTCCTGTTATGGAATGGAATGGAATTGACTGATTTCAAAATCTTTGGCATCATGGTATGAATATATAATAAGCTGTTGAAATGCTGTCGCCCACTCCACTACCTACTATCCTGTAGTGATGTGCGTATCGATACAAATATCGATACAGTGGGGGGTATCGATATATCGTATTGATACAAGCGGGTGTATCGATACGGACGTATTGATACACGGACCCCTGTATCGATATACCGATTCCCTGAATCACTGATCAGTATCAATACTAATATTGTATAGATAACTCTTTCTATATAGCTTGTTTCATGATTCAGTTAATTTGGATATTTAAAGATGTAAGAGAGTTCCACATTGGAAAAAGGTTAGTTATAGTTTAAAAAATTATATATTTATTTCGATTAATATAAAATTAGAGGTTAAGGTTAATTTGTTATTGTTTAGCTATTGGCTTTCGGTTTCGATGTATCGATATAATAGTATATCGATATAAATACATAATCAATACTGATAAATATCGTAAATTGTATCGATATGAAGAAATATCGATACACCAGGCCGTATCGATACACCATATCGATACATTGAAATTTGATACATATCGATACGCTGTATCGATACACCGGCCTGTATCGCCCATCACTACTATCCTGTAGTGACGCCACAACTGGGCTTATCACCTGATGTGAGGCAGCCCAGGGGTACCAACTCTTACCCTAACTCATGTACATTTGTGTGATCTAGCAATGAATATTTGTATTCTACTTAATAGTGACATTGCAAATATTTTAAAGGATTATTCCACAATCAACCCAGTGAGATATCTTGTTGTTTTTCAAGGCTTCATAATTATGTGCCACCCCTAATTGGATGACATTATTCTGATGGCAGTTTTCTATGTGATTTTGAGTTCAGTAACCCAAGATTTTCACACATTGTGCTTTTGGTTGGTCCTATTCCTTGAATTATCAACCTTTGTTTTCATGCAAAAAGTCAATCATTACGATTCGGCCCAAAAATTTTTTCTGGACGTTTCAAGGAGTCTAGATCAAAATTAGCAAATGTCCGTCCGCCGTCCACGCCAACTTTGGTAGTAGAAAATTTTTCAAGAATCTGAAATTTTGGTCAGGCATCAGTTTTCGGCTTTAGTTGGCCCTCGAAACTTTTCAACCCGATCGGACCAAATTTGGGTGGGGTAGGGGTCAAAAATGAATATTATATTTCGAAAAATGGATTATCTACCCATTTCGAATGTCTGTTTTTGAGATTTCTGGTACCTAGGCGTGTGGGGTATGATTTTCCACTAAATTTTGGACGCTGAATCCAATGAAAAGGGTCCCAGAACGATTGGCACCCACTAGAAGAGGTTATGGGTCAAAATGGGTGCTTATTTACCCATTCGACTCAGCATAAACATTTTGCGGTTGGTAATCGGTAGGAAGATCCTCCAACGTTCAAAATTCTGGGCTTTTTGGTTTCCTCTCTTTAGGAATGTTTCTCGTCTTAGACCAAACTCTCAAGCTTTTCTTGAATGAGGTGCAATCATGAACCACCGCTCCATCTTCCGATTTCTCTTTGGAGCTCTTCCTCCTTCACAACAGCTTGATACATTGTAACCACGACGGGTGGTCATGTGTTGGTCATCACATTCCACCATCGCGGCTCTATTCGCCTCCTACAGACTAAAACCTAGAACACCGAGCGATTTAATGAACGAGTCGTATACCGGCCGACATGAAGTCTTTTTGCTGAGGGAGAAAACCCTTAAATCCACGTGGATTCCCTCTTATCCCGATGTTTTATTCATATCCGTCTGATGGAGGAGGCGTATATTCTACTTCGATACCCCTTTCACCCCGACTATTTTCTCCCAAATACATCCCCGACAAGTCTGCCATTACAGTAAATTCACTGTAATTTATTCTTTGCCGCCAGTTTACTGAACATTACCATCGAAATGTTCATGGAAAAAGTCAAACGTTAGCGATCCCTACATCATATCATAGTATGGCTTAAGACTGGTACTAGATATCCTGTGAAATGATGATAAATTATGATATGTACGATCAAATCAGTGTACTATAAAAATCGCTTTGAATTATTCCGCTATTTATTTATTGGTATATTACGCTAGACAAGCCGGAATGCGTACCTTCGAGGTCTCCAGAACAGGTAATTAGAGAGAAGGTAAACAGATAATATTCCATTTCGAAATGTACCCATTGGAAAAATACACTCATTGGCACGTGTATTTTAACCAGCGATGGTCAATCGATTGAGATGGCTCCAAAATATAAGGGTATAATTTTCGACTAAATTTTGGATGCTGAATCCAATGAGATGGGTCCCGGAACCGGACTGGTTCCATTGGCGCCGACTGGAAGAGGTTTTTGATCGAAATGGGTATCTATCTATTTTGAATGTTCAAGAATCAATTGAAACTTATCCTCTTATCACGTTTGAGGATCAATACACCCCCCCCCCTCCCCCGCAATATGCCGCTAGCAGCCTCCAGGAAAATAGGAAAAACCATTTCAATGCAGTGGCAGGTGGCATCTGAATAGATGCATAATGGAGATTAATGTAAGTAGGGTGAAATAGTATGCTCCGCCTATCAGCTGACTGATAAGAGCCCCTTCTGACGTCACGTCCACGGCCTAACTGACACTGTTGCCCAATAAACTGGAAAAATCAAGGTTCCAGTTTGCAAGGTGAACCCATGAGGTAGGTAGGTATTTTCGTGGCATTTTTTAACATTATTTTCTGGGTGGGTCATATTTGGGCCCCTTTACTGCCCCTGATCGCCCAATAAGAATTCCAATGATCAAACACACAAAAATTTGAGTTTGGGGGTGGACCAACAATTTAGGCAATTGAATCAATATACTATGGTCAAGTTTTGGCTCATTGTACAGCCCTTGATCGTCCTGTACAAATTGTAGAATTGTAAAGTTCCCTTATGCCGTCGGCACAGTTGAAGCATGGCGGTTCTTCGTAAAAAATTTACGTTTTCCTGATATTCATTCAAATTTCGTTAGAACGGGGAATCTAACGAATTTCTTATTAAGGGATCGAGTTGGGGCTGGAAAAGTGGATGTCCATCATTTTAATCCGCTCGAAACTTTATTAGAATCGCAATGAGAAAAGCTCATTCGGGGATTAAAAGCCGAGGATGGGATTTTTCCACATCAGAGTCCATCCCGCGGAACGCTCATATATGCGGCTCACAGAGACTTCCTACAGGTTTCGATCAGCTTTATGATATTAAAAGAAAAAGAAAACTCATCTGCATTCGATGTTAACACCTAGGAACATGTATCAGAAAATTGGTTTGTTATTCTCATTGAAATACACCCTTGCGTTAATATTTATCTTGTATGAAAATGAATACACCGTACAAACCACAAAAAAATGTATCTCTTGTTGCGTTATTCCGACTTATACGGCATTCTATAAAATTATATTGGCATTTTAAAGGCGCAATTTGAAGCTCTTTTCGCCTGCGCCAAAAGCATTTCATGGTGGTATTAAAGGTTTTCCTAAAAACGTTCAGAGTTTTCCTAATTCTAGCTCTTGATTGGTTATTTCTTGAAACCTTAACCTGCTTTTATGTAGAAATTAGATAGAGTTTTTCAAAAGTGGGTTTTTGAGATTTCTGGTATCTAGGGGTGTGGGGTACCATTTTCAATTAAATTTTGGACGCTGAATTCAATGAGACGGTTCCCGAAACAATTGGCGCCCACCAGAAGAGGTTATGGGTCAAAATGTGTATCTATTGTAACGATTTATGTTCTTTGTAAATAATTTATTACAATTGTTCACTCAAATACACTGTTCTCATTCACACACTTACACAATCACAATGCACAATACACAGTTGTAACGTAATAATAAATTCTATAACATGAAGCATCAATATTTGGACTCCGAACTGAACTGAACTGCAGCGTTCCTCTGTCCCTTTTATGCTTGCTCCCTTGGTCGAGAACCTTCTCGAACCTTCCCTGGTTCTGGGAACTCGACGTGTTGTCTCGAGCAAACGGGGAGGTTCCAGCCAATTCGATACAATGAACAAATGTTCGAGAGTGACCCATAGCCAGGATTCCACCTTCCAGAATGATAGCGTTCCACTGCGCCCAATAGGTTTTTATAGTTGGACTATGATGACTAATTTCTTGCCAACTGGGTCTCCTGTTGGTCCTCTTCCAATCCAGAAGATCCTTCAGCTCCTGGTCTTCTGCTTGCCGCTCCTGCAAGTGCTTTGGTAGTCACTCAGGATAATTCTGGTCCTTCGTAGGTGTTCTTCTCGGTGGCCCAGTCTTGAGCTGTGGCCGCAGTTGTCCAGACAAGGTCTCCTTTTCTTGCCCGTTTTGTAACTGTGAGAGGACTCCCCCAATTGCCAGGATCTGATTTGTCGTTTGTTGTCCTTCCAATCGGGCTCTTCCAATTGGGCTCTTGAGGGGTTTAAGCCAATTCGATACGACGAACGAATGTTTGAGAGTGACCCTTAGCCAGGATTCCAGCCTTTCAGGATTTCACCTTCCAGAATGACAGAGTTCCTCTGCGCCCAATAGGTTTTTATAGTTGGACTACGATGACTAATTTCTTGCCAACTGGGTCTCCTGTTGGTCCTCTTCCAATCCAGAAGATCCTTTAGCTCCTGGTCTTCTGCTTGCCGCTCCTGCAAGTGCTCTGGTAGCCACTCAGGATAATTCTGGTCCTTCGTAGGTGTTCTTCTCACTGGCCCAGTCTTGAGCTGTGGCCGCAGTTGTCCAGACAAGGTCTCCTTTTCTTGCCCATTTTGTAACTGTGAGAGGACTCCCCCAATTGCCAGCATCTGATTTGTCGTTTGTTTTCCTTCCAATTGGGATCTTGGGGGGTTCCAGCCAATTCGATACGACGCACAAATGTTCGAGAGTGACCCTTAGCCCTCCATGTGTCATTGACCTTGTAACACTGGTTGCCCAGGAGACTGGTGCAGGTGTAATCTCGCAACACTATTTACCTATTTTGAATGTGGGTTTTGGAGATTTGTGGTATCTTGGCGTGTGGAATATCATTTTCCACTAAACTTTAGACACTGAATCGATTGAAATGAGTCTCCATGCGCCTGGTCCGAGGAACAACCAACCCCTTTGAATGAATTTGCAGCATTTTTCGAAACAATCTCACTTTTTCTCAATTTATTCTGTATGTACTAAAGGTATACGTGTTTCTAAAGGCGATATTTCCGAGCTCTGTTTGAGGTCGCACATTTAAAGTATATAAATTATTTTCCTAATTCCTTGGGGGAGGCGATTTTCGGCGCCTTGTTTATAATGTTTTTTCTTTCCGTTCCTGTGCCAGGGATATGTAATCGATAGATAAAATAATACTCTATTCTATAGTGCTGTTAAGATTCCAATTTCCATTAATGAAATTATTATAGGAGGATGTCGTCGGCGCCCCATGTTATGAGGCAGCGTTGTTTGAGACGTAGTTGCTGAATTGAATTTTTTTTTTTTTTTCAAAAACGAATTCCTACATCAGCGAATCGTTTCCAGGAAACGAAGGCGGGGCGAAGGAAAAACAAGGGGAAAGAATTTGTTTCAAAACAAGATTACATTTCCTCCTAGTAGATTGATTCAGCTTTCAATTTGGAAGCGCGAGCGCGGCGGAGCCCCAGGGGAGCCAGCTCTTCCCGCTCGAGAGGATTCGAGAATGTTCTGTTAGGCGACCTCTGATCCCACTGATGTCCCAACTGGGACGAATCGTTGAACCGTGTAGCATCTCGCGGATTGCTTCCCTTTTAGGCCGAGCATATTACGAGAATTACGCGGGGTTTTCAGGATGTCGCATTCACTTCCATTCGGTTTAGAGTGGATCGAAAGCGAGCGAAACTGCTCGTCATTCTGAAGTGATTGGGTAGGTACTCATTGTGAATGTGTGTTCTCGAGATTTCTGGTACCTAGGCGTGTGGGATGTCATTTTCCACTAAATTTTGGACTCTGAATCGAATAAGACGGGTCCCGGAATGATTGGCGCCCACCAGAAGAGGATATGGGTCAAAATGTGTATCTATACACCCATTTCGAATTTGTGTTTATGAGGGTTCTAGTACCTAGGCGTGTGGGGTATCATTTTCCACTAAATTGTGGTCCCTGAATCGATTGGAACGGATCCGGGACCCACTTTCTCCCCCATGTTCGACGATTTCAGCAGTAGTTAGCTCCACATTAAGCGAGTGTGGCGATAAACTCCGCAAAGACAAATTTCATTTCATTGGAGAGCCCTTAATAGGGAATACAATCAGCTGTAAAGCAAAAGTGACGACTTGAGATGAATCTGTCCATGAGTTGCTTTCGACCAAAGTGGGCTGCATATCCATAAATTAATCCCACACCGAGAGGGTTGATCTGCATTTGCAGACAAGTTCAAATTCATTTGCCACTGAAAGCCAGAATGATGTTACATTCCGAGGCTACGCAAAATTATTACGTATCTTACTCAAAGAACTGTGAAATTCTCATTGATATTTCTAAACCCATTCGAAATAGGTACATCTGTGAACACAAGGTTTATGTTCGCACTATAGTTCGAGCTAATTTGATGAATTTTGATATCGATACAATTACTTTATCAAACTATTAATGTGTAAATAATAGTTTGACTGCGCTAAGGAGTTTTCTGATATGTTATTCGCAGTTCAAAAAATAATTATGAAGGTGTTGTTAAACAAAAACATTTACCAACCCCACAGCTAGCATAATTGAGAAATTGAACGTGCCATCAAATCCGCCAACTTATTGTTAGAACCACCACTATTAAAACCTTCAGAGGTCTCTTGGCTGGCACCCTAGAACCAAATCATAAATCTTGGTGGAGCAGCTACAAGACCTAGCGCACTGCAGCTGATCAGACCACCATTTCAAACAACAGCAATTGAATACAAGAGCCCCATATTATGTATGCACTATCGTATGAATTGAGGGTGATGGTTACCCTTTAGCCATTAGAAAAAACGCTGCGGAAAATGATACCTGTTCGGCCCCAGGCCTCCCTATTAGATAGGAAGATGCCAAGGAGCAGCCAGTTCAAATTACCCGCCGTTTGGATCGACCAGGGTAGGTCACGACATCAGCGCTCGCTCGTTCTGTGAACTAAGGGGGTAACCGTGCGCCGTCAAGGAAACCTCTCAATTTCACCACAGAATGTGAGACCGTGGGTTGGAACTGAAGAACTTTTAACAGTTAATTGAACTTTTAATAACTGATCGAACAGATGTAAACGGATACAGATTTTTATGAACAGAACAGAAGTAACAGTAAGTGGTGAAATTGAGAGGTTTCCTTGACGGCGCACGGTTACCCCCTTAGTTCACAGAACGAGCGAGCGCTGATGTCGTGACCTACCCTGGTCGATCCAAACGGCGGGTAATTTGAACTGGCTGCTCCTTGGCATCTTCTGATCTAATAGGGAGGCCTGGGGCCAAACAATACCCTATACGCCTAAATCGCCAAATATCTCGATAATCCATTTTTTGAAATTCACCTTTTGGTCCCTACCACCCCCAAACTAGTTTTGTCAGGCTGATAAGTTGTGAAGACCAAATAAAGTCAGATACAGGTCTCTGACCAAAATTTTAGCTTTTCAGAAAATTGTCTACTACCAAAATCGGCGCCAAAATGGGAATCTATTTATTTATTCCGATTGTGTGTATTCGAGATTTCTGGTATCTACGCGTATGGTATCCGTCATTTTCCACTAAGCTTTGAACGCTGAATCGATTGGAATGAGTCTTCATGCTCCACCTTATCAAACAAGATTATGTCCCTTTTCTCCTTCTTGTTTGTCTACCGACCAATGTTATCAGTCTTCCATCACGAGGTTGGTTATCCCTCGTACCAAGAGCATGGAGACTCATTCCAATCGATTCAGCGTTAAAACTTAGAGGCAAACGGTACCCCACTGTATCTGACTGAATTTTTTCTAACAAATGGAAGAAGAAGCAAATCGTGCGCCACGCTTAACACTTCAGCATGACACCAGTTTTATTGAGTAGACGACTGACATGGTAAATACAAAGGTTGGTTTTAAAGAGGTAATTTGAGTCGACATGGAGCGAGACCTCACAAGTACCGGCCGAGTATTGGCAGGTGATCGTACAAGTATGACAAGCGGCTGGAAGGGGGTGTATATAGGGTAGGTATTCTCCACGAGGGGGATTGTTGAGAACGGTGTCGTAGTACAAGATGGATGAGATGGCAGTTCCGGTAGACCGAACGCACACCGACCCTGAAACCCTCATCAATTGCGTTAGCGGACCCTCGGGCCAACCAGAATAAAGCCAATGACAAGGCAGCGAAGGTATTCATAACGCAGGTGATAGTCAATTTATACCTACTTGGTGCTAGATGACAGAGCGACACAGGTTCAGGTAGGCCAGCAAGCTTTCCTGATTCTGGAGTTAAGTAAAGAAGGCATCAAAATCGGAAGGAAAAAACGCTGCAAAGTCTTTCACAGGTGTTGATTATTCCTCGGATTAGGCGTATGGAGACTCATCTCTTCAACATGGGAAAATGGGGAAACGGGAAATGGGGTGTGGTGGGTCCCAGACCCATTTCAATCGATCCAGGGTCCAGAATTTAGTGGAAAATGATACCCCACACGCCTAGGTACCAGAAATCTCAAAAACACATATTCAAAATGGGTAATATATACCCAATTTGACCCATAAGTTTTTCCAGTGGGTGCCAAACGTTCTGGGACCCACTTCATTGGATTCAGCGTCCAAAATTTAGTGGAAAATGATACCCTACTCGCCTAGATCGCCCAAAATCTCGAAAATCCATTTTTCAAAAAATGGTGGAGTTGAGGTGGAGACCAGGGCGAGGGAAGGCGGAGGTGAGGTGGAGACCAGGGCGAGAGAAGGCGGAGGTGAGGTGGAGGAGACCAGGACGAGAGAAGACGGAGGCGAGGTAGAGGCCAGGGTATCTATCTACCCATTTTGAATATGTGTTTTCCAGATTTCTGATACCTACTCGTGTGGGGTATCATTTTCCACCAAATTTTGGACCCTGAATCGATTGGAATGGGTCCGGCACCCGCCACACCCACTGTTTCCCCCATTTTCCCCATATTGATGAAATGAGTTTCCATGCGGCTGGTCCGAGGGAAACCAATTTCTGTGAATGAATTTGCAACGTTTCTTGAATTGGCATGCCACGATCAACTCAAGATGAGGCCTGGCTAACATAAATTTAGTGAATGATGTAAATTACAGTTAATTTAGTCAGCTTGGATGGTTCATGGCTACCATTAAAGGATTAAAGGCAATTTAGACGGCCAACGGGGATCTCGACCACTGTCAAGTAACTCTTGAAATGCCATCTTTCCATCACTCAATTATCCAGCGCGTAGCATCATGCCGCATAACCACCTCGCTAAATACAGTTATGACGTGTTTTTCACCATTCGTCATAATGCTACCAAAACGGCCGTTTAATCCCCAACGAGGTTCGAGAAGACGAAGTGAACTGAGAAAAGGCCGGCGCAATCCCTGAGGAAATTAGCTGAAACCCCATTCGTCACTGTCTTCGGTACATACGCGTTTCTCTCAGAAATCCTGAGCATTTGGTCTCATTTTGAAAAGCCTCTTTAGAGCTCTGAAGAGTCTCTTCCTCGTCTCATTCGCATAATGACTTCCTCTGTTGTCAACTTGTCCACCCGTCGAGACTCGGGTTTAATTATTTTGTTTACGCGGATGTTGAACATCGGGTACCTTCGCTTCATTACGTTGGATGAGACAAACCAATGAAAAGGCGGTTGAATCATCAGAAAATTATGTCCTTACATAGCTAATAAATATATCGTCCACTTTTGATCTGAAGTAACTTCCACCGACATCAGAGAGTTCTAATCACAAGCCTCGGCTTACGGTGTGGAGTAGCGTTTGTTAATATCCAAATTATAGTATCCAAAACATGTATTTAATATCCAAATAAAATAAATGCAAATTTTAAAAAAATCCTACTTAATCTATTAAACTTGTTGTTCAGCAATGGAACTTAATTTGACCGGCTTCATTCGCAAGATCCCTTGTTCGGAAGCGGTCTACAAACGCTACATTCGCATATCATTTCACGTTATATTATTCAAGGTAAGTCATGCATGTTTAGGAAAGAGCATCTAGAGTATTCGCGGTGCTACCTACCAAATCAAAAAGGAAGATAAAAACGTCAGCGTCCAAAATTTACTGGAAAATGACACCCCACACGCCTAGGTATCAGAAATCTCGAAAACACATCCGGAATGGGTAGATAGGTACCCATTTTGACCCATAACATCATCAAGAGGGCGTCAATCGTTCTCGGACCCATTTCATTGGATTCAGAGTCCAAAATTCAGTCGAAAATGATACCCTACAAGCCTAGATCGCCGGAAATTTGGAAATCAATCTCAAGACACATTTTGAGCCCTACCCCGCCCAAATTTGGTCCGAAATGAAGTGTTTCGAGGACCAACTAGAGCCGGAAACGGGTCCCTGACCAAAATTTCAGTTTTTCAAAAAAATTTCGACTACCAAAATCGGCGTGGACGGACGCTGTGCTACTTTTGATCTAGACACCTTCTAAAAATCCAGAAAAATTGTTCGGGCCGAATCGGAAAGATTGGCATTTAGCATGAGAACATAGTTTGGTTATTCCTTGAATAATCAACCAAAATGGAAGAATTAAGAATATGTTTTTGACATAGAGAATATCGTTTTGAGACCTGTCTTCTTTCATGGGTCAACAAGAAATTGTGCCCCCCATTGAGGTTTATATTTCCATAAGGGAAAATACCAAACTGTTAGCAGCACTGCATGCTCCTGCCACAATGGAGCACTTTCATGATTTTTAGTAAGTAGATCACTATAGAACCATTCAATTTTCAACTCCACCAAACGCTCTCTGAACCGGCAAGCTCTTCGTAGTATTCTCCTATAATAACAAATAATTAGCACCCTTTTCTATAAGCTACACCCATACCCTGCCTCCTATACCGGGACCTCATAATTTGGCTTCCATGATTAAAATAATTTAAATAACACCCCATTTACTCAAATCCCCAAAAATCTCGATCAGCGATTTCCAAACCACCCCTTCTTTACCGATCGTGCTGAAAATGATTTTGTTACTATTAGTCCCGTGAATGTTGACGTTTATTATATTTATATTATATTTATTACGCATTATTGAAGTCTACTGGGGACGGCGGAAGAAAATTTCAATTATGGAATCAACAGATTTTAACATTTAAAAGCTACAAAATGTTTCTTGCACGATATGTATACCATAGGTGACAATTATAACCGGAAATGAAAAACGTCGACTTTAGCAGGATAATTACATTTGCACAATTTAGTTTAAGCCTCTGCGATGATGGACGTTTTAAATTGTTGAACATATGAAATTGTTCACCTGCTTTTTTCTGTGAGTAGGAGTTAATATTCATGTCAAGTACCTTCACGTTGATAAGTGATTATTATCGTGATTGTATTGGCCAATTGCGGCGCTGGTGCAACTTAACCTCCAATTTTCTCTAATTTGTGTGATCAAATTAGGTTGCTCTTGCCAATTTGGGGGGTGAAAAATAGTTATACGAGAACTTACATTGTATCTAAGACACATTTTGTCAACTCGGGCTAAGTTAATCTGGTGCACTCGGAGCTATTTTACGAGAATTAGGGGTAGGTACGTACTTATACCCCGCGTTGTTTGAAATAGTTTCAATGAACAGTTTGAACAGAGTAGAGGAGAGAAGGTATACGTACCAAGTGAACTTCGAAGTACGATAACAGGGGATGAAATTGTATTGAAGGGGTTGAGGCGGATGATGAGTGAGCGGGTCTTACCTTGGAAGTCGAGTGCGGGAGAGGCGGCCTCTGACTGGCCTCGTCGGAGGGCGGGGGAGAGGTCCCGGGGGCGCCTGCTCCAGCTGCCCCCGACCCACCCTTCTACTTCACCCCGGCGTTTCCACGGCAACTCCAGATCTCATCCCGCGCTTTTCCCTTCTGCCTCCGCCACCGGGGGGCGGGTACGGGAGGAGGGGGAGGCGTCGACACCCTTTCCATCCCGACCTCGCTCTATGACGGGGAGCTGACGTCGATTTTCGTTCGCTAATGTTATTTTGTATAAAAAGAGATGAAAAATGTGAATTCAGAAGAAAATGTATAATATAAATTAAACAATACACGATTTTACTCGAACATCCTCCAGTAGAAGAGGCTACACAAGAGTCTATTTCATATTAAATAATATTTACAGTAACATCTAGGAGTTATGATACTAACTCCTATGATGACAGTCTAATAAGATTCAGGCATGTTTGTATTATTTTTTTTTCTGAATAGTACCTACTCATTGAAAGAAGTCTTTTATGGGTACTTTCACATCTCTGGGACCAACAGAATCTGGTTATTCCTTGAATAATCAACTCATGTTTTCATGCAAAAAGTCAATCTCTCCGATTCGGCCCAAACATTTTTTCTGTGGTATCATTTTCCACTAAATTTTGGACGCTGAATCCAAGAAAATGGGTCCCAGAACGATTGGCATCCACCGGCAGAAGTTATGGGTCAATATGGATATCTATCTTCCCATTTTGAATAAGTGTTTTCAAGATTTCTGGTACCTAGGCGTGTGGGGTATCATTTTCCACTAAATTTTGGATGCTGAATCGATTGGAATGGGTCTGGGACCCACCACACCCACTGTTTTCCCCATTTCCCCCATGTTGAAGAAATAAGTCTCCATGCGCCTAGTCCGAGGAATAACCAACCCGTGGGTAAGAATTTGCAGCGTTTTTAGTTCGGGCCCATGTAGGAAGGGTCCCATAGTAGTATGAGGTAAGTAGGAAGGGCCCCACTCGGACCATATCGTGATTTGCGGAAATGTACGGTCCCGTTTGTATCACCTCTTCATTTTCGTAAATGTAGGAAAGGACCCTCAACCTTCTCCGAATACCGTATTTTGCTTGGAAATTCGCTAAAACCAGAAATATAGGAAACAAATGTAAATTTTACCGAGAGATAACCTAAGAGATTTAAAGAAACGAGATTCGTCTGTATCTCACAGGACTTGGCTGCCCTTCCGAAATTTGGAGCATTTCAAGTTTGAGACACTTCCTACATTTCCATAAATTGAGCGCTTTCAAGAACCTGTATTCAATATATCAAAATATTGTAATCAATCTGAGAAATATTGAAAAAAAAGTTTATTGTAGAGATCAACACAGATTTATTATACTGATTCCGAACATCACCAATTTTCAATACTCAACATTTTGTAAATATACTTTTAAACTGCAGCATGTATCAATGCTGGATTTGAAGGGTATCAACTACCCCCGGGAAATAGTTATTGCCATACAACTAAAGCGAAAAGCCCACAAAAATTGGCAAGCCACAAGGTTGCCTGCTCACAAAGCAGCCAATAAAGTCAAGGGTTACCCACAGTGGCAACAACAGCTCTCATGGGGACACCCAGCTTCTCAAACCAAACAGATTATGCCTGGAAGAGATCAGGGATAGAACTAACAAGCAGTTTATTACCAATCTGACTATTGACCAAAGTACCGATTACTCGCTGTGGAAGACTTCAAAGCATTTGAAAATATCAACCTTTCAAACCCCACTCATCCAACAGCCTGGCAAAGAACAATCGGAGTAAGACAATTTTGCAGACCATCTAGAAAACATTTTCACATCCAGTCCGCAGGTGAGCCACCTATTGAGGAGCCCCTACTTCTTGAATCAGAAATAAGATTCTGGTCACAATCAATGAAGTTCAGAAGACAATTCAGTCTGAGATCAATCCCAAGAAGGCGCCAGGATACGTCATCATCACAGGGCAAGTTCTGAAAAATCTGCCAAGGAAGGTCATTGCCAGGTTTACAAAAATTATAAATCCATCCTATGGCTCTCTTATGTGCCACAATTGTGGAAAATAGCAGAGGTAATTATTATTTCTAAACCAGGGAAGCACCAGGAAGAATTGCGTCATACAGGCCCATCTCCCTCTTGCCTGCGTTGTCAAAATTATTCAAAAAGCTCCTTTATAAGAGATTGGTTTAGGTTGTCTCCAAACGGAACCTGATACCAAAACCCACTCTGCCATCTTCCTCGAGATTACGCAAGCTTTTGACAAAGTTTGGAACGAAGGGCCAGTCTACCCTCTCCAGGTACCCGCATTCGACTGAAGTGACTCACGTCCCCCAAAGAAGGGAGTCACCAGCCTCGTTATATCCAACTACAGGCTAATTTTAGGAAAATTAGAGAGGACTTAAAACCACTATTTGACAAACGTATACGCACACAATGTAATACATTCAAAGACGTCTAGAGCTATGCCATGGACCTTCAAAAAGGATTACAGGAGTGCCTCTTTGGTTTCTGTACAATCTGTTGCAGCATACGTTCACCATCCATTTGGTTCTACATGTATAGGCTATTAACCAGGACCAAAACGCAGAGCCTGGGGCAGTTGCCACCCTCAAACGCCGCTTTTGAATGCATCATGCCCAAACCAGTTGTTAAAGGGCAGTGGCAACAACAACAACTATCATGAGGGACACCCAACTTCTCCAACAAACCAGATTATACCTTTCTCCGTACTACCACTTAACTCTGAAAGACACTCCATTAGCATAAATTCAAGTAAGAAATGAATAGGTTGCATGACCAAAGAATTGGAGATGATTTTTAAATAAGAACGCAACAAAAATCAACACCATCAACACGTACCTTTATTTTTCACCAAAATAACAATCACTCAATAAATACACACGCTATTCTACGTTTACACTCCATTCAGTCAACATTTAACGCAAAAAAGATAATTCCCTCGGCCGCGTAGATGAACCAATTGGTGAAAACACGATTTTGTAAGACTTTGTGTTCTACTATAACCTGAGACCTCGTAAAATCCAACATTTGCAATGGGTTAACTTGCTATTTTAATTTTTAAAAAAAACTAACAAGGTTCAGTAAATGAAACATTTCAATAAAATTATAAAGGCATCAATAGGCAATTAACTAGAAAATTTGACAAGTGAATCAGTCAATAACGTTAATCATTGAAAAGAGAATGATTGAATGAAAAATATATATAAATGACCTCGTGACTCAAAAAGACTCATTTCATTGTTTTAACGTATTAAATGCCCAATATAAGTCTTGCGTGATAGCAGCCATTATGGTGTCAACTTCAACCAATTAACGCTGTTGATATTGTAATTATTTTAGCGGTTGTCAGGGCAGACACCACAGTCAACAATATAATGTACAAGTTAAATACAATTCGACAATTAATATCTTTACATGTTAATACCCTAATACTATTAATACCCCGAAAAATGACTCACGAAGCAAACAACCAAGAATTAAAGATACTACATAAAGGATCAACGGTGTTGAACACGATAAAAAGACGATGAAAAGATAAGAAATAACAGTCCAACCCACGCCATAGAGCGTAATAAGGGAAACAAGGAACAGCAGACGTGGTGCACAGCTGGCAGACAAACGAAAATTTGATTGTAACGTAGAACTCAAGGATAAATGGTATGGTACATTGTGGTGAGATGATGTAGGAGGCAGCAGGAATATCAATTGGGACATGGTGCAAGGTATGTAAAGCAACGAACGAATGGGTCCACAAATATAATTACATCGTATAAGTCCACAGTGCCTCATCCCCGAGTTAGAGGCAGATTGAAATTTTGGGCCGACTTCCTGGCGAAGGTTGCCACTTGGCACGGACTCCCAATACAACACAAAAGCACACGAATAGCCACTGTGCTTCCTACCATTGCCTATCATGCCCAGGACCTCCTTTTATGGCCCTTAGGCCACCCCGGGCTTTCGCACAAACCGTGCTACCATAGGAGTGGGGGCATAGACGTGTGAGCCGTGTCATCCTGCCGTTAATTTTCACGTCATTCAGTGGGATCACAACCCGGTCGACTCTTTTCCTCACACTCTTCGTAACCTTTTGCCTGACACAACCATATCACAAAAGCACTTGCGCAGAATCCCCACACCCCCCCCCCCCCATTCCCTTCTTTTTTCTCCACGTGCCCCTTGATGCTACCCTAACACGCTCGTCCAAGTCACTTTGCTATTTCTATCCAGTTTCTCCAGCTCCTGCCAAGTCATTTCCAGTATAATTATATAAATCGTTAACCACAATAAATCGGACTACTATACACATTGAGGTTCCGGAGAATCTAGTGCCCTCTAGACGAGTGAAGGACGGACTCGGCGATATTAAGTGCGGGGGCGGGGAAGTGAGGGGGAAAGAGGCGGGCGAACGGGGGAGGTGAAGCAATTTTTTTTTTTTGGGGTCGGGGGTTGCTACCAAGTTGGCCAGCTCATGGGAAACAACCCTCTTTACACCTCTCATTTATACTCGCCTTGTGCTGTGTTTTGTGCGTCCATCCTCTTTCCTCTCTCCTATGTAAGCCGTCTCATCTAGCCGGGTTCTTATAATTATGAACTCCTGGTTTGATGGTTTATGGCGAGAGAGTTGGTGGATGGATGACTCATTCATGCTCAGTTGGTGAGTGTGTACCATGCTTTTTCCTTTTCCTCTTGCATCTAATTGTACCTCTCTTTTCAGGATTAGCCCATGGGACAGGTAAGGATGTGGCTCCCTTAGTGTGGAGGGGGGGGGGGGGATTTCTACTGCCAGCCCAGGCCGCTGCTTGGCCTGGCTTAATGCAGGAATAGGCGCTCCAGACTGGGCCTGCCAGTGGTGTCATTAGCCTCGTCCATTAGCTATAATCTAGCTCAGCCTATCCAAGAATGTATGCTGAGCAGCAATTATAACACATGGACTCGTCGGACGTTGCGGATTGCAGATTGTTCACAGTATCCTGCGGCAGCGAGCCAAGGCGTCAGCAACCAGCTGAGCTAAGGCCTCTGCAACACGTTGAGGCAGCCCACTGCCCGGCCACACGACAGCTGACAAAAGCACCATCCCGTGACGGGTCTGCCAGAAAGGGGCAATGTGGATACAAAGAACAAAAGAAAAAGCCCAGATAGGACTGAATTCCTCACACGTGACACTCCTAAGCAGTCACAGGTTCACCCTTCTGATGAGGTAACAGGAATGTCAGTGGGCTCTTTGGTCCAAGTGATGTCTTAAAGGGCATCTCTTACAGTAGACAAGTGGGTTTAGAAGAGAGATTGTATCTGCCTTTCAAAGAGGCCGTGATCTCTGCATTGTAGAAATGTGGCCCTTCTAACGTAGTACTTTCCTATTCTGCGATTTCTAAATTCAGTTCACTCGTGCCCCTCTTAGGGGACATTCTATACATTAATGGGTCAAAACAAGCCCACATATGTCACCCGTTCAGAGCGCTCGTGGGATGCATTATCAAAGGTGAAGGCTCCATTCGTGCTATGAGTGGAAGCTTGTTGACTGGGATAAGAGGGCCGCTTTTGTTTGCGAAAATAGACATGTCGCATCGACCAGAAAGAAGGGTGTGGTGGCCAACAATGCATTCACGCGAGAGCAAAAGGTGGTTTAGTCAAAAACAAGTGAAGATTCCTCTCCAGCACTGAGATGAAAGGCAATGTCCTCATCAAAGAAAAACATCAACCACTGGGCCCAAGCACAGCAAGATACATCAAAGCTCATGGAGACAGACACTGAAGGAGCCACTGAGAAGAGATTGTGGTTTCAATAGGTAAAAAATGAAGGAGCAACACCGATTGGCACCAGATGGAAAGATCAAGACAAACGCAGATCCCCACCAGCTTCAGACAGAATATTGTTACTCACGTCACGTTAGAATAAGAAAGACATTGTATGATAGGTTGAAATTGAATGGACAGCTGAGCTTCCAACCATCACCTACTCGATATCCTTAAAAAATGAGTCAGCCAATGGATGTCACATCACAGATCAACCCCTGGCAACCCCGTCGTTGGAGCTCTGAGAGTTCCGTTTCATTACAACATTGTGAAGGTACATCATTCAACGACAAAAACAAGCACAAAAGAGCCATATTGACGAAATCGATTTTCATTTTAAAAAATTAGCTTCACTTCTGTCATATTGAGTGAGATGCCAACACACGCAGTAAACAACACATGATTTTTCTTTAGGCAATACTCCCTCAGATTGGATCAAGGTATTATCCTTCTCGAGAATTGTTGAAAAACAACATAATATTCTGTTGAAGAACAAAAATGATG
The DNA here is from genome assembly GCA_019603395.1 of Cyrtorhinus lividipennis. Taxonomy (NCBI): domain Eukaryota; kingdom Metazoa; phylum Arthropoda; class Insecta; order Hemiptera; family Miridae; genus Cyrtorhinus; species Cyrtorhinus lividipennis. The sequence continues at coordinate 25,960,645 of CM034003.1, read as the reverse complement.
ACCTAAGGAAAGTCAACGCAACGCCACTCTTGTGCCTGAAGCGACAGTAGGTGCATAATATGACAAGTAAATTATTCCGAAATTCGATCGCTGTGTTATTTTTCTTTAGATTTTCTCAATTATTTTCCATTTTGCCAATTACTATACTCAAGTCAGAACTTGAGTCAAGAATGACAGCTTAAGACACTATTTTTCACGAAAACTCTCATCATACAGGTTAATTACGACAGCATTCATGAATTTTCATTGGGCAGAGTCGCCGTCTTTGTTTTATGCGAGGTCGATTGAGCAGCTCCAGGCATCGAGGATTCGTGGGTCCAGAAAAAAGAAGGGATATTAGGGCCGTAGAACAATTTCGAATTGGCGGCAATTGCTTCGGTTCGCTTGAGTTCGAGGAATTCTTTAGTTAAGAGTAGAGAGTTGGCTTCTGCTTGACGCTTAATTTGGTAAAATTCCGCGTCAGTTTCACTCTTCTTCTTTGCTAGGTGAATCAAATCTGGGGAAAATGAGAGAGTACAGGATGAATGATCACAATTGAAAATTCGCAAGTTTGAATTCCAGGCGACCGACCTGAGAAAGCATAGATCGTGTGGTTTCAAGTCCAAGAATATTGGAATTTTCCTAATTAAGACATAATCAAGGTTTTAGCTTCATCCCAAATTGAATTTTTGGATAAAACATTCATTCTAAAGAAAGTGATTATTACAGGAGAGCATTTACCATTTAATCACCATCAATATTGAACATACAACAACAACAACAAAAAACTGCAAATTCTTACACAAAGGTTGGTTTTTCCTCGGATCAGGCGCATGGAGACCCTTCCAGTCGGTTCAGGGTCCAAAATTTAGTGAAAATGATACCCCACACGCCTAGGTACCAGAAATCTCGAAAACACACATTCGAAATGGGTAGGTAGATACCAATTTTGACCCATAACCTCTTCGGGTGAGTGTCAATCGTTCCGGGACCCGTCTCATTGAATTCAGCGTCCAAAACTTAGCTGAAAATGATACCCCACTCGCCTAGAATCGGAGAGATTGACTCTTTGCATAAAAACATAGGTTGATTATTCAAGGAATAACCAACCAAAAAGTCAAATGTCCGTCCGCCGTCCACGCCAACTTTGGTAGTAGACATTTTTCAAAAAATCTAAAATTAAGGTCAGGGACCCGTCTCCGGCTCTAGTTGGCCCTCGAAACTTTCAGCCCGATCAGACCAAATAGGGGAGAGGGGAAGGGATCAAAATGTGTTTCTCAAAAAATGCATTTTTTTTTCTAGGCGTGTGGGGTATCATTTTCAACTAAATTTTGGACGCTGAATCTAATGAGACGGGTCCCAGGACGATTGGCGCCCACCGGAAGAGGTTATGGGTCAAAATGGGTACCCATCTACCTATTTTGAATACAGATTGTCGAGATTTCTGGAACATAGGCGTGTGGGGTATCGTTTTCCACTAAATTTTGGACGCTAATTCCAATGAAATGGGTCCCAGGACGATTGGCACCCACCAGAAGAGGTTATGGACGCTGAATTTATTCAAATTAGTCTCCATGCTCCTAGTTCGAGGAATAACCAACCCTTGAAAAATAATTTGCAGTTTTTTGTGTGCATATTTCTCTCACTGAATTAAGTGCAAAACGTCTCCTTGCTTTCATTTTCGTCAGTTTTTCATTTTGAGACCTCTTTATGTCAAGTGCCTAATAAAATTTTGGTTAGAAGGTCGATGGGTGTTTGTTTGATGTAACCACTAGCCCCATGTACGTTAACGTCAATTTTGACAATGATATAACTGGAGTTACAACAATGTCCACCAAAAAGGAAAAAAATATGACGTGTTTGGTTTTCCAACCACTAAATTGCCCCACTGAGACAAGTCTGCATCACCAATCCTTACCTTCAATTTCTGACATGCGCTGTATGGACTCCTTCTCCATGATTTTCTGGTCGTACTGAATCTTTGCCACCATTGACACTTTTTCAGCTTCAATCAACGCTTTCTTCCTTTCAGTTTCTGCGTCTTTCTCAACTACCTTTTGATGCTCGCGAGCTATCAACAACTTCGTTTTTTCCCCTTCCCTGGAAATGGTCACATAAGTTCAGGAAAGGAAGTAGGATAGTATATATTATTTCATCAATGCAAATATTATAAAGTTTAAAAATAAAACAACGACAAAAGCAACCAGAAAACCTACATGAGCTCGTAATTTTTTCTTATGGTCTCTGGTATCTTTGGTTTTGTGACACGGACTGCTTGGATCTTCAACCCAGGAGCCATTTCGTTCAAATCTCTCTGAAGAGCAATCTTCAAATTTTCATCAATTTGGTCAAACAAATCAATGTAAACCTGCAGTAAAGCATAACTGTCAACACATTAAGCTCAGAGCACAATACAAGCCATATTTGCCAACAACTACTTAAGATGAATTGAGAACATAAGTTGGATAAGATTTTAACATGAGTAGAATGGGGAGCTTTATTGTATACAGGGTCCGCCAACGAAGTAGGACGTTTTTGAAATGGGTAGTACTCAGCGTGGGGAACTCTGTGAGGGGTGGGGTTGGGACCATCGTGTTCACAATGAAGGGAAGTTTTTTTAGGTTAGTTGCAAAGATGGTTTGGACGATGCCACAACGTGTTTTCGCGGTAAGTCGGTTTTTAGTGAACGGTGAGTCGATAATTCAAACACAGAGAGATTTCCGTTGAGAGTATGCGATTTCTCCCTGCGGAGCTATCCCAACTCGTAATGTAATCCTAAGGTGGGTTGAAAACTTCAGGGAAATGGGCAGTGTTACGAAAAAAAGGAGGGGAGGAGATCGAACAGCGCGAACTCCAGAGAATGTTGAGCGCGTGAGAGTCGCTGCCCTCCAGAGCCCACACCGACTTTGTGCAGCAAATTTGAACCTCTCACAATCAACTGTTCGTCAAATATTGAAAGTCAATCTACACTTTCATCCGTATAAGTTGGTGATTTGTCAGCAATTATTGCCGGCGGATTATAACCTTCCTTCGCCAAAAATTTAACGGTCGACTCATTTCTCGGCGTGGTGACGTTCCCTGGCCCCCCGGTCCCCTGACCTATCCCCCTGTGATTTTTTTTGTGGGGATACCTAAAGGATAGAGTCTACAAAGATAAGCCGAGGACCCTGAACGATTTGAAGGAGGCTATCACCACGGAAATCAGCCGCATCCCACGAGAAATGCTGGACAGCGTTTCAAAGAGCTTCACTGAAAGACTCGATAAATGCATTCAAGCTGATGGGCATCACATGCTCGACGTCGTCTTCAAAAATTGAACATTACCAGAAAATTCCACTTCTTGTGAACAGTTAAAAAAAATATATATACATATTCTATCTTGAGAAATAACCGAGTTATGATTTTTTTAAATCCATCCTACTTCGTTGGCGGACCCTGTATACATATGGTATTTGGCAACTTACTTCATGGAGAGAGTGTATGCTGCAAAACTGATTCAACTCGTGATGGACTTTGTTGAAAATTAATGTTTTATCATAATCGGCGGTGTAGTTTTTCACGATGTCAAACACTGGAAAAATTGAAAGGAATTTTCAACAAAGGAAATGATTTCAATTCAGTCCAGTCAAATTAGCCCCAAGTAGTTTACCTAGCATGAGGCTCATTAGTTGTTTTGGGGTGTCTTTAAAATGAATTGCTGAAAAGGGCTGCAGAGTCCAAAAGGAGGTTTGTCCCTCAAACCTCATGTCAACGACAGAGAACGCGCTACAGCTTTTGTATTATAAATTTTATTTGATGGTAAGCTTGGAAGAGTGTGTGTGTTGATGGGGTTTCATACAAAATCAACGAGACCTTGAGGGAAACTGTTTATACAACCGCTCATTTATGGGTGGAATGTTGTTTTAGGACCTCGAAATCTGTGCCAAGGATTATAGGGATAACACAAATCTCATTTATTTTTCTCTTTATTCAATATTATAGACATGGTGAGGGGCGCAGGGTGGCAATGACCTGCCAACGCAGCCTGTGAGGGGTTGCAGGGGTTTTGGGATGTGATCTGTCCCGTGAGGTAACCTTTTCTCTACCAGAAAATGAAAAGAGCCAGCACCCACTTGCTGGCATGGCAGATTGTTTGAGACAATATTATCAGTTTCATGCCCAAAGTGGCAGAGCTATGTCTACGTCCAACTGGCACAACTTCCCTGTCACGGCAGGTTTCAAACACCAACTATTGAGAATATTGATCACATCAAGGTGACGGAACAGTCATATCACCAGTGCATGGACCTTCAGACAACCCCACCCCAAATCAAATACCAATGAAATGCAGCAAACATCCAACTTGACAAGGCAACAGGCAATATGAGAGTTATATGGTGGATGAAGAATCAGCATGATACGTACCACTGTCCGCATGCAGACTGTTGACCACTTCTATCCTATCAAAATATATCATCACACCACCGCTAGTTCCGCACGGTACATTTTTCACTTCATCTGTCTGCAGAGTCACCTGAAACATCATCAAAAACGCTGCTAATTCAGCTAATTCAGGTTGGGAGAAACAGTGGGTGTGGCGGGTCCTGGATCGATTCTAATCGATTTAGGGTCCAAAATTTAGTGGGAAATGATACCCCACACGCCTAGGCACCAGAAATCTCGAAAACACGTTCAAAATGGGTAGATAGATAACCATTTTGACCCATAACCTATTCCAGTGGGTTCCAATTGTCCTGGGACCCACTTCATTGGATTCAGCGTCCAAAATTTAGAGGAAAATGATACCCCAAACGCCTAGATGACCTAAAATTCATTTTTCGAAATACACATTTTGACCTCTACCCCACCCAAATTTGGTCCGATTGGATTGAAAAGTTTTGAGGACCAACTAAAGCCCAAAACGGGTTCTTGACCCAAATTTCAGATTTTTAGAAAAATGTTTACTACCAAAATTGGCGTAGACGGCGGACGGACATTTGACTTTTTAGATCTAGACACTTTGAAACGTCCAGAAAAACATTTTTGACCGAATCGGAGAGATTGAGTTTTTGCATGAAAACATAAGGTTGATTATTCAAGGAATAACTAACCAAAATGAATACAGTTCGTGCAACTTGGATTTAATAAAGCACAGTAGTCATGTCCGTCTTCTCACTATAAATAAATAAATACTACTGTTATAAAATTGTTTCTGCAGTCATCTCCAATAAACGTTGATCCCTTTTCATTAAAGATCCTGCCAAAAATTAATAATAATCATTTCGTCCAACATCTACAGCAAAATTGATGATTCAGTTCTTCGGACTGAGAGATGAAGCCAGCAAAATTTTGTAATGGCCATTCCAAGGCCATGGGAATGTCATTGCCTCTCTCTTGAACTGTGATTGTATTGTCAAGTACACCCTGGAAACGCATACTAGCACTACTGAGAGAAATATGCTCGAAAGAGCGCAACAAAACTTATCATTTACGGTAAGTCAGTGCATTACCAAAGGGGACGCAATTTGCTCGATGTAATTTTTAATAAATTCTTGAACAAAATTCAGAATGAGTGCAACACGATAATGAATGAATTAGAATGATACATGAAGTACTTTTATCTTCTATTGAATTATCAATTGTTTCAAGTAAGTTTCAGTATCACACCCTGATGCGTCGGGGCAAGTGCATTTTCGGGGTAAGTGCATAGTCGCACAATAGCAACCGCAATATTATGTTTACAGAGTTGCCCCCTGTTGGAGAAGAGCGAAATTATCCATTTTTTCGAATGCTACTTACTAGAGTGCGTTACAACTCAGTATGTTAGGTTAGGGATATGACAACCTTTGAAGATGGGGATTCCGATGAACAAGTTAAGTTCTTGAGCTCCTGATCATCGCTTACTATCGTGTCTTGGGTGATATTTTTTAATTATTTTTTGTGGTGAGTGCACACTTCTGTTAACCTCCTTCAATTGTAAATCACGAGCGATTAAATAAGTCCCGTACTTTAGGATTTAGGCCGTGGTCCGCACTTACCCCTGATTATTTGCATGCCAGGGGCAAGCGCGTAGGCAACAGGTGGGGGTAGTGCTGACTAGTCCGCACTTGACCGGTCTCGTTCAATGGGTCACAATTATCAAATAATTTTTAATTAATTTGGCGGTTGAATCCAGTTTTATTTTGTTATGGTTAAGTTAACGTGTGTGATTAAGCAATAAGCCCTACTGGATGCCATTGAGCTTCATTTTGTTACAATTCGTTCAACTGATATGATTGTTTTTGATTCTTCTTTGGCTGTACAGATTTTTACTATAAAGATGGTAAGAGTCCTATCTTCAAGAAGGGAGATCCGTCATATGTCTTAAACTACCGCCCCATCTCCTCACTGTCTACAATCCCTAAGGTGTTCGAGAAGCTTGTTGTGGCCCTTCTAACTCCTGCACTCTCCCCCTTTATCACTCCTGAGCAGCATGGATTTGTCCGCGGCAGATCCACTGTTACCAACCTTCTTCTTTTTCAAAACTATGTCCTCCGCGCCTTTGATGATGGTGATCAAGTGGACCTCATTTCAACGGACTTTTCCAAGGCCTTTGACAAGCTGCCCCACTCTGTTATTTCTGAAGTCCTTGGATCCCTTGGTCTTTATGGCCCACTTCTCTCCTGGATCCGTGGCTACCTTTCTGACCGCTTTTCTTCAGTCAGAATCCGGGGAGCTGTCTCAGCTCCATTTGTTGCTTCTTCTGGGGTCCCCCAGGGCTCGCATCTTGGCCCTCTTCTCTTTATCCTTGTGTTCGGTGGGCTCAGTTCTGTCCTTGTTGGGGTTCAGTTCCTGATTTTTGCTGATGACGTCAAAATCTTCTGCAGGATTTGTGAGCTTCCTGATTGTTATACCTTGCAGTCCTCTGTCAACGCCTTCTACGCTTGGTGCTCTTCGGTTGGACTTCTTCTCAATCCAGAGAAGTGCTCAGTCTCTACGTTCCATCGGTCATCTACACCCTGACTGCACACTTACACCATTGACGCTGTTGTCCTTCGCCGCCCGCCCTTTGTCAAGGACCTCGGTGTCCTCCTAGATCATCAGCTGACCTTTTCTAGCCATATCGCCCAGGCTTCTAGTCGAGCAATGCGTGCCCTTGGGTTTTTGAAGACTCGGGAGTTCACTTCAGCTTCTGCCCTAATCACCCTTTATCAGACACTTGTCCAGCCGCATATCGAGTATGCTTCTGTGGTCTGGTCTCCCTTCTACTCTAGCCACATCGACCAACTCGACCGAGTCTATCGCTCCTTCGCGCGCTATTTGGCGTTCCGTACTGGATTTGCCCGTGACGACGTCGATAATATTGGAGCTCATTATCATCTCTCTCGACCAGAGGACCGTTGCCGTGGCGCTGATGTCATTTTTCTCCACGCTCTCTTTTCTGGCCGAGTCGATTGCCCCTCTCTGTTATCCCTCATTGGTCTGCGAGCCCCCCTCATTGGTGCACGTGCCAGTGTATTGTTTGCTGTGCCCTTCAGCTCGACGAATTACCTGCTCCACCGCCCCCTATGCCGCCACCCCCGCCTTGGTAACCTCCTCATCTCATCACAGGATGTTGACTTTCTCACCGTCTCCAGACCCCAGCTTCATCATCTCGTGTACCCTCGTCACTGACTTGTTTCGGAGCCCTGTCGTTTGTACTGCTATCTGCTTTCTGTTCTGTCTGCCTAATCTATTTCTTTGTAATTGGGTTCGCCCGTAAATGTGAAATAAATAAATAAATAAATAAATAAAGAGTCTACAAAAAGAAAACTCAAAAGGCCACAAAGTCATTATACTCTACGCTTTTTTATATAAGTTCAACTTGAAATATCAAGTGTAATCTTTTATATTTTAGTCAGATTGTCTAGTCAAAGACATTTATTATAAGAAAAAAAAAAGAGATATTTTTCAAAACTTGAAGCAATAAAAGGACTATATTCATGTTTATCAATTTTATGTTGTTTAGCCCCAGGCCTCCCTATAAGATTGGAAGATGCCAAGGAGCAGCCAGTTCAAATTACCCGCCATTTGGGTCGACCAGGGTAGGTCACGACATCAGCGCTCGCTCGTTCTGTGAACTAAGGGGGTAACCCTGCGCCGTCAAGGAAACCTCTCAATTTCACCACTTACTGTCACTACTGTTCTGTTCTCCAATGTGTTCATAAAATCTGTATCCGTTTACATCTGTTCGATCAGTTATTAAAAGTTCAATTAACTGTTAAAAGTTCTTCAGTTCCAACCCACGGTCTCACATATGTCTCCCTCCATTTCCTAGTCCACCACAGTTTCCAGGGTGAAAAAGTTCATAACTCTGTGACTATAGATCCTAATCCAAATTTTCAAAAAGCTACAGATTCTAGAGAAGAAGGGGTTTCACGCACTAGCCCCACAGAGGCCGTTAAGAAAACGGTGTCAAAACAGGAGCCCAGGTACGCCCGTTTTGCTGGGGCAAGTGCGTACCTGGGACTTAAATTTGTTCTTTGATGTCAATAAATTAATTATTATGTCTCAGCAATTTAGTATTGCATCAGGTAAAAGTAGAGGCCTGTGGGTATTACTAGCAGCAATTAGTTTATTTTAAAGTACAAATGGTAAATTTTTATAGCCTCCCATAGTCTAACATTTGATTTTTTGGTGCGCACTTGCGCCGACGCACCTTACGTCAAATTCCAACTATGTTTGCTTATTCGCCCTGTTCCATTGATATTAAGCAAATGTTTTGATAAAACCGAGTGTGTACAAATATAACCAACTATAGGATAATGAAACCGGCTCTGGGATCTAATCCGAGAAATAAGTTATCAGATAAGATTCTGAGGGCGACGCAGGTGCTCGCATCACTTGTCAAACGTCATACATTCGCCCATCACTTCAGATAAGGCGGGTGTCCACGTGAGTGTTTCCCTCTCGAGAGCGGCGAATTTACCATCGAGAGTGAAACTCGCAAGTGTAAAGGTGGGTCTACAGGGGGACACTTATTGCGGAAGAGCGAGAGCTAGAGCTCTCGAGAGAAGTGTGGACGGCGGTAGAGTAGTTGCGAGAGCAGTTGCATGGTTCTCTCGGGCTCTCGCGTTCCCGCTCGCCTCTCGGCGTGTGGACGGCACTGCAACTGATCACGGCATCAGTCTCGAGAAGTTTCCTGCGGGAAACAAGTTGCGAGAGCAGTGGCGAATTCGGGTCGACAGTGGACGAAAGAGGAGAGGGAGAGACCAAGAGTACTCGCCGAGAGTGGAGGAGGGAGCTCTCTGAGAGTCGAGAGGTTGTATCATCCTCGTAGTCGCTCTCTGCGAGTTCTCGGTCTCGCCACAATTCAAATTCGTTTGAATTGCTGTGAGTAGTAGCTGATAGTATTGACAAGTTTTCATCATGGCCAGGCCAAATAAATCTTCAACCCATGAACAGGTTATGAAGCCAACCCAATCCTACGGGATATTCAACATCCTGATTAAAACTTGTAACGCAACCATAAGCCGTTCTTGAACAGTGATATTGCTCCTCTGATGACAGTGTCTTTTTTAAAAAATTGTTGGTCCCATTAATTCCACCAGCATTTCAAATTCTACACTCGAAAATCTACAAGAAAATTTCAATTCTAGGGCGTCTTCTACAATCGATTCGCGCACTAGATGGTGGTACGCGCCTAAATGATTCCTCTTTGCAATCCATTCCGCTTCCATTTCCTTTTTTAAAATAATTTTCTTTTATACAAGCACAGAATTAAGCACGCTGCTGCTACTTCTCTCTGTCGGGTTGACGGCATCTTTACTTGCCGATAATTTTTCAATAACATTCACCCGCCTTTTTAACTCTCGAGACTGACCTCGCATCGCACGGTGTTAACGGTTTCAACGAACTCTCGAGAGTTGCTCGCCGAGAGTGAGCTCGCGGGAATTTCACTCTCTCGTCTGAAGGGCCATGATAGTAACTCTCGAGAGCACATGTGGCAAGGCAAGTACTCTCACATAGACACCCGCCTTGAGGCGGTTGTGTGTGCAAAGTGTAAAGTGCACCGAGAGTACTCGCCGAGAGGGGGGGGGGCTCTCTGAGAGTCGAGAGGTTGTATCATCCTCGACAGTGTAAACGGACTCTCGAGAGTCGGCTTCGAGAGTTGCTTGCCAAGAGTGAGCTCGTGGGGATTTTACTCTCTCGTCAAAAGGGCCATGATGTGCTCTCGAGAGCACATGTAGCGAGTACTCTCACGTGGACACCCGCCTATAGTCCGAGAACACGCATACACTTCGTGTATAGGCCCAGGATCAGGATAAGTTGGCCGGTTTGTTTCAGCGGTGACCATGACGATGCATTTTACCTGTTGATTAAAAAAACCACTTACTTGAACGGTTCTGTAGGATGTGATCAGCGGAATCATCATGTGAAATCCTGGACTACTAGTTTGAGAGAGTAAAGCGCCTCCCTGAAAGAGAACAATTGGAAAAATCGTATTATTTGTTCAGGAAGGGTGGAGCTCTCCACATTGCATCGATTTTCGGTCAGGCGGTCTTATTTGAGACAACCATTGATGTTCATAGGTATAGTGATAACGTCACTACGAATATTTTGATGAAGAAGTGACGTAAGTCCGCTCCTTTTAGCTGTCGTATACTCTCAACTAGATTGTGGCTCCTCATTGACATTACAATCACCAACTCGACGGGATTTGGACATATCAAAGTGAATTATCGAACAAAACTCACCCTGAAATAAACGGCTACGTGTCCTTCTTCTACTTTGTGGACCGAAAAATTGGCCATCATCGCGAGCAAAACGAAAACTGCGGCGCAGACCGCCGTAGACTCGACCATTTTGTAGACTCGTCCAATTCAAACCATTAACTAATAAGAATCGGACAAAGGAAAATCGATAAGAGCGATGAAATGTTTATGGGAAGTGGATTTAATCAGCCGAGAGCCGACACCAACTTATGTGCAGGAAAGCGGCGCACTGGTTTTAATTAATAAAACACACGTTACCGAGATGGTCCTCACAGCACAAGCTCCTTGAAACAATTTCAACGAAAACTCAAACAGCAACTCAAACTCAAATAGCTTCTGAAATTTATCTAAACGGCAAAAGAACTGGAACCGTGAACTTTCGAGCGTTTCCTCTTACGACACGGCCGAACTTAGAAAGCAAAGACTCAACAACAGCAACAGGAGCAATTGTGGCCGACGTAAAACTTAATCAAGTTTTCTTTTCTGGTGTCTCGAAAAGTACAGGACAGTCAGCACGACTGAAGATGAAACATGCGATTTCAGATGATTTCAGGCGTACAGCTACAAAAGGGAGGAACAGTACAAATTTACCTGCTATTCATCTGATTACCGAAGCGTGGAGGAATTTTGAGAGCAGTGTCTCAGAGAAGTGGCAATAATTCGGTTCCAAAATGATTTTTGGTTGGTTATTCCTTGAATAATCAACCCATGTTTTCATGCAAAAGGTCAATCTCTCCGATTCGGCTCAAAATTTTTTTTTCTGGGCATGTCCCAGTGGTGTCTAGATTAAAAAATCTGCAAATTCTTACACACGGGTTGGTTATTCCTCGAATGGGGGAAACAGTGGGTGTGGCGGGCCCCAGACCCATTCCAATCGATTCAGGGTCCAAAATTTAGTGGAATATGATACCTCTGGAAGAAGTTATGGGTCAAATTGGGTATATATTACCCATTTTGGTTGGTTATTCCTTGAATAATCAACCTATGTTTTCATGCCCCAAATTTCCGCCGTCCACGCCGTTTTTGGTAGTAGAAAATTTTCTAAAAATCTGAAATTTGGGTCAGGGGTCTGTTCCCGGCCTAGGACGGTCCTCCAAGCTTTTCAGCCCGATCGGACCAAATTTGGGCGGGGTAGGGGTCAAAATGTGTTTTTTGAAAAATGGATTTTCGAGATTTTGGGCGATTTAGACGAGTGGGGTATCATTTTCCACTAAATTTTGGACGCTGAATCCAATGAAATGGGTCCCAAAACGATCGGCACCCTCTGGAAGAAGTTATGGGTCAAATTGGGTATATATTACCCATTTTGAATAGGTTTCGATGCGTTTTCGAGATTTCCGGTACCTGGGCGTGTGGGGTATCATTTTCTACTAAATTCTGGATCCTGAATCGATTGGAATAGGTCTGGGACCTGCCGCACCCACTGTTTCCCCATTTCCCCCATGTTGAAGAAATGAGTCTCCATGCGCCTGGTCCGAGGTTTTGATCAGGACATCATGAAACGTCCAGAAAAAAATTTTGAGCCGAATCGGAGAGGTTGACCATTATCATGAAAACATAGGTTGATTATTCAAGGAATAACCAACCAAAACATGGGGGAAATGGGGAAACGGTGGGTGCGGCGGGTCCCAGACCCATTCCAATCGATTCAGCGTCCAAAATTTAGTGGAAAATGATACCCCACAAGCCTAGGTACCAGAAATCCCGAAAACACATATATTCAAAATGGGTAATATATACCCTATTTGACCCATGACCTCTTCCAGTGGGTGCCAATCGTTCTGGGACCCACTTCATTGGATTCAGCGTCCAAGATTTTGTGGAAAATGATACCCCACTCACCTAGATCGCCCAAAAACTCGAAAATCCCTTTTTCAAAAACACATTTTGACCCCAAAACCAACAAAAACGGGGCGGACGGCGGATGGCGTACTGGAGGATTGGTAGCAGAAAATTTTCTAAAAATCTGAGATTTGGGTCAGGGGTCTGGTTTTGGCCTAGGACGGTCCTCAAAACGTTTCAGCCCGATCGGACCAAATTTGGGCGGGGTAGGGGTCAAAATGTGTTTTTTGAAAAATGAATTTTCGAGATTTTGGGCGATCTAGGCGTGTGGGGTATCATTTTCCACTAAATTTTGGACCCTGAATCGATTGGAATGGGTCCGGGACCCGCCACACCCACTGTTTTCCCCATTTCCCCCATGTTGAAGAAATGAGTCTCCTTGCGCCTGGTCCGAGGAATAACCAACCCGTGTGTAAGAATTTGCAGCGTTTTTTCACTTAGATATCCCCTTCTTTGTCGTAACAACCAGATTCGGTATTATTTTCTCGAGATACAAATGTGCATATTCTGGAGGACACCACCAATACCTAAAATTTATTCCCACGGTGACCAAAAAGTGGTGATTTTGGTTGGTTATTCCTCGAATAATCAACCTATGTTTTCACACAAGAAGTCTTGAGTTTAGCTGATCAATTTGGTCGCTAGCTACTAACGAGTTTAGAGTTTTAATTTTGGTTGGTTATTCCTTTAGTAGTAGACAATTTTCTTAAAATCTGAAATTTGGGTCAGGGGTACCTTCATGGCTCTAGTTGGTCCTCGAAACTTTTCAACCTGATCGGACTAAATTCGGGCGGGGTAGGGGTCAATGTGTTTCGAAAAATGGATTTTTGAGATTTTCTGCAATCTAGGTGTGTGGGGTATCATTTTCCACTAAATTTTGGACGATGAATCCAATGAAATGGGTCCCAGAACGATAGGCACCCACAGGAAGAGGTTATGGGTCAAAATGGGTACCTATCTACCCATTTCGTAAGTGTATTTTCGACTTTTTGAGATTTTGAAACCTCTTCTACCCAGTTGCCAGGAATTCCCTCAACCGATTGTAAAAGGGTCCCTTAAAAAACAGATATGACTGAATAACTGCAACCAATGCCAGTGCAGGTCCACGTTGAAGTGCTCTTTGGTGACTGTTCTGGTGTGGGTAATAAAAACAAACTGTAAAGAAATCATTTGTATTGAAATTAATCTACTACTAAATCACAAGTAAGGATAGTAGGTCAAAAATTCCACTAACGAGAAGTATAAAAACGAAACAACACAATACACCATAGAAAGAAATGAGGTTGATGAAATCTGACGAGCCGTTCCACCGCCATATACAAAGGAAAATTATTACTTGAGTTGATTATCGGAAGAAAAACCGTCAAATGCTATATTCTTAGGGTTAAGGGAATTCGAATTGAGTTTACAACCATCACAAAAGAAAAAAACAGATGTCAGTAGGGGGACAATGAATAGTAGGCCATTAAATTGAGTGAACAAGGAGGAAATATCATTTTCATCATTTTGATCAGTATCATTTAGCTGGCTCTGAACCAAAGCGTGTCACAGTAGGGACTGGTCATACCTTGGAAACAAAAGTAGTTTCAAAATGTCAACATTCTTTAAAAGTTACAACTGAAAAATGGTCCATTTAATGCAGATTCTTTAAGAAGTTTTTGGTTTGAATTAGCAAAGCTTGCTGACATCTTGCAAAGTCAAAGGTTGCTCTGATCAAATTGATTACAGTCAGTTATAAAATTCTGGCAAAGGTCTGGAAATTCCAAGGAGCTCATGGAAGTCAGGGTTCTATGAAAGTGTTATTTTATTTCATAAACCGCCTACTAACCTCGAAAGGAAACCAGTTGCACAATCGAATTGCATGTTCTAGAGGAGGATCTCATTGGAGGAGCACCAATAAATGACTGCACAATTCATAACTACTACATTCAACCATAGCAATATCAATTAAAAAAAAAAAAAAAAAAAAAAAAAAAAAAAAAGGATGTATATACTGAGGGAGCCTATTTCAACGAAAATAATGAGAACAACAGTAGAATCGATTGACTTTAAATCGATGACAATATCATGCAGCAATGAAGTGAGCCAACTTTTAGATTAATTCAAAGAAACATTAATAACATATTCGCCCATTCTTACGATTTGCCACCTAACTTGTCTGCAAGTCCAGAATTGGGTTTTTCTTCAATGATTGTGGAGTGATAAAAGGACAATGGAGTACAAAACGCATGAGAACATAGCAATATCTCAAAAGAATCCCTAAACGCAATGATACAGGAGGACATAGTTTGTTTTCAAAGATTTAATTTTAAATTAAATTTGTCGTTTAATTAATTATGAAACTATACTGGACCATGAGAAATGGGTGAAAATGGAACTCCCAAGCGGCCAACCTCTTGTATTTGAACATAAATTGCCATTCATTAAAAAATTATGTTTTTCAGCACTCATGTTCCTTTTTCACGAGTTCAAGTCAACCTATCAGTTCTCATCAATACCTAATACTCCAATTGAGCAAAGGATTTTGCGAACTTCTTCAAATATAGCATTTTTACGTCAAATTGGAGGTTTTACACATCAATTTGGTGGATGACAGAAATACGTGATTTAATTCTGGGAAAGCAATAACAACAAATTAGCGAGAGAAACGTAACATTCAACAAGTAAGAATGAACATAATGAACGGAAAAAAATGAACAAAGTTTTTAACCTAAGTCTCTCCCTGCAGCATTTAAAATTAATGTGAAACGACCTATTTCCGTCCACCTCCAATTTGAAATGGAAAACCTCCAATTTGACGTTAAAATGCTATAACATTGGACAAATTAAGCCTATCAGTGACCTCAAGCCTGAACGAGGTGTACCCCATGAGTCAAAAAACGACGAATTTGGTCGTTAGTTTCTTATTACCAACGGTTACTAATGGGAAAATTGATGTGAGAGCTCAGAGATGTGCGTTTTGCAATACTGGTTTGAAAAGTATCCAGGGGCAGGCTACAGGAAGGGTAGGTATGACATGATTGTGATAATCACAGCGCCTCTGGACAAAGAAACCTTGGCGATAAAGAATAAAACTGTTATAACAATTGGCACAATACACGTATGTCGGAACGCCATTGACAAGCCCAGAAGCTAGTTCGCTATGGAAAGCAGTAAAATACCCCAGTAATCACAACTAAGAGACAGAAAGTGGGTGGAAGATAATCAGGCAAAAGCGGATGTGTTTGCTAAAATACTTGGCTGATGTATTCACACCAAACGCCCCTACTGGGGAAGATGATCCTAACTGATATCCAAGCCAAAACACCTCCTGTTACCATAAAAAAAAGGCGCAAGATCAATACAAAATAAGATTAGTTCCAAGAAAGCTCAGGTTTTGGTCTGATTATAGGACAAGTCTTGAAGCCAGGTAAGCCACCAGGAGAATTCACTTTCAAGAAGAATGACACTTGTTCTGAGCATAAATTGGTTACTCATAGGCAAAATTAAGCCTGTTGCAGCTTACAAATGGATGAACAAATGCTTAAAAAACCCCTAGCCAGGATAGGAAAGATCCATGAATGCGATAATAACGCCTTTGGTCAAGAGAACCTTGGTGGTAACCAAGAAAACTGCCATGAATGTGTTATGGCAGCTGTTGGGCGTTGTGCTGAGTCAAGCATTAACGAAACCCATCCTGAGGCTAACTACTAAGGAAATGTGCAAGCGCACTACGAGTGATACCATTAAACAGGCGCAAGAACAATACAAAATGAGATTAGTCCCAAGAAAGCTCAGGTTTTGGTCAGGTCACAGGTCAAATCTTGAAGCCAGGTAAACCACCAGGAGAATGCACTTTGTAGGGTCTTATTTCACTATCACCAGGGCTATCCAAATTGTTAGAGAAGCTATCCAACAAGCGAATACTTGAATTAATTCAAGAATTTAAGCTGATACCTAGCCACCAGTAAGGACTCCAACAGCAGCACTCAACAATTGAGCAACTGCAGAGAATTGTGAACATCATCAAAAAGGTCCTCAAAAATGAAGATAGTCTGTTCACAAATTTTTCTCTACTTTACTCAATCATTTGATAGTTTGGCATCAAGTTCAAACTTTGAAAACTCGTAAATCACTGAAAGGTACTTCCTAATCAAGAAGAACAACACTTGTTCTGAGCATAAATTGGTTACTCATAGGCAAAATGAAGCCTGCTGCAGCTTACAAATGGATGAAAAATAATTTAAAAACCCCCTAGCCAGGATAGGAATCCATGAATGTGATAATAGAGCGCTTTTAGTCAAGAGAACCTTGGTGGTAAACTATAAAACCATCATGACTGCGTTATGGCAACTGTTGAGCACTGTGCTGAGTCCTGAGGCTAACTACTAACGAAATATGCATGTGCACTACAAGTGATACCATTAAAAGGGCGCAAGAACAACACAAAATGAGATTAGTCCCAAGAAAGCTCAGGTTTTGGTCTGATTACAGGTCAAGTCTTGAAGCCAGGTAAGCCACCAGGAGAATGCACTTTCAAGAAGAACGACACTTGTTCAGAGCATAAATTGGTCACTCATAGGCAAAATGAAGCCTGCTGCAGCTTACAAATGGATGAACAAATGCTTTAAAAACCCCTAGCCAGGATAGGAATCCGTGAATGTGATAATAGAGCGCCTTTAGTCAAGAGAACCTTGGTGGTAACCAATAAAACTGCCATGGCTGCGTTATGGCAGCTGTTGGGCGCTGTGTCAAGCATTAACGAAACCCATCCTGAGGCTAACTACTAACAAAATGCGCAAGCGTACTACAATAGGAGTGGAAATGAAGGAAGATGAATTTGATGAATGGGAGTGCTGCCAAGTAGTTCCTCTCAGAACTGACTGAGTTGAGGGAGCCAATGTGGTTGTGCTGCGCTAAGCTTGGAACAATTGCTGTAAGTAGCAGGACCAGCATACGTCCCCACATTTTTTTAAAAATCCTAATGAGGGCAACTTTTTGAACTTCTCTCAACGTTCTATAGTTACACAAACAATGTTTTAAAAATGGAATTTTTTTCTCAACTGATACAAACCACCCGGTAAAATTTGCCGATCCGTTTTGCACAGGGGCGCTCTAAGACCACACAACAGTTCCGAACAGTATCAACTTTTAAATAATATTTTAAAATGCGAGTACACCCAGTTTTACAGATTTTTCAATTTCAAGTAATCATATAAACATTTTTGGCACAGTTTATCAAAAATACATTGATAAGACTTTTATTAATGTTGAACTGTGACATTGAAAGAGGAACATGAAGATCTGTCCGGATTATTAATTTAAATTAAATTACTAGTGAACTGGCTCATCTTCTACGAAATTGATAATTAGGGAGAAGGCTGGACCAAGTGTGGGGGGAAGGGGGGTTATTTATAAAAAAGGACAGTCTTGTGATAGAAGAGGAGGTAGCCCTCGCATGACATGACTTTGGATTCGAGGGCAGGTTCGACTTCGAGGTCGTTGCATTCAAACCAGGTATTCTTCGACCGTCGAATGAAAGCGCGGTAGTGGCCCATGTCGACGGTCGTGCTATCGTGGACGACGACGGCATACAACGTGTAACGATTGTCGACTGGGTCTTTCAACTCGGTGGTCCTGTTGCGATACCCGGTCACGTAGGGGGACATGTCGAGGTCGAGAGGAAAGGGAACTTTGAGGGTTTTCTTCTTCCTTTTCTTGTTGACGTGCTCGAACCGCTTCAAGTGGATGACTATCACCAGAGGGAGTACGCTGAATGTCATCTGCTTCGTGAGGAGTTCTTTCCCACAAACGGCGCACTTGGACTCGGACAGTTTCTCAGGTCGAGTGAAGTGTTGGAGGCACTCGAACAAATCAACAGCAGCGGGAGGCTCAGGGATGTCGAGAGGAACGTTGCAGAACGGATCCATCGTCGTCGATACGTTCGAACACGACATGCACATGACTTCAGACTGCATCTGACCGTGAAATATGACGTCGATTATGTTGTCCGCTGCGTCCGAGCCAGGAGGCGTTGAATGCTTGTTCAGCCAAAACAGCGCGGATTCAAAAAACTCGTGCGCATCGTGCTGCTCGTAACTCCTCAAACTAGGAACGTTCTTCCAAATGAAATACATGACTTCGTGCAAACTCAAAGCACCTCCGTCTTCGTCGTAATACTTCTGAAATAGTTGGTAGAAATGGCAAGTCAAGCAATCGTTGGTTTTCTCAGCGTAGCATTTGTGCTTGTCAGCGAAGAAGTAATCCCTCAGCATGGGAGTGTGGAAAAACGCCTGCATAATGCAGTTCATAAAGCAAGTTATGTTGTTCATGTTGATAATACCTCTCATGCCGGAGCGGGGGTTTTGGACGACGGACACGACTGATATGACGTCTTCCAAAGGTTTCGCGTCTTCGGCGCTCACTCTGTCAGCGGCGCCGCTCCTCTCGAAATCGGCGATGTCGTCCACTTCCGAGTCGTAGACGTAATCGTTGCAAGCCATGCACATTATATGCCCGTTGGACAGTTCCACGAATAGAAAGTGGGACCTGGATTTCACGTGATAGGACGCGTGTTTCTCGTAACAGCCGAAATATATGCAACTCAGGCACGACAACAGCCGGTGATTGGCGCAGTAGTCGCTGTCGAAACATCGGGTGATGATTTTGTGGTAGACGGGCTCTTGAATTTTCGTTCGAGCGACAAAATACGCGAAGATTGTCTTGTAAGTTTCGAGGCCGTTGTCAGCTTTGAACGCCTTGATGTGCTCGCAAGAACCCATCTTCTGCCCCGTGGGCGGCTCGAGAATACGTAAACAGCGACCACAGCTGTGACTACATCATACAAACTATGTTGCCACAAGAAATTACAAGAAAACTCACCAGAAATCGACCTCCCCTGTCCCCTGCCAGCCTCGAGCAGGGGATTAGCGTTAGAATCTGATGTTAACCTTTCAAAATCATAACAACTTTATCGATCTCCACCCCTTAGCGACCATATCGATGGCAAATATCGATACAGTCTACCACTGGATAGGGCGAGCACAAAAAGCTAACTTTTACTTGGGGAAATTACTCATTCCTTCTAGAGATGGACGAAGTAGTTCATTGAAATGAACTATGTCGTTCGTTCACTAAAGTGAACTAGCTCAAGGAACTAGTTCAATTGAACTATCTAGTTCACATTTTTAAATTAATGCCTAAATTGACTACATTTAGCAGTTGAGCTTCATTGCACTGCATTGTTGCACCTCTAGACCAGATCACGTTAACAAGTCGAAATAGCATCCAGTTATTATTTAAACTAAAGATAAGTTCATAATAAAACTTGTTAACACGCTCGCAGCGTGTCACGCGCTCAGCGCGTGAGCTCTGTTCCAATCTGTGTGCGTCGCACGCGCCTGGCGCGTGTAGGTAGCCTTCACTTCATATCACTTCAGATGACTCCCGCAGCTCATCAATTCCGCAGCGAACTTCAAAAAAGCTATAATAAGTTTATAAGAAACAAACAGGTCATCGAAACTGGGACTGTTTGATAGGAATTGAGAGAATAACAATCATGATTCCTTACTAACAAAAAATTATTTAATGTTAAATTAATTATTTATAGTTTCACAAGAACCAGCAATATAAGCAACAAAATATCAAACAAACACAATATTAATTTTTACATACAATAAACTAAACTCTATTTCTTATGTATCCAAACTTACAAAAAATTACTTTGATTCCTCACTTACAAAAAATTGTAAAATGTTAAATGAATTTTATATCATTTATACATTCACAACAGCAATATAAGCAAACAAAATAATAATACAATATACGGATTAAACAGAATATTAATTTTTACATACAATAAACTAAACTTTATTTCTAACATATCTAAACTTTCAAAATATAAAATTACAGTACTAGTATTGAAATCTGAACTATAGCATTGAACTATAAGGCAGGTGAACTAGCCAAGCCGAACTGAACTGTAGTTCGCCTGAACGACCGACTGATGTGAGTAGTTTACACTCTGGAGCAGTTCATTTGAACTAGTTCGTTCGCGAACTACACATCTCTATTTCCTTCAACATAGAAAGAGTGTTTTACAACTTACTTAAATTTGAAATACTACAGCATCAAATAGTGCGTCAAAATTCACAATTAACAAAGTAATGGAAATATGCGTGCAGTCAGGTTAGTTTGGTGCACCTGAACGGAAACGTTTGAGTGATTTTGGTTGGTTATTCCTTGAATAATCAACCTGATTTCATGCAAAAAGTCACTCTCTCCGATTCGGGCCAAAATTTACTTGGGACTTGGGAATTTATTTATTTAGGATCAAATTTATGGCGAGGGGGGTAGGAGGGTCAAAATGCGTATTTCGAAAAATGGATTTTCGATATTTTTGACGATCAAGGAGCGTAGGGTATTATTTTCGACTAAATTTTGGACGCTGAATCCAATGAGACCGGTCCCGAAACAATTGGCACCCACTGGAAGAGGTTATGGGTCAAAATGGGTATCTATTCACCTATTTTGAATGTGTTTTCGAAATTTCTAGTACCTAGGCGTGTGGGGTATCATTTTCCACTAAATTTCGGACGCTGAATACATTGGAATGGGTCCGGAACACGCTACACTCACTGTTTTCCCCATTTTCGATATTTTTGACAATTTGGGCGTGTGGGGTATAGTTTTCCACTAATTTTTGGACACTAAATCGATTGAAATGAATCAAAATCTGCGAAAAAAATTGCAGAATTTTGTGTGTTTGATGTCAAGTACTGACATATTAAAAACTGAACCACCAACAATCAATTTTTTAAAATAAAGTTACACATTTTTTGGCGTGTTTATTATTTCTGACTTACTATGCCTGCCTTTAGATGCGTTCGTGTATTATAGGGTGACAGAATCTGTGTCAGCCTAGGTGACAGAAAAGCGTTAAATAAAATTAATGAAGTAAAAAAAAAAAAACCGACCTTGACAACAACAAAAATTAACAAGACGTGTAAATTGGACGGTCAAACCGCTCATACTCTTTGGAATTCTTTTCATTCTGATCATTAGTGTTTGATACTTCTATTAGGTACCGATTATGGCCTTTCTTTTTGATTGAGTAGTACCTAATCTATGATATTCGAAGCAGTCTACTTTGCTCTTAGAAGTACCACATTAGTTTGGGCACTTCAATCGATTCACACCTTGGGTACGACTAGAAAATAACCATCTACGACTTCTATTTATCAAATCCGCACGTGCTTCGTCGCCACCTTGAAAATGATTTTACATTATTTTGCTCAACTTTTGGAGAACCAAAAACGAACCAGTATCAGGGGTTTAATTGATTAACGAGGTAGACAATCACCTTTATTATTAAGAAGATGAGAGGTTATTCGAATATTGCAGAAATGAATTATGAACATACTTTAAAAAATCTGCAAATTCTTACACACGGGTTGGTTATTCCTCGAATGGGGGAAACAGTGGGTGTGGCGGGTCCCAGACCCATTCCAATCGATTCAGGGTCCAAAATTTAGTGGAATATGATACCCCACTCGCCTAGGTAGCAGAAATCCCGAAAACACATAATCAAATTGGGTAATAAATACCCAATTTGACCCATAACTTCTTCCAATGGGTGCCAATTGTTCTGGGACCCATTTTATTGGATTCAGCGTCCAAAATTTAGTGGAAAATGACACCCTACTCGCCTAGGTAGCAGAAATCCCGAAAACACATATTCAAAATGGGTAATAAATACCCAATTTGACCCATTACTTCTTCCAGTGGTTGCCAATTGTTCTGGGACCCATTTTATTGGATTCAGCGTCCAAAATTTAGTGGAAAATGACACCCCACTCGCCTAAATCACCCAAAATCTCGAAAATCCATTTTTCAAAAAACACATTTTGACCCCTACCCCCTCCAAATTTGGTCCGATCGGGCTGAAAAGTTTCGAGGACCCATCTCGGCTGGGAACAGACCCCTGACCCAAATTTCAGATTTTTAGAACATTTTCTACTACCAAAAACGGCGTGGACAATGGACGGCGGACGGCGGACGGCGGACGGACATTGACCTTTTTTGATCAGGACATCATGAAACGTCCAGAAAAAAATTTTGAGCCGAATCGGAGAGGTTGACCATTATCATGAAAACATAGGTTGATTATTCAAGGAATAACCAACCAAAACGAAGTATTTTTATATAAGAAGAGATGATTATTTTATTATTCATTATTATTAATTTATTTTATTTATATTGGTCTTAGCGACTCTCCTCCCCTTAGCACAAGCGTAGCTTATAGGGGGGAGTAGCACAACCTGATAATTGTATGTATTTTATATTTTTTGTCTTTCAATAAAATGCAATTAAAAAAAAAATAAAAAAAATGTATTCATTTTACGACATTGAGCTCAGGATTTTTGTGGCATTCAATGGTACACGGATGTAACCGCAAATTATGGCCGCTCATGCGACCTAAAAGGGGACAGCGCAAAATTCCTGAGATTTTGGTTCCAAGGGGATGATATTGGAAGTTATCGCCCTGGCAAGAAACTGAGCAGGCGGAAAAAGTGAAAAATGCATAGATTTTCCTTTTGGAGCCAACATTTTTCTGCAGGTCTATTTGTCTGCTGTATGGTATACTTGACTTACCACAGCCCCCGCTGCCGCTTTTCCACCCCACCCCCTCCCTAAAACTAACTCCGCCTCTGAAAACTCACCCCCTCGGGATAGATCCACTTCAGCTTCCCCCGGAAGATCCCCCCCTCCCCTCTCTGACGGTTCAAGACCTCGACCCCTCCCACTTGACTACAATGGCTCTGCCCTCAGGACCCGGTCTCCAGTATCAGTTCAACCGGTCCAGCTTGTGTGTGAATGGTTGTTATGTGTCACTTCCACATGATATCGCGAAAATTCAGGTATGATTTCACGAATCTTCACATTCAAAATTTCTCCCACATGCAGATTTTAACTCACGTACAACACCTCGTTACCGAAAAAAATTTACCTCCGTCATCCCACCTAAGACCACAATTTCTTAAAATAGCCAATTATCACAATCTCAACGAATTTTGCGATCAACATGACCATTTTCGCCCCTAGGAATGCCAGCATGAAACTAAATTAAATGAAATCCTAATTTATCATCAACACAATCAATGACCAAGTACAAGCAGCCGATTTCCTATAAGAGGGCGAAATTTCAAATACCTACGAACTAAAATAAGCATAATTTATAAAGTCTTACAAATTATCTGATTACAACACAGCAGCTGGAGGTTTGCATGTATTCGAATTGGAGAGGTTGACATAGGTTGATTATTCATAGAACAACCAACCAAAATAATAAAAACTTTTTAATTTTGAGTAAGTAGGCATGTATGAGAAACGGAAAACGTCATGTAGTTATCTGAATGTGTATCCTATTCGTTTATTAAACAGGAATTTTAATCCTTTTCCCGGGTCAGTCTCACATTGGTGTAGAAATGCCAAAAATCTGTGGATGTGAGGAGAGGATTTATTTACCAACCTGCAAAACATGTACCTATATCATAAATAAACCCGTGAAAAAAGGGGAAAAACGCTGCGAATTCTTACACAGGGGTTGGTTATTTGTCATACAAGGAGCTTGGAGACTCATGATAATCGATTCAGCGTCCAAAATTTAGAAGAAAACGATACCCCACACGCCTAAATCGTCATAAATATCGAAAAAAGGATAACAGTCAGTGTGGCATGTTGCGGACCCATTCCAATCAATTCAGCGTCCAAAATTTAGAAGAAAACGATATCCCACACGCCTAGGTACCACAAATCTCGAAAACTAACATTCAAAATAGGTTGATGGATACCTATTTTGACCTATAACCTCTTCTGCTGAGCACCAATTGCTCCGGGACCGGTCTCATTGGATTCAGCGTCCAAAATTTAGTCGTAGACGATACCCCACACGCCTAGGTATCTGAAATCTCGAAAACTCATATTCAAAATGGGTAGGTAGATACCCATTTTGACCCATAACCTCATCTGGTGGGTGCCAATCGTTCAAAATGGGGCGCCCAAAATGTAGTGGCAAATGACACACGCCTAGATCGCGTAAAATCACGAAAATCCATTTGTCGAAAAACACATTTTCACCCCCACCCTCCAAATTTGGTCCGATTGGGCTGAAAAGTTTCCAGGACCAACTAGAGCCATGAACGGACCCCTGACCAAAATTTCAGATTTTTAGGAATTTTTCCACAACCACAATCGGCATGGACGGCGAACGGACATTTTCGAATATTGATCTAGACACCCTGAAACGCCCAAAAAAAATTTTTTCGGGTCGAATCGGGGAGATTGAAATTTTGCATGAAAACAATGATTGGTTATTCTAGCCATAATCAACCAAAAACCTGTCTCACCCTTCAAATATGACTGTATCAGGGTTGGCTTTGCTCTTTTTAAAGGAATTATCAACTAGAAATGTCAATTATTTCATCAAAAATGTAAAACCCTTGAGCGGCTCTTGATTCTCCACAACGGCTAGACTTGCAAGATGCACCTGTGCATTCTTCCACCTGTTCAAGGTACGAGGCGTCATAACGTCCGTTCAAAGGTACCGGAACGACACCTACCTGAGTCAGGTAGTCATAGCATGTCAATGGATCGACGTAAATCTCATCTTCTCGTCTACCTGGCGCATAAACGTTCTTGAACGAGGGATTTATTCGAGTAAATTGCGAAGATGGATTCTTAATTTCTGAAGATTTGGGGGTTTCTGAACATTTCTGAAGATTTGGGTTTAAAAAAGGGTCTCAAAAGCATAATTTAAATTCAATAAATAATTTAATATTAAGACATTTTTTGTTAGTTTATTTTTCTTTGAAAGACAACTCCATGTTGATCTCTTCGATTTTCCTGATAATTTGACATTTTGTGTTTCAAGATGACTAGATACAACCAAATGCTGCCAATTATTTCACAGGGGTTGGTTATTCGGACCAGCAGCATGGTGACTCATTCCAATCGATTCAGCGTCCAAAATTGATTGGAAAACGATACCCCACACGCCAAAGTACCAGAAATCCTGAAAACAGACGTTCGAAATAGGTAGATGGATACCCATTTTGACCCATAGCCTCTTCAAGTGGGCGCCAATCGTCCAGGGACCCGTCACTTTGGATTCAGCGTCCAAAATTAAGTGGAAAATGATACCCCACACGCCAAGGTACCAAAAATCTCGAAAACCCACTCTCGAAACGGGTAGATAGATACCCATTTTGACCCATAACCTCTTCCGATGAGCACCAATCGTTCCGGGACCCGTCACTTTGGATTCAGCGTCCAAAATTTAATCGAAAATGATACCTCACACACCAAGATCACTGAAAATCTCGAAAATTTTTTGAAATACACTTTTTGACGCCGGTGTTCCAAAATATTCTTAATTCATTTCAGACCTCAATTAAAGGACAAGTGATTATGCTACCTTTGTACAGTCAAAATACTGCAGCAATTAAATAAATCATTGGACAGGCCAATCTTTTTATTAAACCAAAAAGACATGTTTTGGTTAAATAGGTGAAAATCAAATTGCCCAACTACTATTCTTATTTTTAAAAAAATAATTAAATCATTTTATCAAATAAGGAAAAATTAATTAAAACTTTCTAATAAAAAATTGAAGCAAAATAAAAAAATATATAAATACTTTTTTAATAAAAATATATAAGATGGTTAATTTTAAACCTACAAAAAATATAATTTTTTATAACTTACACCATATTCAAATAGATTATCCCATTTGAATTTTGATCAAAAACCGTGTGGGATTGATCATCCCTTCAATGTGCATCTAATTGCATCAACAATTTCTGTGTATGTATGAAGGCTAGAGATGTAAAAATTCCTTTTTGACTCACTAGAGGGAAAGTTAATAAAGCAAACGTCATATTTTTTTCCCCCTTAACAATTACAAGTTCCCTAAGAATTATCTGGCAGGTTTCTTTGCTTCTAAAGGGATGATACTTATGAGTGACCCAATCATGATACAAAATTGAAATTCAATTGCGTACATGCCTTTAGAGTATAGAGCGTAAGTTTTCATAAAAGAAAGGTATCATGCGCACGCACCTGTATTTCTCCAGATCGATTCATTGAGGTTCTGCTTATCTTTTAATAGTCTCAATTAAAATACGTAAAAAAGGGACGACTTACTTATCGGTTTCCCCTCATCTTGTGCCGACCTTCTGTCGATTGACGGCGATTATCATCTAAAAACGCATTCAAATTGTTTGGGACGTAGGAAACGCGTGCGGAAGCATCTGGACGCCAAATGTTGTCTCCACCTGACTCCTCAACCGATTACGCTCATATTGAATAATTAGGTGGGAGAAGGAAATTTTTATGTGAAGGTTTTATATTCTAGAAACCCTTTGTGAAAGAAAAGGGTTGCGACAAGTTGGTAATGAACATTTACGCACGTCTTCAGGTTGGTAACTGGGGCCTATTCCTAGAAACTCTTCACTCTGAATGTGCAAACTCCTCACTCTACGAAAACTTTTCGTTCCAAGAAAGTGCAGAGCGTTATGAAGATGTAGAGTGAAATGAAGAGTCAAGGTTTGCAGAGTTTTTGGTGTTCTACTCGGGTTCTGTTCCAAGAAACTCTTCACAGTCATATGAAGAGTCAATTCTGGGAGTTTCAAATGAAGATTCGTCCATTTTTTTGGTAGAGTTACCAATGACTTTGCCAAATGGTTGAATACTCTCGAAATAACGTTTATGAGATAATTTATACTTAGAATATATATGCGGTAGAAGTCTTGAGTTTTTCTCGTTTAGGTGTCCTATGCGCGAGGAAGGTTACAACAAAATAGATACACAACAACAACTCACTCTACATTTCGAGTGGTGCAAGAATGTTGGTGTGAAAGGTTTCTAGGAACAGGAAGTTTCCCTACTCTTCGTAATTTTCAATGTGAAGAGTATGAGATGAAGAGTCGCAAAGCGTGGAGTGAAGAGTTTCTAGGAATAGGCCCCTGGTCTGGGTTGAATTCAACAGGTTTTAAGGTTATTGCTTGAATAATGGCGTGTGGGGTAATAAAATGTCCTGGAACGATTGGCGCCCACTGTTTAAGGTTATGGGTCAAAATGGGTACCGATCTACCCATTGGAATGTGTGTTTTCGAGATTTCTGGTACCTAGGCGTGTGGGGTATCATTTTCCACTAAATTTTGGACGCTGAATCCAATGAAATGGGTCCGAGACCCGCCACTCCCACTGTTTCATCCATTTTCCCCATGTTGAAGAAATATTAGTTATAATATTCGAGATTCGTGTTTTCTAGCTTCCGCTTAACAACGCCTCTGAAATCCTTGATTATTCAACTTTTCTCATAAGTATAGATACTAAAATCAATATTCATATCTCCCTGTTATAAAACCTGACTCTTTGAAAAAGAACTCTTGTGAGTGGAAGAGAAGGAATGTCCCAAATTAGAAATAATCATTGAAATCTCCGTTTTTACTTCGTTCATTTCGAATGATTAAATAATCTACCCAGAGTGATTAATTATTACAGAATAATTGCAGCGTTTCTTCATTTTGAGTTTTATTATTTTTATTGGAAGAATAGAGTACCTATTATTCGTGAGAAAAATCCCCAATCGTTCACCAGTTACGTTATATTCCAACCCAAAATGTCTGTCCGCAGTTGGAGCCGATTAAAGTACTCCAAAAGACCAAAAGTGCATTAAATGCTTCGATTACCCACTAACTCCCTTAAGATCCGAGTTGTGCTCAACGCATTTTGAGCACAGTCGCTGTCAACGGAGGCAGGGTATGGGTGAAAAATTGTTATTTCCAAAATAAAGATTTCGAATTTGGGGTAGGTGTATACGAGTGGGGATAATATTTCCATCAAATATCGGACACTGAGACGAATGAGGGTCTTGACCGATTGTCGTAATCTAGAATATTCAACTATTATGGGATATAATGACCATGGAAACCGGAAGAATGTTCAAAATCGGCCGGAAAGTCCTGCGATAACGACATACAAAAAATCCGTTTAGGGCGGCAGGGGAGAAACTTATGGTGTGAAAGCACATGATTAAATATAATAGGTTGGTTCTGTCAGGCCATATGCAGTTGCAGCATATCGAATTTTCGAACTACCTCTATTTACTACAACGTCGTCACGCCAAAAGTGCTGTCCCAAAAATGTTAGGCAACACTGATGCTTACACTATTAATGTAGTTGCATGATGGCCTGACGCAACCAACCCCATCGTGGCATAATTAGCAGCATTTTTTTCCGATCAGTGGAGAAAATGCAAAGCAAACGTGTGCTGCCATGATTTCATGTTCCTCCCCTGCATCCCTAATCAGATTTTATGTCGTTCTCTGAGGACTTTCCAACCAATTTTGAACATTCTTCGGATTGGTAAATAGTTACGGAGACTTGTGTGTCCCACGATAGAATTCAGTGTCAAATTCCATTGTGGAAAAGTTGCTATTCAAATCCAAACATTGGTTTGGATCGATTGGAAACCCGCTCTCCTGTAAAACGCCTTGAGGGCTTAGGTGTTCTTGGATCCAGCCACCAGGGTGCGTTCGTGGACGAAAGTGTGTGGGCCATAAGTACATACAGTCTAACCGTCAGCAGCTTGGGAAAACTGAAGACGTATTACTTCCGATCTCAAAACTACAGTATCCGACCAGGAGCCAGGAGACAGGAAGTTCTAAAGAAGAGTACTCATCCAAGGGGTTCCTTCTGCCCCTGATCCAGATGTGGATCCTTCTGAGAGGCTTGGCACGTGGCACCGACCAGGTGTCGGGAGGGTTAATTTTGGAAGTTAACCCTCATCGATACCAAACCGGGAAAAACGGTCTTGTCTAGCCGTAGAATAGAATAGAATAGAGGACCTTAGAAGCTCGACTATTTATAAGAGACCGTGTACACACATACGCTCCCGTGTTGTTATAGACACGTGGATGTATAACAGCTGTCCGGAGGAGTTGTAGCTACCAGGTGTCTGACTCGTGGCATTGTCATCTAAATATAGGCTTTTTTCAAACAAACGCCCTTAATACTCCTATTCACCTGCTTCCTCTTGTTTTCAAGGATTATCGAGGAAATTTTGTCTTGAAGTCGCATCATAATTGGGACTCCAGAAGGCCTTTCAACATAAACAAGTTCGATTTTTGACAATTACACGTAGAAAATTGACTTCCATCAGCAATTGTGAAATATAGACGAGTAAAAATGTTGATTTAACTCAACTAAAAGCAACGTTAGGCCGGGTACACACGTTGAGGATTCCGGAGAGGATTCCGAAGAGGGATTCCTCTGAGGAAAACCTCTGAGGCGGCCGGAGCCGGACGGAGCATCCACACGTACGGGAAAACCAGGAGGCTTCGGCCAGAGGTTTCGACACGGGAGAGGCCTTTCGAGGAAAACTGTGAAAAAATTAACGAGGAGCTACGACCACTGTGACGATACTCGAGCGATACCTACAACCGATCAGCGATCACCTCATCCACACGTGAAGGAAGCGGTTCAATTCCGGGAACCGGAACCCCTGCCTCAGGTGGCCTTTCCAAAAATTGGAAAGGCCTGGCGGCCTGTTCGGTCCGCCTCAACTGAAGGCCTCGACCCGTCCACATGGTCCGTCGGCCGGAGAGGAATCGATCAACGAGGAATCCTCTCCAGAATCCTCAATGTGTGTACCCGGCCTTATAGGGTAGTCGTAATCCATACTATTTATGGCTACTATAAACCGTGCTATAAACTAGGATCATTTTGGTTTGATTATCATTGGAACAGTTTTTATGCCAGAGGTCCAGTTCTCCAATTCGCCCAAAACAGTTGACGTTTTGTTTTTAGTTGTCTCCAAAACGGAAGAGTCCGTCAGCTATTTACGCCTTTATGGTTGGTTGTTCCTGGAATAATCAACGTAGGTATATTTCCATGCAAAAAGGCAATCTCTCCGATTTGGCTCAAACATTTTTTCTGGACATCTTGATTTAGAATAGTAGAATCCAATGTGATGGGTTCCAAAAGATTGGCGCCCACCAGGAGAGATTATGGGTCTAAATGGGTATCTGTTTGCTGACGACTTGAAGATTTCTTTGGAGTTCGTTCGTTATGATGCACAAATGCTGCAGGCAGCTTTGGACTCATTGTCCAACACAATTGTCTGCAATCGAACCTTGGGAAGTTGGCTGTAATGCACCTATTCAAGAGGTACGTCACCTCACTTGTTCCCGTATTGTCTGGAGGGCCAGGAAAAGCCAGAGTGGATATTTCCAAGGATCTTGAAGTTACATTTGATTCGCTTTTGACATTCCACTCTCATGTGGATGACTTCTGCTCTAGAGCGTTGAGAAATCTTGCTTCATGAGGCCACATACAAGGGGATTTGGTGATGCAGCCACCTTGGTTATTTTTTTCAATGCATTGGTCCGCTCAATTCTACACCATAGATCGATCGTCTGGTCCCCATGCCGATACGTGCGATCGCTTGGAGCAAATTCAGCGGAAATTTCTGCGTTTCGTCGCTGTTAGGCAGAGTGTAAGCTGTTCTAATTTGGCTGACACCCTCGTCTTTGTGACCTCGTTCCCCTCAGCCAACGTCGATGCATTATTGATTGCTTGTTTGTCATCAAACTATTGAAATCCTTGATAGACTGCCCCGCTCTTCTGCAAGCAATCAATTTTCACGCACCGCAGTACCTTACTCAATCCACCAACCTGTTTCATGTCCCGAATTATCTTTACAACAACACTATTTTCCGTGCACTCAGATCCTGGGATTCAGTTTTTTCAGCCACTCATTTAGACATCCTCAATGATTGCTTCTGCAAATTGCGCATCTAAAGAGTTCATTCAATTAAGTAGTCCCTATCTACTTATTTCGAATGTGTGTTTTCGAGATGTCTTGTGACGTAGACAAGAGACAGGTGGGGATGAACCCTCGGCAATATTTAAATAAAGTGAGTAGGGAAAGAAGGAACTTGAATTAAATTGAAAAGAATACAATTTATTTCTGTTTAAAGGAAAAAAAAAAAAGAAAGAAAGAAACGAAAGCCGATACTTCTCAGGGTATTCTTGTCACAGGTATAACCAGTAGACGGTAAATTGCAAAAAGAAAATTAGGAAAAAGGAAGGAAATTAAACGTTACTTGACTATCTAGCAGTCTTTGTCTTTATCTGCTAGCTAGCACAGATACATACATACAGCTACGATATATTTTACCTGTTTCCGACGGCCGTGGAAATTTAGAGTAGAATTTTAGTCCTACCGGTTTGTTGGGTGGAAACAGACGGGAAACGATACGGAACGGGATAGGGAACGAGACGGAACGGGATATTTTCCAGTTGTCTTGCACGATGTCCTGGACAAAACGGGCAACAGGCGACGATTGACGATAGCGTTAGAGCGGTAATCCGAAACTGCGGGATGGATGGCGATAGACGATAGACGAGGTATTATCGAGTCGTCCTTGCCACGATTCTTTGGCGACGATTGACGATTGACGATAGCGGTACCCAGAAACTGCGAGAATCAATTAAAAGAAAATTAAGGATTGGCTTGATGAAAGAGGAATGGGAGAGCTCCACAGAGGTTATCTTTGAAGGAGTTGCGAAACTCACTGGATTCCAAAAATTCCAAAAATGGAATCCAAAGCGGCGGTGACCACCACGACGACGATGAAGCTGAACGGAAAAGCAAAAATATTCCTCTGGAAATTCATTGTCGCGAAAATTCGCATCCATATCATCGTCAATACTGATCAATGTGAAATAGTGGGGAAAAAACCGGAGCCCGGAGCGAACCCCAGGAGACAAGTCGTGGTCAGGATGATACAGGATGGACCAGCGGGGGTGAGGGGGGGGGGGGGGGGTAAAGACATGGGTCAAGACTCGAGATAAGACTTGGGACTTGCTGGGAGTGTCGGTTCCAGTTTTGCCAGACGGTCGAAAAGCGGGAGAAGGTGCCCTCCCGGAGCCACCTGGTCAGATAGGGACCTCTGGCGCCAGGTGTCTTGAACATTTTTATCTTTCTCATCTCGCTTCTCCTTTTTTTCCACCTTCTCCTTCGTTACCGACGACTTGTTCCTTTTGCGTTCTTCTTCCTCTCCTCCGACTCGCGCCTTCTCACGCTCCTCGCTTTCCATTACGGAAATTTTCCACGCAACAAACGCACCTTTTTCCTCTTATCTGTATTGCACGGTGTCGCGAAGTAAGCGCACAGCGAAAAAAGCGCACAGCGAAGAAAGCGCACAGGAAACCCTTTTGGCGTTCCACAATGAATATGTCCCCTATCTTCTTAGAAATAAGGAATGTTACACACACAGAAAACTAAAAATGAATTAATCTTTATCCAGGCTTTGGTCTGGCTAAATGACAATCTTAACTTTTAAAATATTTACAATACTAACAATATATTTAAATGTATTAAAGTAGAATTAATTAGTTTTTGATTCCCATCACACTTTATCCAGGCTTTGGGCTGGCTAAATGATTAAAAACTTAATAGTTTTTAATCATTTAGGCGTGTTTAAAATCAGCATGTAGCTTCGTCAATCTTAACTTTTAAAATATTTACAATCCTAACAGTATAAAATCAGCAAAAGTATATATATATGTACAGTTTTGATAGGCTTGTCTAATATCACCATGAATGTAGCTTCGTCAATATTATTTGTTTAATATTTACATTATATTATTCCCATTTTCTTCATATTTCTTAACGGTTTTTGCCAGTTTCTTATCCAAGTCGACATATGTTTTCTTCCTCTTCTTACCATCTAAGTTGCACCTGACCTATTGTATTGCGTGATGACTCACCACAACCAGCCCCAAGTATTTATTTCCTAGTAACGTAGGGTTTCCTGTGCGCTTTCTTCGCACATTTCTACATGTGCGCTTTTTTCGCTGTGCGCTTATTTCGCATATTCGTATTGCACAGAGTCATTTCTCAGACTAATAATTAATAGTGGAAAATGATACCCCACACGCTGAGGTACCAGAAATCTCGAAAACACACATTCGAAATGGGTAGATAGGCACCCTTTTTGACCCATAACCTCATCCAGAGAGCGCCAATCGTTTCGGGATTCATTTAATTGGATTCAGCGACCAAAATTTAGTGGAAAATGATACCTCACATGCCTAGGTTCCAGAAATCTGGAAAACACATTCAAAATGGGTAAATATGCACCCATTTTGACCCATAGCCTCATCCAGAGGGCATCAACCGTTGCGAGACCAATCCCAATCGATTCAGCGTCCAAAATTTTGTAGAAAATGAGACCCCAGTCCCTAGATTGCCAAAAATCTCGGAAATCCATTTTTCGAAATACACATTTTGACCCCTACCCCGCCCAAATTTGGTCCGATCGTGTGGGGTATCATTTTCCGGTCCGTGACCTGCCACACCCCCTGTTTCCTCCATTTTCCCCATGGTGAAGAAATGAATCTCCATGCTCCTAATCCGTGGAATAACCAACCCTTGTGAACGAATTTGCAGCGTTTTCATATGCTTTATCCTGCCTCTTCTCGTTACTATAGTCCTTTGATTTAAAACGCCGAATGCTCGAGAAATGCTCGTAAATGGCAATCAATCAGTTAAAAACTCCCAAAAACATTGCTGAAGTTCAGAAGAAGAACAAGACTATCCGGAAATAGAGCAATCATTCTCGTGCATCGACTTGTCCGCGCTGGTCATGGATTTCTATGCTCATCATTTTGCTCATTTTTCGTTGCAATTATAGTCTTCCCGTCCGGCTGTAATTGCAACTTGTTGAACTGTGCAGGCAAAATGTCTGTGCTAGGGCTGTCTTAGGGTGACGTTTATTCGTCACGGACAATACATTTTCTTCAATAATCCCTTTAAATTTTTGCTGCCCCACCAAAGACATAAGGCAATTCAGAGCACAAAAAATACCTCCTCGCAGTACAGTTTCCACGCTCATTCATGCGCTCATTTTGTAACAAGGTGGAAGTTGATATCGTTCGGACGAGTTTGCTTTTGTCGCACATGGTTTTGGGCTCGAGTTTAACCAGCTGTGACGAAGAAGTCATCTGGACCAGATGCGGAACACGTATTTTACTCGTACAAGCCACCTCCTTTCTTCCTGCGTTTCATTCAGTCATTTGCAGCCGGCAACATTACAAACATTACAAGTGGTAACAAGTTTTTCTGAGTAGCTCTGTCCCCTTATCAAGTAAAAACGCTAGTCAACTACGCTCCGTGTTTTGGAAACTAAAACTTTTCCGAAATAAGTAGCGTTGGGTACAAAATTATGGCCAAATTTCGAACCCAACAAAGTTTAACAAGTAAACCGCTATTTTTTTCGATGCTCATTCACAAAATATGATATATTTCAATACAATTCAAGGAATAACCAACCAAAAGGGTGGAATGATAATAATATTATCAGGGGTGGAATGCTATTGTTTCGAGCTCGCACCTGCGCCGGTCAAATGGGCTGCTGGCGTCGCAAGGTCAACGACCTGTGGAGGATTAAGGGTCTCGAACATTCCGGAACCTCCCCGTTCACTCCAGACAACACGTCGAGTTCCCGGAACCAGGGAACGTTCTGGAAGGTACTCGACCAAGAGGCAGCAGGTATAAAACAGACCCACGAGCGCCGCTGAGTGCAGTTCAATTGGGAGTCCAGATATAGACGCTTCGGGTTATAAATTGTGCCGCATTATAAATAGTGCGACAACCGCATTAAACCGTGTATTGTGATTCTGTCATTGTGTAAGTGCGCGAATGTGAACAGTGTATGTACTCAAGTGAACGATTGTTAATGAATTATTTACTAAGAACATAAATCGTTACATTATCATCAACTCTCCGATTCGGCCCAACATTTTTCTCGGGGCGTTTCTGGAAACGCCTGTTTTTGGTAGTAGAAAATTTTCTAAAAATCTGAAATTTCGGTCAGGGACCAGTTTCCGGCTCTAGTTGGTCCTCGAAACTTTTCAATCCGATCGGATTAAATTAAGGATTAAATAAAAGAGGAGTCAAAATATGTTTTAAGAAATTGATTTTCGATATTTTTGGCGATCTAGGCGAGTGGGGTATCATTATCCACTAAGTTTTGGACGCTGAATCCAATGAAATGGGTCCGGAACGATTGGTGCCCTCTGAATGAGGTTATGGGTCAAAATGGGTACCTATCTACCCATTTTGAATGTGTTTTTGAGATTTCTGGTACCTAGGCGTGTGGGGTATCCTTTTCCACTAAATTTTGGACCCTAATCGCATAGAATGGGTCCGGGACCAGCCACAACCACTGTTTCCCCCATTTTCCCCATGTTCAAATGAGTCTCCATGCGCCTGGTCCGAGGAATAACCAACCCCTGACAAAGAATTTGCAGCGTTTTTGGTTTAAGATATTTCTTCGAATACGAAATCTGGGGAATACCTCTTCTATACACGGTCCAACCAGTTTACAGAACAGTGACAAGGAAATAAAAGGCTCACGTCGAAAAAAGGCACCTGTCAGCATTAGGGGTGCGCTCCCTCACCTGTAGCTCGGGGTGGTTATTAGGCAACCGACCGAGTTATTCGAATCCATTTGCCGGTTTGGTTCAACACCTGTGGCTAGTCTCATAATGTTTTTAAACAAGATAATCTTCCGCTTATAGCGTTAACGCCATTGCTCATTTCAATGAGCGGAGGTTCGTATTTTATTTCTTGCTCATTAACTTTGCTCGCCATTACGACTCGTTCGTGACTGCGAACCTAAAACCTTCACATCATTAATACTCAATTTCTTTCAGTAGCATCCCAATGATTGCAAAGCTTCTAATAAAATGTTACACTAGACACCTAATTAATGTGGAAAGACCACAACGAAGCCCTATCAATTATGTCGTAATCATTTCAATTTACGATCGAAAGAAACAGGTTAAATACTTTTTTTCTAGCCTGTCACCAAGTCAGGGACCTGTTTTCGGCTCTAATAGGTCCTCGGAACTTGTCAGCCCAGTCGGACCAAATTTGGGCGGGGTAGGGGTCAAAATGTGTATTTCGAAAAATGGATTTTTGTGATTTTTGGCAATCCAGGCGGGGGTATCATTTTCCACTAGATTTTGGACCCTGAATCGATTGGAATGGGTCCCAGAACGATTGGCACCCGCCTGAAGAAGTTATGGGTCAAAATGGGTATGTATCTACCCATTTTGAATGTCTGTTTTCGAGATCTCTGGTACCTAAGCGTGTGGGGTATCATTTTCCGCCAAATTTTGGACCCTAAATCGATTGGAATTGGTCCGGAACCCACCACACCCACAGCTTTCCCCATTTTCCCATGTTCAGAAATGAATTAGAAGAATTAAATTAGTCTCCATGCGCCTGGATTTTATGATCTAGACACTTTGAAAAGCCCAGAAAAAATTTTTTGGGCCGAATCGGAGTGATTGACATTTGGTTGGTTATTCCTTGAATAATCAACCTATGTTTTCATGCAAAAGGTCAACCTCTCCGATTCGGCTCAAAAATTTTTTCTGGACGTTTCATGGTGTCTAGATCAAAAATGTCCAATGTCCGTCCACCGTCCGCGCCATTTTTGGTAGTAGAAAATTTTCTAAAAATCTGAAATTTGGGTCAGGGGTCTGTTCCCGGCCTAGGTCGGTCCTCGAAACTGTTCAGCCTGATCTGACCAAATTTGAGGGGGTAGGGGTCAAAATGTGTTTTTTGAAAAATGGATTTTCGAGATTTTTGCATGAAAACATAGGTTGATTATTCAAGGTATAACCAACCAAAAAAGTCGCCAAATGCGAAGATGAGAAGGCCGCGTCTTGCCGAGAGTGTCGCGGGAACCGCTTGGAAAACAAAGGAGAAGATGAAGTACAAGAAAACGGCGAAGGAGGGGAACGGTGGCGCAAGCAGGACCCGCGGGGGAGGAGGGGAACTGGACACGAAGAAGGGGATAACTCGGGATACGGGAGTAGACGGTGTCTGGCGCCAGGCTCCATCGGCGCCTCACACCTTGGAATCCCGTCTCCCACCTCGGCCTCCACCTTCCCATCTTCCCCTTCGCGTCTTCCCGAAGAGGTCCGCCGCCTTCTCGAACGAACAGGCCTCTCGGCGTAGTAGGACGAAACAGTGGAAGGAGGGACCGCAAGAAGGGCTTGACGTTGTAGAACCCTTCGGGTATCTCTGAGCCAAATATAATATGTTCAACATAAATACAGCGCGTATAATCTAATTGTGAAATGTACACACGCAAGCAAGACAACGAATGTAAATTTCATACCTATTATAGCTCCCTCCTGAGCAGTAAGAATATTTATGAGGTATATAGCTTGATTCACCGAGTCGTTGAAGTTGGTATTTAAATTTTGTTTATTCTTCATATTTGAATGGAGCTATATAATTTAAAAAATATACAATCAATTTTGAATTTTAAAATTAAATTTACTCTTTTAATCTCGGGTTATTATTCCTTGAGTATCCTACCTGTGTAATCATGCCAGAGGCATGATGCTCTCCGATTATCCCCTAAATTTAACAGTTTAAGTTTCAATATGTTCAGATCGAAAAACTGCAATTTCCGTCAGCAGTAGGCCGTACATTGTCCACGCCGATTTTGGTTCTAGAAAATTTTCTAAAAATCTGAATTTTGGGTCAGGACTTTTCCGGCTCCAGTTGGTTCTCGAAACATTTCAAGCCGATCGGACCAAATATGGGTGGGGGTCAAAATGTGTATTTGGAGAAATGGATTTTTGAGATTTTTTTGCAATCTAGGCGTGTGGGGTATCATCTTCTACTAAATTTTGGACCCTGAATCGATTGAAATGGGTCCGGGACCCACCACACCCACTATTTCCCCCATTTTCCCCATGTTTGAATATGTATTTTCGAGATTTCTGGTACCTAGGCGTGTGGGGTATCATTTTCCACTAAATTTTGGACGCTGAATCGATTGGAATGAGCCCTGGACACTCACTGTCTTCCCCATGGCCTTGCTCTAAGGAGTAATAAGCAATTGTGGAAGAATTAACAGAGTTTTACGATCTCCTTGCTAATAGTGTAGTTCGGGTCTAAAACCCTCTAAAGCCACAAAAAAAAAGTGTGTAAAGGCTCTACCTGGGCGCCAATGTGTGCAAGGGTGCAAGGTGGAAATATTTTCCACTACTAATCCATGTATTATGCTTACTGGACTATTTGAACCAACAAAGTAGAGATTTAAACCTACGAATAACGTCCTCTTATGTGCAGCAAATAGTCCGGAAACGACCTCAATCGATTCATCGTGCGGTATGCGTGGCCGTAAAACAAAACTAAGTTGGTCCACGATCCATAAAATTACTGAATTTCTTTCAGACCCGTAGCAGTTCGAACTTCGATGGCCTCTTCTCGAGGAGATGTTGCTCAAGTATTCTTTCTCTTCAATGACTAGAAGGTTGTTACCTTTGAGAAGAGGCGAGAGGACGATCATCCAGCTAATTTGGGGTTTTTCTTCTTTCGACTCCCACTTGAGCCGGGTCGTGGCCGACACCTATTGTCGAATACAAACAATCATTCTCGGTGCCCATTTTTCTCGCCAGAACAAACTAATCACCTTCACGAGCCGGGATACCCACATTGGCCCTAATACCCAACAATCGTCTCTAATCATACATTATGAAAGCAGTTCTGACGATTATTTTGGAGCTGCCTTCGGATATTTCACACATACCTAACTTTCTAATGTTTTTAATGAGGAGGTGAGGTCTCCTTAGTCTTCCTTGAACTGAAACATACGAACCTGTGGAAACACATTTCAAGAATGGAGGGTTTAGAAGTTTGAAAACAACGTCGTGATGTTAATGTTTTGTTTTTTTTTTAACTTAGGTATAGTAAAGCCTCTAGAGGCCTAAAAATTCGCAATTAACGATCATATTGAATTTTTTACTAAAAAACGATGCAAATTGCTACACAGGGGTTGGTTATTCCTCGGACCAGGCGCATGGAGACTAATATAAAAATAAATTCAGCGTCCAAAACCTCTTCCGGTGAGCGCCGATCGTTCCGAGACCAATCTCATTCGATTCAGCGTCCAAAATTTGGTGGACAACGATACCCCACACGCCTAGGTATCAGAAATCTCGAAAACACATTCGAAATGGGTAGATATGCACCCATTTTGACTCATAGCCTCATCCAGAGGGCGCCGATCGTTCCGAGACCAATCTCATTGGAATCAGCATCCAAATGTTAGTGGAAAATCATACCCCACACGCCTAGGTAGCAGAAATGTCGAAAACACATATGCAAACATGGGAAAAATGGGGGAACAGCGGGTGTGGCGGGTCCCGGACCCATTCCAATCGATCCAGGGTCCAAAATTTAGTGGAAAATAATACCCCACTAGATCGCCAAAAATCTCGAAGAAATTGCATTAAAACATAGGTTGATTATTCAAGGCCCGGGAGGAGCCGGAACGCGGTTGCCCTGGGGTGGCGTCTGATCCCCGTGCGGTTTCTTCTGACGACGAGGAGTCCGAGGACGAAGTTGACGAGTCGGCAATACTCGGCTCGGCCGCGGCGGGCGCTGTGAATGCAGGGGCGGGGTACTCTTCCACGTTGTTGTCAGGTCGTGGTGTCGACGATCCTCGAGGGGTGGCGCGATGCGTGCTCGATCCGAATGAGTCGTTGAGGTGGGTCATGGCTTGCAGCCGCTGTTCCATCATGATCACTTGGCAACGCAGGGACTCGACCTCCACCGACCCACCACTCGATCTTGATCTCATGTCCACCCCCGAGTCGCCGACGTTCAAGCTTTCCCCAAGCTCGTCTAGGCAGCGCAGCAGAATCCGCCTCTGTGTTGGCATCCTGTCGCAGGACGC
Source organism: Cyrtorhinus lividipennis (assembly GCA_019603395.1). NCBI lineage: Eukaryota > Metazoa > Arthropoda > Insecta > Hemiptera > Miridae > Cyrtorhinus > Cyrtorhinus lividipennis. Next base: position 25,920,294 of record CM034003.1, on the reverse strand, counting down.
GACCAGCTTGCCCAGCCCCATGATGACCGTGGAGGTGACGGCCAGCCACTCCGTACTTCCGGGCTCCAAGTCCGTGCTGCCCACCGACGACGGTACCCGCGCCCGAGGTAGCGCCATAGTCTTTTGGTGTCGTTCGCTGATCTCCTATTTTCCCACTATACCCTGAAACATACAAACCGGCCCTTCTGTTAGTCTCCTCTCACGCTCCGACTCACCCGTTGTACATCAATCAATGGCTCATTTATCATGCAGACAACCTCCCTCTCTGCACAGAGCCAGACGCTGAACAACAACCCTGGATTTTAGCTACCATTACAAGGGAAAACAAAGGAAAAGAGGGGGGGGGGGGGGGCAAGGCAGTCCTGTCCCGACCCATGAGGCACGGTCATTAATCAATAAGGTAAGTACTTGTGTTGTGCATTTTATTCTACAGGTAAGACATTCCCTATTCTATTTCACAAACTACGGGTATACCACAAAACTTGAAAAATTATTATTTTTTTTTTTTTTTTTTTTTTTTTTTTTTTTTTTTTTTTTTCAATTGCTTCATCCCGTTCTAGGTGTTGACATCTTCCCCGCGTGGAGCTGCGCGTAGTCGATCGTTTTGCGCCTTGGTCTTAGCCCGTATGGACTGGACGCCGTCCTAAGCGGAATCGGGATTCGGCTGGAGGATCTTCCAGGGCCCTGGGCCCCAGGTTCAGGATTTTCTTCGGTCCGTACTGGTTCCGGCCATTCCAGGGGGTCCAACAACCATGTCCCTCCGCTATCTTCGCTAGGTGGAGGGGCAGGGCTCTCGGGTGGGCGCGATTCCTCCGCTACGTCGGGGGTGACGGCGTCGTCTGGCACGCTGTTGATAAACGCTGGCTTGAGCCTGCTGAGGTGGTAACGCGTGGTCTTCCCCAGGACATCCTGGACCTCGTAATTGACATCGGTCAATTTGCGGGTCACACGGAGCGGTCCTTTCCAGGGGCTCCAGAACTTCTTCACTGTGCCTGGCGGGGCGACGAGCTGCTGGGCATACACTTGTTGGCCTATCTGGAACTCCCGAGAGTGGCGTCGCTTGTTGATTGCCTGCTCACGGGTGTGCCAAGCGCGCCTCAACTGTCGCTCGGCTTCCAAACGGACCCGCACCATTTCCTGGTGTTGATCCTTCGAGGGCGATGTTGCTTCCCGTTTCATGCTGATTTCGGTTAGGTGCGGCATTCTCAGCTCTCGTCCGAAAACCAGGTGATTTGGTGAATAGCCCGTACTACAGTGGGGAAGGCTGCGGTAGGCAGCTAGTGCCAAAGGCAAGGCGGCTTCCCAGTCCCGGGTTTTGCGTCTCAGTTTCGCCACCAGGTTTGCCAGGGTGCGATGGAATCGCTCACATACTCCGTTGGCCTGTGGGTGGTAAGCGGAGGTGTGGACGTGGCGTATCTCCCAGGTATCGCAGAGCTCCTTGACGACCCCAGAGATGAAGGCGGCGCCTCGGTCAGAGACGAGCCTCTCAGGTGCACCATGGGTTGGTAGGTACTTCGTGGTCAATACGCGAGCGGTTGTTACTGCTGTGCAATCTGTGGTGACATAAGCCTCTGCGTACTTGGAGAACTGATCGATTACCGTCAGGATGTATTTGGTACCCCCTCGACCAGGTAGAGGCCCAACAAAATCAATACCGACAATTTGACCAATTCGGGTCGGTATATCGGGTTTTTGGATTGGTGGTGTCAAATTTGGGGGAGTGTTCCTCTCCTGGCACTCCTGGCATTTCTGGACGAACTCTCGGACGTCACGTACCATCTTCTTCCAGTACCCGTACCGTCTTGCGACTCGGGTGGTTGTTTCTATGCCAGGGTGCCCGGCCCACTGATGTTGATGACAATTGGTCAGGAACCAGCGCCGCATGGTGGATGGAATCAGTGGCACCGTGATCCGCTGGCCATCCACATCGACCTCCTTCCTCCAGACTTCTTCCTCCTTCTTTAGTCGATGCTTCTCTGGGTCAGCAGTCAGGGTGGAGATCCAGGGGTCCAAGGATTGGGCTGCTATCAGAAGTTCCTTTGGCATACTTAATATGATGGCGCCAACAGGAACACGGCTCAGGCCGTCTTTGACCAATTGGGAGTCGGGTCCTGCCAGATGAGTCAGATGCTGATGCACCTGGTGCTCCAATTCAGAGGTTGAAGGGGGATTGTCCCAGATCTCGATTGGGAACTCTGCTACATCGGACATTGGAGGGTGTACCACTGGCTGCTTTCTGGGTGGTGTTGGTTCGGTGGTCAGTTGGCCTTGGTGGTTGTCGTTGACGCGAGGTTCAGAGGCTTTGGTAGATGTTGAAGCGACTGTTGGCCCGCCCTGGCAGTTGTGGTCGGTGTCGGGTTTTGGGGCTTGAGCGGTTTTCTGGGCTTTTCGCGCCATCCCGTCGCCCTTCAGTTGACGGATGTGCCTGAGGAGGTCCGGGTCAGTGGCGACCACGCCGATGGAGATCATCTTCCCAGTGGCGGGTTCCTTCATCTCCACTACGCCGATATCCGGGCGTATGCCAAGGGGTAATTTCCTCAGGAGGTCCAGTCCGATCAGATCCAAGCCGGAGTCAGGTCGTCGGAAGACATAGAATGGGTGTGTAATTGTAACCGGACCAATGGTGGTACGTACCTCCTGGATCCCCAGCACGGGCAGTGGTTGTCCGTCGGCACCCCATAGCTCCAACGTTGTTGGGCGGATGTCAATGCCAGGCACAGGTCTTGATAGGACAGACACTGCAGCACCAGTATCCACGACCATTCGCCGGGATTCCTTCCCCAAGCCGGCGGTGATCAGTATCATGGGCCTCATGACACAATTCACAGCGGTCTGGTAGGACACCAGCTCGTCTCCGCGGACTTCGACGATTGGTTCGTCCTCATTATTTGTCGTAAGATTGGCTTGGGTTTCCTGGGTTGTGCTGATGTTTCTGACCTGGTGCATTCGTGGATTTGAGATGGGCAGGGTCTTCTTCTTCTTAAAGCACTCAGCCTCCAGATGGTCACGGGATCCACAGAAATTGCAGAACAAGGCTGCGTAGAGTCCGTGGGGACAACTCACTGGAAAGTGGGAAAGATCACCACAGTACATGCAGGGCAGCACCGGGACGGTCGGTGGTAACTTCGTCGGCACCGGTCTCAACTGGTGATCGCCGAACGTGGCCGGTTTGTTTGGGTAACGAGGTGGGCTTCTGGTTTTTCGCAGGCAGTTTGCTGCAAAATGCCCTGGTTCTCCGCAAGAGTAGCATTTCTTGGGCTCCGAAGGTCTTGATCCGCTGACAGCGGTTATGTCCCATCGAGCATCGTAGTCCTGCTTCGCTCTCATTACGTCCTCCCATCCCTCAGCCCGCTCCACTGCATCCTCCAAGGTGTCCGGAGGGTTACCCTGCAAGTAGAGATGGAGTTCTTTCGGTTGTCCGCGGACAAAAGCGCTGAGTGCCTTTCGTCTTGTCCATTCCCGACGTTGAGCATCGTTCAGGTTGGGTTCAGTTCGGACAGCCGATCGTGCCGTGGCCAGAAGTCGTTCTGCGAACCGTCGGATGGACTCGTCGGGGTCTCTCTGGGCTGTCCAGAGTCGTATGGTTGCCTTCTCGGGACTTTCCTCGCCATACCATGCCAGTATGGCCTTCTTCACTGTCGTGTATGGGGTTTCGCCAAGACCATCCTGGAGGAATCGCTTGGCTCCACCTTTCAGGCGGGTACGAAGGAATCGTAGTCTCCTGTGTTCGTCAAAATCTTGGGTTGCTTGCTCCACCTCCTGGAAGAACACGGATGCCGTGATAGCATCCGGCTCATCAGGGTTCCATGTGTCGACTTCCATGAACAACGACCGCGGAATGCCGGAGGCAGCAGGTTCACGGAAAAAGGCGCCCAGTTTGTTCATTGCTTCCGTCACGGCGTTCATCATGGCTTCGCCCTCGACTGATGGGCTGCTGTTTTGGTGCATTGTCGCGAACTCACTTGTTGAATAAAAAAAAAAAAAAAAAGACTAAACAAAAAGAATTATAGAACCGATAGATCACTTTCTTGCGCACCAAGGACCGATAATTTCCCCACGAATCGAGAAAGGACTTCCCAGTTGGTAAGAGCTATGACGGGTCTGGAATCGGGATGTCAATTGGAGCTGAAGGCTCCCGGAACAGTCCCGGAACAGAGGGCCTCGGGACAAGTCTCGGAACAGTCCCGGAACAGACCCGGAACAGACCCGGAACAGAAGTCTCGGAACAAGTCCCGGAACAGTCTCGGAACAGAGGGCCTCGGAACAGTCTCGGAACAGAGGGCCTCGGGACAAGTCTCGGAACAGTCCCGGAACAGACCCGGAACAGTCTCGGAACAGAGGGCCTCGGGACAAGTCTCGGAACAGTGGGCCTCGGAACAAGCCTCGGAACAGTCCCGGAACAGACCCGGAACAGTCTCGGAACAGAGGGCCCCGGGACAAGTCTCGGAACAGTCCCGGAACAGACCCGGAACAGTCTCGGAACAGAGGGCCTCGGAACAAGCCCCGGAACAGTCCCGGAACAGTCTCGGAACAGAGGGCTACAGTGAGAGTGATGCTACTAAATAAATGAGCCAGTATCTAAATTTCGATTTGTGGAAAGAAAGAAAAATCCTAGACACGGATTTGAAGTCAATTGACTCCTCACTCGCTTCCTCACACTCGGGCCGATTTGTTTGTTTCTTACAATTTCAAATTTCGGAATCTACAACTAGCACAATTTGAATTTCAAGATTATAGAACGCGACCCAATTCCTTCAGAGCTTTTTCTCACCAATATTCACCTGGTCAAGATCACTTGTTGTGGATACGACAGAAATCGAGATTTCTGAAATATCCCACCGCTTGCCACCAAAAGATGTAACCCGCCGTTTTCACCTAACGGGCTAGGGATCCAGAAATAGACCTAGGCGAATAAATTAGTGGGAGACTAAAGACTTTCACTTACCGTCCGGAATGTCGGAGATGGTCGGTCATAGACGCCAAGTACACCTGAATTTACCAAGCTCTGAGGAATGGGGTTTCGTGATTGAAAGACAAGGGTTCAATATTGGCTTATAATAACGCAATTGTCAGAAATATGAAATACGGAATGTCTCGGCCGAGAAGGATACTGACTATTACTTAATCTAATTATTGAGTAGGTAGAAGTGAAGGGCTGAAGGCCAAATGAATTTATGAAGTAGCTGAAGGCTCAGGAATGTTTGATTTGGAATAACGGAAAAATAAAAGTGATTTGCTAATGTCCTCCCCTAATTTCCTGTTACTTTTCCTACGACAGACAAAATACTAAATACTACGGTTACAACATACAATTCTCTGATCAGCTTTCTGGTGACTAAACGTCAGGGCTTGGGCCAGATTTAAAGAGTCGACTTTCGCGTTGCTAGGGTACGAGACAGAGTTATTTCGCCACTTACGTGCACCAACTCCTTCGGATGGAGACAACAGGGTGATGTTCTCTTCACTGCTCGGCTTCGGTCAGGGGAACGCCGTCCAGGCCGGAGGAGGCGAGGCTCTTTCCGACGGAGGTCCGACGACTGGCGGTGCGTGGGAGACCTGGACTATTGGCCGTCGAATCGGGCGCGAACGGATCAACACTCGGGTCCGACGGGGAATTTTCAGTTCGTATAAGGGCCCACTGTTACGGGAGAGGAATTGGCTGATCTCCCAATTCCCGAGTTCTCACCCTGAAGGAACCACGATACACTCGTTCCCTCAGGTCACTTTCACAACACCGGGTTCACAAGGGGTTGACCTGCTACGCGTCGGTTGTTCCGCTTCGATGTTCCGGTTCACTTCACTACGTTCCGCCTTGTCCTCACGGGATTACGGCAAACGGGGATTCCAACTTTCCTTCTCTTGAGTTCGGATACGACTGCTCGATGTTCCTTCTCCCAGTCCGCTCGTCAAGTCGCCTTCCCCTTCTACTCCTCCCTGGGTGTCTTGCGCCGCCCATCGCCTACCCAATCCAATGAGGACACGCCTTCCGCCCAGCTGGGGTTAGGCGCTTGGAGGGGAGAGGGGTCGTTCCGTCCCCCGCCGCCGAAGTTTCTTGACGGGGCGCTTGGAATCTGCCGCCCCGTTACAGTAGGTTTAGCTGTTGGGTCGCTAACGATGAGGTTGACCGCTGGCCGACGCGTGAATCAGCCGCCCACGTGCTTTCCACCCTCGACTTTTCCCTCAGATCGCTACTTAGTGGTTTGACGCGGGGGCGGACGCTAACCTGCCATTAGAGGCTGTCTTCCAACTAGAGGACCAACGATCTACACACAAAAAACGCAAAGATAGTTGGTTACATGGGTCGCAATGGCGTTTAGTGGTTTGGCTACTGGTCGAGGAAGAAGGTTATAATGAGCCCGAAGGCGTAGTTTTGGTCGCGAGGCCAGACAACGTGTTTTTATCACGAACGAGACGTTATTATTACTGTAGAAGGGTTGTAGTCACAACCCTGTATCCGTGTGTATTGCAAAGAGTTGTGTCCACATGTTTGCTTTGGTGGATTTTAGTCCATAGACGAACCTATTCGAAGGTTCCATTATTCAGATCACCTACGACGAGTCGATTGCAAGTATGAAAACATACAGGAGAATTCACTGGCGTAGGGTGTACAGGCGGTTGGCTTGGGTTTTGGTTGGTTATTCCTTGAATAATAATGTTGTAGAGGGGGGAGGGGGTCAAAATGTGTTTTTTGAATAATAGATTTTCGAGATTATTGGCGATCTAGGCGAGTGGGGTATCATTTTGGACGCTGAATCCAATGAGACGGGTCCCGGAACGATTGGTGCCCTCTGGAGGGTCTATGGGTCAAAATGGGTGCCGATCTACCCATTTCGGATGTGTGTTTTCGAGATTTCTGGTACCTAGGCGTGTGGGGTATCATTTTCCTCTAAATTTTGGACCCTGAATCGATTGGAATGGGTCCGGTACCCACCACACCCACTGTTTTCCCCATTTTGCTCATGTTGAAGAAATGAGTCTCCATGCTCCTGCTCCGAGTATTTAATGAGTTTCATTGGTATTCAGATTAAGGCGTACATTATTACATAATTCTCACTCACAACTTCACTTCAAGTGGGACTAACACTCTAATTAGAGTTTTTTCACCATGAATAAAAATCCGACTACTTCCTTGAACTAATCTGCCAGAAAAAGTTATGAAATCACAAAAGATAGATGAACACTTTTTCCAACAATTACATTCTGTCATGAACGGAAAACTACTTGTCTTTATGTTCCGCAAAAATATGGATGTTAGTAAAACGCATCCATAAATTTTTTTTTAATGTTGAATTTGCAACATTAATTTGTACATTCAAAGTCATTCGAAATGAATTTGCTCGTCTCCCGTTTTGTGGTAATAATTTTTCTCTAATTTCTAAGCCACCACCGCAACGACAAAAGTGAAAATGTTCCGCCGACTGCATTTTTCCGCAGGTGTTAGTTTGAGGAAGGCCTTGATATTTCTTCCATAATTGGGCCTCTTGCAAATTTATAACAGTTTCAAAGGGCAGCTCGTGTAAATTACCCGGTTCTAGATTCTCCAGGTTGATGAGGAAAGCGAAAACTACGGTTCGGAAGCACCTGCTTTATTTGGTGTCCTTTCGACAAAAGTGAGAAGGCCGGAGGGACACCTGAACTGAAGTTCCCGTACAAGGTTCGGCCCCAGTTGGACCATTTTGAGCGGAAGCTGCTTGTTTCCTGTCGAGTTATCAATCGCTGCAGGTATTGAGGAGACTCACATATGCAAATCTTCCTAATTGCAATACATGAATGAAGGAACACACTCATTACCGTCTGCAGATATGACCAGATCCACCAAGGAGAGATTACTATTACCCCAACATGGATCTCAGACGATGAGTAAGACCTAAGACGTATCATGTGGTTGTATACCAAGCTTTTAAGCTTATAAGCAGACCTATTTTCGTACTTATGACCATATTTTAGGATTAAATTACCAAAACAGTAGAATTTTTTTTCACACACACATAACCATAAAGCAACCGTCAAGTATCGCATTTATAATATTAAAAATTAAGCGCTAATTAAGTTTCTACAAATATTTCAGGATAACTGTATATTAAGGAATACTTGCAAAAATGTAATTAATTGTCGAATTTATAGCTACACTTCAGCTGCATATCTATGGTACGAAATAATGAAGAGATGCTGCAATGGAAAATGATACGACCCACGCATTGATTTCCAAAAGTTTCGAAAAAACCATCTTCAAATTGGCAACTTTCATCAATCCTTGGTTTTCTGCAACCGGGCTGATATGTTTTGTGGAATAACTAGAGACCAAAATGTCAAATTCTTTTAGGAAAATTCTAACTGTTTCAATTCAAAATTCAAATTTTTTCGAATCGAATGGATGGACCATTGGCATGAAAACATAAGTTTATTAATTAGTAGAGAATATAATTACCATAAAATATAACAATCAACGGAGTATTCTCATTGGTCAAAAACGCTGCAAATTCTTACATTGGGGTTGGTTATTCCTCAGACCTGGCGCATGGACTAATTTAAAAAATCTGCAAATTCTTACACACGGGTTGGTTATTCCTCGAATGGGGGAAACAGTGGGTGTGGCGGGTCTCAGACCCATTCCAATCGATTCAGCGTCCAAAATTTAGTGGAATATGATACCCCACACGCCTAGGTAGCAGAAATCCCGAAAACACATATTCAAGATGGGTGTATCTATGGGGCACTACGACACTAATTTACTAATATAATATTGAGAAAACGTAGGTAATTTAGAAGGCTATTATAATAATTGTATTAAATTGAATTGAATGGTACGAATAAAAAGCTCGGACAGTAAAAAGAATTGTAGGCAACTGCTCAAAATTGGTTGCTAAGTTTAACAGCTGGTTATAAACAACAGGATATGACGATGTGTTTTGTTTGTCTATTTGGCTGAAGTCACCCACATGGGTAATAAATACCCAATTTGACCCATTACTTCTTCCAGTGGGTGCCAATTGTTCTAGGACCCATTTTATCGGATTCAGCGTCCAAAATTTAGTGGAAAATGACACCCCACTCGCCTAAATCACCCAAAATCTCGAAAATCCATTTTTCAAAAAACACATTTTGACCCCTACCCCCCCCAAATTTGGTCCGATCGGGCTGAAAAGTTTCGAGGACCCATCTCGGCTGGGAACAGACCCCTGACCCAAATTTCAGATTTTTAGAAAATTTTCTACTACCAAAAACGGCGTGGACAATGGACGGCGGACGGCGGACGGACATTGACCTTTTTTGATCAGGACATCATGAAACGTCCAGAAAAAAATTTTGAGCCGAATCGGAGAGGTTGACCATTATCATGAAAACATAGGTTGATTATTCAAGGAATAACCAACCAAAATGGATTCAGCATCCAAAACCTCTTCCGATGAGCGCTAATCGTTTTGGGACCCGTCTCATTGGATTCAGCGTCCAATATTTGGTGGAAAACAATACCCCACACGCCAAAGTCGCCGAAAATGTCGAACATGGGGAAATGGGGGAAACAGTGAGTGTGGCCGATCCCGGACCCAAATTTCAGATTTTCAGAAAACTTTCTACTATCTCCTCGAAACTTTTCAACCAGATCGAATTTAGGTGGAGTAGGGGTAAAAAAAGTGAATTTCTAAAAATGGATTTTTTTAGATTTTATACAAGCTAAGTGCCATTTTCCACTATATTTTAGACGCTGAATCCAATGAGACGGGTCCCGGAACGATTAGTGCCCTGTGGAGGGTCTATGGGTCAAAATGGGTGCCTATCTACCCATTTCGAATGTGTGTTTGCGGGATTTCTGGTACCTAGGCGTGTGGGTTATGATTTTCCACTAAATTTTGGACCCTGAATCGATTGGAATGGGTCCGGGACCCACCAAACCTACTGTTTCCCCCCATTTTCCTCATGTTGAAGAATTTAATCTCCATTTGCCTGGTCCGAGGTCTAAAATAAACTCCATGTGCCTGGTTCAGGGAATAACCAACCAAAATGGCAGTACTTCTTTATCCGTTTGTATTTATCCGTTGTAAGTTCACTCTACCTAATTTGCGCGAGAGTAATCAAAACCAGTAAGCCAGCAACATAATTTATTGCGATACTGTAACATAATCACAAAGGCGAAATTAGAATTTCAAGTAAATTCGTGAAGAGTGAAACTTGATATTGTGACGAAAATGTTGAACAGGCGGTAGTTGCCGTACGACTGATGAGAGCGTTGGTCTGGAACCGGCAGGATCAATGCGATGTGACGAGATGAATCGATGAGATAAGCGGATACAAGTGAGATTGTCTCTGGGCGAAAGTCCAAAATGCAGCTATCAAATAATGAGAAGGCGAAATTGAATAGTTTATTTCAGAAACAACATAAGTCACCAATCATCACTTTTGGGAAATCAGTAAAAACTGAATAGACTATGAACCCATCAAATAAAAATTTGAAAAAAATGTATATCATAACTCTAGGTTGCTTGGATTGAATGAATATGAAAGCCAGAAAAAATATTGAAATATAAGTGGTGTTATGGTAGTTTAAAAGTATTTGACTTATGTTGTTTCTGCAATAAACTATCTTTACCATTGTAAGTTGGGTTATTTCTCCAATGAAACTGAGTTTTATATATGAATTTATAGTGTATTTCGTAGATAGAAATAAAAAGTATGATAGAAATAAAAATTAAAAAACATATTAGATTAATTTCAATGGGAATTAAAGTTCCTTTTTGCTACTTTAATCATCATTATTGGCAAGAGGTTCTCTTTCACAGGTTGGCCAAGCAAATATTTCATTATAAAAGTCCTGTATTTCTTCTTCATTTGGTAGGTAGTCCTTGAGCTTCTTAATATCACTTATTTTGGTGTGGAGTATGGGAATAAATCCTTCTGGGTAGGCTACTGCGTCTGGGAGAGTGATAACATCTGAATATGTGTTCCGTAAGCGAAAAGTGTGGCTCTCAAGCCCATCAATATAGCGATGAGCTGAAAGAGTTCCTTCATTAGAATTTGAATGCGTGAATTGCATGAACTTGCTGATCTTCAAATTCACTTTATCTTCTCTAGGGACATGTCTCCCCATTGTTTCAATCGACAGCATATTTTTTTTGTAGAACTTTGGCCACCAACTTTTAAAATCAATAATGTTCTCAGAATTTGGAATTTCAACAATAAATTTGTCTTTAGGACTTGACTCAATGATGAGTTCAATACACTGTTTAAGAGTGTATATCCTGTCACATTTCTTGATCTTTCTCTTCAGAACAGCAAAATCTCTGTCGCAAGGCAAGAATGTGTGTCCTCTTATTGGGAGCCATATTACATGTATTATTTTGGATATAACTTTTATTTCAATAGAGAAGTTTTAATAAAGCAATCACAAAGACTGGAACAATATCAGTTGTAAACAAACATAACCTCAATGCTAAAAAGCGCCGGACGCAGTGCTTGTCATGTGACCTCTCTATCAGCTGTAGCACAGAAACAACACAAGTCACTGACTGGTGTTGTTTCTGCACCAAATGAAATCTTCAGACCGTTCAAAAACCGTGTAGAATGGCTTGACTGGTGTTGTTTCTGCATGAAAAGATGTGGGTTCATACATAGATACCTAATAAACTCTTAACTCAAAATGGCCAAAAATGTGACTTATGTTGTTTCTGAAATAAATCATTCAATTATCACATATATATTTTTCAGATTCATTAATTTTAGCTGTATTCGTATTATTGCTCCCCGAAAGTTTTAATTTTTTGTTATTATTTACGTACGTATACGCACTGTTACATTATTCTCCTCTCAATGGTTTATCCCATAGCTATAGACTCATTTAATATCAATCATTTGATCTTACGAGGTTAGCGTTCAGGAAAACTGACCCAGTCACATAGGAATATCATTTTGAGACAATCTTCCAGCCCAGCGATGAATAGACGCAGATCAGTGAATCGAATATTCAACGAATACACAATCCATTGTGGCAAGATGATTGAAGACGAGGGCCGATGTTTCCAATTTCGAGACTGATAATTTATTATAACGAAACAAACTCGTGATCCACTCGTAGGAGCGTTTTAGAGACGCCAACTTCGACTAGAAGATCGGTTGGTTATAAGGTTGCTTTGGAGAGGCTCTCAATCATCTTCCTACTTAAGATTGGCACGGAAGTCGCAGGCTTAGGGCCGATCTCGGGTGTTGGCACTCGCTCAGAGGCGGTTAAGGGTTTCTCGCTGCTCTTTTATTTTTTCTTTATTTTTTTCTTTTTATAAATTCGAGAGGCGGCGCCAACAGAGGACGAAGAGAACCAGGTGGGTGTTGTGTCTGGCGTTTCGGTTAAAACCTTTCGGGCTTCGGTCCAAATAGACACAATAGCCGTGAGCCGAACTTAGGGACCTCCGATGAAGGGGACGAAGGCAGGTTGTTTGCCAGGCTCGGATTTAGCTGCCCCCAGACGCGTCGGCCAAAGGCGCTTGCCCTTTCTATTGAGGTATTCTGACATTTGCGATCGGCTTTCTCGTCACCCTCAACTAACTCGTTTCTTCTCCACCGCATACATTTCATTAATTCAGCCTTTAGCTCACAAATTAATTAATAAAATGATCCCCGTCGAAAACGCTGCAAATTCTGTAAGAATCGGCGGGTGCCGGACCCATTCCAATCGATTCAGGGACAACATTTAGTGGAAAATGATACCCCACACGCCTAGGTACCAGAAATCTCAAAACCACATAGTCAAAATGGGTTGATAGATACCCATTTTGACCCATAACTTCTTCCAAAAAATGGATTTTCGAGATTTTTGCAATCTAAGTGTGTGGGGTGTCATTTTCCACTAAATTGTGGACGCTGAATCCAATGAAAAGGGCCCCAGAACGATAGGCACCCTATAGCTATGGGTCAAAATGGGTACGTATCTACCCATTTTGGATATGTGTTTTTGAGATTTCTGGTACCTAGGCGTGTGGGGTATCATTTTCCACTAAATCTTGTACCCTGAATCGATTGGAATGGGTCCGGGACCCGCACCAACTGTTTCCCCATTTTCCCCATGTTGAAGAAATGAGCCTCCATGCGCCTGTTCAGAAGAATAACCACCCCGAGTGTTCTTTTTCTTTTTTATCACTTTTATCGCAAGCGAGGGAAACTGCACAAATTATACCATATTTATGTGACAGAGACTCATCCTTTTTCTTAATTTCATGTGTACATTTTTCTGGTTGGGTCCAGGGGTTGTACCAAACCTTGGTAGATATTCAAGTAAAAAATACGTCATTCATTTATTCTGCACACTGAGTCATGAGATGTTGAAATTTCCCTTGAAAAAAAAAAAAAAAAAAAAAAAAAAAAAATGAGAAAATTTTCCGTTGAAATTTAACACCGAAAAACACTTGTGTTGTAGGTGAGGGATGGCGTGTGCAGTAGCAGGCAGACTCTGGGAGGAGGAGGTCGGGGGGCGGCCTCCAAAGACCGTCTTGGAGCCCCTCGACCGGAAACGGAAGAGCTCCACCTCGGAGGCGCCGGCTGAGAAACGGCGTCGGAAAAGGAGCCCGTTCCGCCCGTGGACTCCGGAAAGGGAAAAGTCGGCGCTTGACGACAAAGACGCTCTTCAGCGGGCGTCGCCGGATTCCCCGTCGGTCGGGCAGCCGACTTTGGCCGATATGACGTCCGAAGAGACGAAATGTTCCATGTCTTCGGCCGTCAGCGGCAAGTCGGAGAGGTCCAAATCACCTAATCCTGGCCAATCCACGCTAACACGACGGAATTATAAGAATATGACCAGGTAAGGCCACCATTTTTGAAGAATACAAGGAATCATCCCCCATGTAAATTTGCAGAGGATCTTGCATGTCTTTGTGTGTTTTTTTCTGGAGTTAGTTTCACGTCTGAGTCCAAAGTGGTAGGCTTTGCATTTTTTTTGGGTAGAACCCCCACCTCTCGCAGAACACTTAACAAGGAGAGTTTCCGTTGTTGTTCATGATTTTTGTGGTTCATTCTCGCCGTTTCCTGGTGTTTAAGTATGGCCAGTATAAAGAAATATTCAAACCCGATAGATCATCTCTCAGCCACTCCGACAGCGAAAATACTGCTGAGAGACAATTTTCTAATGGTAATGAAAACCTACCCCATCACTTGGAAATGCAAGCCAGGTGTGCCTCCTGTGACAGAGTCGTAAGCCCTGCGAGGGTAACTGCACAACCATAACAGTGTCCTCAACCACGACATTGCTCTTCCCAGTAAAGTTAAGAGGCATATCAGGCTGGACCTTCCAACTACCTTAGGCTGGCCATACACGTTGCGGTATACTGGAGAGGTATACCTGCGCAGGTATTCCTCTCCGGTATACCCGTACAGCCATGAGCTCACACACGTTACAGTAAACCGGATGGGTGAAGGATGTTTAGTTAGAGAAATGGTGAGCAAACAAGATGACATGATTTAATGATGATCCTTTAACCTTGCAACAAGTCTGTCATAAGCAGCCTCTCTCAGATCACGGTCATCGTACTCCTTGCTCTTAATTCGCCATAAACAGGGTTCTGATCTGTAGATTTCAATAAATTCCTCTAAAGTCTTGTGCAGGTCACATGCGCAGGTAATACCTCTCTGGTATACTGCAACATGTATGGCCGGCCACGTGCGGAGTCGTGGAAGTGGTCAGGTGTCCTCTAGTGAAAGAATTGGAACTCGTTCTGATTATATTGCTCATGGCTCCTCATTTCCTCACTGTCTTGAGTGGAGACGGGTTCAGCCTGCAGCCAGCGCAAAAAACTTCTTATTCGGCTGGCCCATTCACTATTCTTTCAAATTACATATTTTCACTATTCTAGTAGCAACGACGTCCAATGGTCGATCCTTGATGGTCAAACAGGACCCGGTCAATTCACCATTGCAGGACCGTGGGTAGCAATTTCCAGTAGTCCAGCAAAACAGTTCATTCTTCAACCACTGCGATCCTTGAATACTAAATCCCCCCTCCCCCTGGCAAATGTCCTTTGCACACCTATGTTTATTCATTGTCATGTGGACCAAAAAAAGTAAAAACACACATGTCACAACTGCAGCAGTAGGCTGCCTCCACTGAAGGCCTATGCAGTCTGCTTCAACCAAATGCTAGACCAGTATGCTTTGGCTGCAGGTCTGACCAGTCCGCGTCAATTGAATGTCTGCCCTAACCCGTATCGGCTTATTCTGACTGTAAATTATGATTATTATTATTTTTTGTTTTCTACAGAGAGAGACGGATTGAAGCTAACGCCAGAGAGCGTACTCGAGTTCACACCATCAGCGCCGCTTTTGACAATCTTCGAAAAGCAGTCCCAGCCTATTCTCACAATCAAAAACTCTCCAAATTGGCAGTTCTCAGGGTGGCTGCCTCCTACATACTCACATTGTCGAGAATAATTGACAAAGACTACTCAACAGATCAGAGTGCTCCGAGTCTGCAAACGTGCGTTGAATCAATCACAAACACCATACAAATGGAGGGGCGGCTGAAGAAGAAAAAAGATGACTAAATGATTATATACTTCATTTGCAATGTATTGGGGGCATGGTGAACAACTTAAACTGGAGTAATTTGGCAAAGTTAATGTCATTAATGCAGGAAATGTCCTTGAAATGTTCAAAGTAGGAGAACAAAGAGCAATGATGTAGCAAGAAATATGTATGATGTACTCACTTTGAGATAACAATGGACGCCTTGATATGAGTAGAGTGAATAAGGAGTTCCATATTCGCAAATGGGGTGTACTGACATTTATGAATTTTTATGTAAAATTTGAACATGAGGGATTAAGCGTGCTCAGATTTTCCTCAAAATGTTAGGGGGAAAAATATCACATTTTGGTGAAGTAACGTTGGCTGATATTGGCTTCCTATTAGGACCCTTGTGTATGACACAATGCTGATATCAATTTTCCTAGCCCCTGGCAGTTTTCTGTTTGTAGAGGTGCGAGTGGTTGCCACCAGAGCGCAGTCTTCAGCTCAGATTGATAAGCTTCAAGGTACGTCTTAACAGATGCCGTCAAAGATCATTTCTACCCTTGTGTGAGTAAAGGAAGCACTTCCTAAAAACGTTATACAGGGTGACCACGGGAAGTATTTACTTTTTGAAAACAGCAAAAAAGTGTTAATTTTTTTAACAAATGTATTAACTTTTCTGACAAGTTTGTTAGGATATGCCATTTAATTTAACGTGCAAAAATAAGGTCAGGAAGGTGACGGCCATCTTCTCTGATGCAGTTTTCAATTCTGTTGAGGAAGCTCTGCACTAGCTGTAGTGTCTCGGTGATTAGAGCCACCTCTTCACAAATTGCCTTCTTCAAATCTTCCAAATTACGAGGTTTGCGTTGAAAAACTTTGCGTTGAAAAACTTTGCGTTGAGGTCGGGAGAACGAGGAGGCCAGGGCACATCTCCAAATCTTGAAATGGCATGACCTGGAAACAAGCTTCGCAGCAACGTCATCGAAACTTGCTGTGTGTGCAGCAGCTCCATCTTGCTGGAAGCATATGTCCTGTTGCAAGGTGCGTGCCGTCGAGCTGAACGACCAGGTCTCCTAATCATTGCTGTTCTCACTCTGTCTCACTGTTCGTGTAGCGCCAGGTTCTTCGCCATAATGTTGCCTGTGGTCCGAAAACTTGTAACCCATTTCATAATCGTTGGTCAGGTAGGCACGGCTCTATGCCGTCCAACGTTGAGCCGCTACCACTGAATCATTGTTTCTTACATAAGAATCGTACGTAAACACGCAATGTTGAACCACGGCTCCATTGCGACCATGGACATGGAATGCATTGCGACTGGAATATGGCCACAGCTTGGGAGGTGAATGACTGCCCATCCCCCTATGATTTGCCAAGGCCGAGTACAGTCGCATCAAAAATGTAAATACCTGGTCACCCTGTACCAAACTATATTATATATCACAATAAATCCATCTTTTCTCTCAGTAAAAGAGCCCAAAATATGCCTGTTTTTCCCCTCGGGTACACCCTATCCTACTACTGTATCTTCAATCCAAACACGTTGAGAGTTCATACATGAAAAATTTTATCTGTGATGTAGTTTTAAAATATATTTAGAAAAGTACTATAATAACATTCATTGTTGAAATGTCGATGGTAAATATTCGCCGATTATTTATAAAAATGTAAGGCAGACTCGAAATGTGACGCCAATTTGTACTTTTCGCAACTCAAAGACATAATTACTCACTATCGTTATGTTGTGCCTGTCATCTAACGCTTGAAATTTTTGGGGAAACCTCATAACGAATCACCCTTTGTAAATAAACGAATATTATTTTCCGTCCACTGTGTCAATAAATACGAGATATTTTTTTCAGAAGAGAAAGCGAAAACAAGTACAAAGTACCTAAATAAGAATATCGTTAAAGTTAGATTTCGAATAGACTTAATGAATGGACGAAAGTATGAGAAAATTTTATTATATTTTATGAAGACTGAATACAAGTAGGACTGGATAGTGCGGCTCACACTAAAAAATGCCATCCGCTTGAATAAAATAAGAGATTTTTACTATAAATTGCTTCCACTTGATGTGTAAAAAGATGTTTATGTGGATGTAAGTGCGAATTTGTAATCTCGTATATCTCGTACGTACTACGTGTAAATACTGAAAATAAACTTTATAGATTGTTAAAATTTTGTTCTCAACAGACCCGATAGATCATCTCTTGACACGCTCGCTGCGGGTCACGCGCTCAGCGCGTGAGCTCTGTTCCAATGTGTGCGTCGCACGCGCCTGGCGCGTGAATGTAGCCTTCACTTCAGATCGCTCCTCCAGTATACCAGAAAGTGAAATGGAACATATTTCTACTTCCCGCACTTTTCTACTCCGATAGCGAAAATACTGCTGAGAGACAACGTTCTAATGGTAATGAAAACTTACCCCATCACTTGGAAAAGCAAGCCAGGTGTGCCTCCTGTGACAGAGTCGTAAGCCCTGCAAGGGTAACTGCACAACCATAACAGTGTCCTCAACCACGACATTGCTTTTCCCAGTAAAGTTAAGAGGCATATCAGGCATCCAACTACCTTAGGCTGGCCATACTGGAGAGCGGTATACCTGCACAGCCAAGAGCTCACACACGTGTTGGTAAGCAGGATGGGTGAAGGATGTTTAGTTAGAGAAATGACGAGCAAACAAGATGACATGATTAATTTCCTTCAACTTTGCAACAAGTCTGTCATAAGCAGCCTCTCTCAGATCACGGTCATGGTACTCCTTGCTCTTAATTCGCCATAAACAGGGTTCCTGAACCGTGGAATATATTTTCCATAATTTGTGCGTCAGCTTGCAACACAGCAGAAGCTTGGATTTCACCTGATGAAAAAGGGCATGGGTTCTCCAAAATCAAATATTCAGTCGTATCAACAACAGCCATTGCTGCCACAATGTAGAATAATTTGATGATTCCGTCAGCATCAACAAAATTGCTCAGCTGTAGGTGATCTTTATGCATGCAACAACTGGAATGGAGCATAGAGAAGAGATGCATTGTTCATGATACATAAAGAAGGGATAGTTTTCTATCAATGTATCTTTTTACCACTGGGATTTTGACGCTAAATCCATTGTGATGGATCTCTGACCAATTGGTGGAGTATGGGTCAAGATCTATATATTTTGAATGTTGGAAGACCGATCCGACCACGTTCCGATTAATTCAGCGTCCAACATTTAGAGGAAAAACATACCCTACACGCCTATTTTCTGCAATTCTAGAAAACCTACTTTTGAGGTAGGTAGGTACCCATCTTGACCCATACCCACTTCCACAGGGTACCAATCAGTCCCAGACTCATCACAATCGATTCAGCGACAATATTTCAGTAGTAATTGATATATTGGTGGATAACTAATCCCTCCTTCATGTTTCGTGAACAAATATCTTCTCTATGCTCCATTCTCGGTCATGTTATCTTGCATCGTCCTCTCTTCTCCTTATCGGTTAACACGTTGTCAGCTGAGTTACCGAATGTTCTTAATTAGAACTCGGTATTCCGTGTTTTCCATTCGCGTTCTAATAGTTTTAGCCGTTGTACTCGTACTTATTGGAATCTTCGTACGGGACAGTATATGAGGAGATAATATTTGGAACTCTTCCATTCGTGTAGCCAATGAAATATTCATTGAATTCATTCTTTGAATATTCAACCTATGTTTTCATGCAAAAAGTCTATGTCTCCGATTCGCCCCAAAAACATTTTCTGGACGTTTCAAGGTGTCTAGACCAAATTAGCAAATGTCCGCCGCCGTCCACAACGACTTAGGTAGTAGAAATTTTTCTAAAAATCTGAAATTTTGGTCAGGGCTCCGCTCATGGCTCTACTTGGTCCTCGGAACTTTTCAACCCGATCGGACCTAATTTGGGTAATGTAGGGGTCGAGATGTGAATGTTAAAGAATAGATTTTTGAGATTTTTTGCAATTTAGGTGTGTGGGGTATCATTTTTCACTAAATTTTGAACCCTGAATCGATTGGAATGGGTCCGGGACCCGACTCACCCACTGTTTCCTCCATTTTCCTCATGTTGAAGAAATTAGTCTCCATGCGCCTGGTTCGAGGGTTTTATCTCATAATTGAACCCCAAATAGCTAGGAAATTGGCAAAAAAACTAGAAGTTTTTAGCTCTTTCCTAATTCGGCCAGTAAACGGTTAACTTGGGTACTGATTGAGGGTAATATTAATATTGTATTAATAAGTATTGTAAAATTTAATAATTTTCAGGTAAATGTATGGTTTAAGCGTATTATATGTTGTAAATGTCCATAAAATAAAGTGAAGTGATGTATTTTATTACGCACTCCCTGTATGGTTCCTAAGGTTAACGTATTTCTCAAATACATCCAATAGGAGGTAATTAATATTCATGAAATTAAGAGGAAATGAAAGGTTAATAGGAGGGCGGTGGGAGGCGACAGTTGCCCGTCCGGCCACCTTGCCACGAAGTGCCCACTTGGCAACCGATACCCTGAAAATGAGAGGCCGCCAAGGCGACGGCGAATGGTCCGAAGACGGCGGGAGGGCGAAAGACTAAAAAAGCACCTGATGAAGGAGGCGAAAAGGAGAACGAGGCGGAGGACGAGGCGGGGAGCCGATGCTCAGACTGGCTATAATTGCGAAGATGCGGGGCTGTTGGAACAGGTGCGGAGCTGCCAGGTGGAGTTTGAGTTTGGCCCCAGCTGGCGCCTTCATAACTCCGCCTCATCTCGACTTTATCCGCAGCCTCTCGACTCGCCATCGCCCTTTATCGGCTCCAATTCACGCTGCTTAGCGCAGCAGGTATAACCTGTAACTGCTGAAATGTGTAAAAGAATATTTTTATGTTTTTGGTCGGTTATGTGGACACCAATAACATGAACGGAGTATACTCGCCTATTTCTCGCACAGCACAAAATTTGTTAGCCAAAGATACCAATGTTTTGGTATACATAAACGACGGAGCCAACAGGCCAAACAGCCCCACGCCGAGCCAAACTCGCCCTTGTATGGGAAAGGAATGTGGCTCGGGGAAAAAATTCTGGATTTTCGGACGATCCAAAATCCCCGGAGCCGAGCCACCGAGCCAAACATTGGACCTTCCATGTGTGGGGATTCTCGGAGCCAAATGGACTCGAGCCACTATGGCTTATCGCCATAACAACAAGCTGATCGATGACGTCACTCTTTCAGTCAATGACACTGACAATGATTTTATGTTATTTTATTATTGATTTTACCTATTTGATTATGATTCTATTTTATTATTTTATATTATTAGGTATTGTAAATTTCAGTTCTTCATAAGTGCAGCCACTCGCTAAATACCGAAGCAGTCAATCTTGCAGTCAATGGCTTGCCTCATATTCGAGCCTTTGGATCATGGGTGTGACCATATTGAGCAGCATATTGTATGTTGCCTCATCCATCGTGAGGTAATTACGCCAGTTCAAGGGTGAGGTGTTCAATCAACCGGACATGCGTTAATTGGTTTCTAGCCGATAACCATTCTTTCTGCCTTTTTCGTTTCTTCTTTCACTACTGATGGGTTACTATTGTCCCGCGGCCCTTCTTTCAAGTACAAGAGGGGCAATAACATGAGTTAAAATCATGGAACTTGGTCCCATTGGTAGTTGAACTATCGGTAAACAATCAGTACATTCGGCGCGAAAACGTGTTATCGGTAGTGTTGTTTTTCCTGTGATTCATCTGATTTCGGCGCTCAAAAAAAAAAAAAAAATCATTTCTCCGCGAAAACTCGACCGATTTGGAAAATTCTTGGTTTTATGGTAAGTTTATAATGTCACTTATTCAGAAAAATATAAAATTTTGATATTCCAAAACTTTTTGTGGTCAGTGTATGCTCCAACGCAAAACCTTATCACATCGCTTGTTTTGGTGTTTTTTCACCTGCCGCTCGCTCTTTTTTTCACGGATTTGGTTTTTGTGTTGTAGGGTCAAGATGAGCAACCAAAAAGGATTTACGGAAGAAAGATTTTAGAATTATTGAATTCAGATGAGGAGGTCTCTGAATACGAACCATCAGAATCAGAAGAAGATGACAGCTGTGACACGATGGACGACAGTGAGATCGACAGTGATAATAAAGTTTTATGACAATGTTTTTGTTTTTAAATTTATGCAATTTAGAACAAATAGGGCAGAACATCTCTCACCGTTATGGACCATTGGGACAGTTTGTCCCGCAGTTCTAGACTGATGGGACGTTTTTTTCCCCAAGCCCCCCTTGCCCCCCCCCCCCCCCTCTCCCAAATCCCGCCGGGTTATTCCCAAGACTGTTTTGACATGTATAAGTCACCCTAAAACCATTTTTGTCAATTTATTTAATTTTTTCAAAAATTTAAAAATCAGTAGAGAAAGGGTTAATATAAATGCAAACGGCAACGGCAGCTAAATTCAACAACTCCTGGTTATTCATAGATGATACAAGTGGACCGATTCAAGCACTTTTCCCGAACACAACAAGTTTTTGATCAAGTCGATAAACAGCTGGGTTCACATCTGGCTCGGCCGTGTGGGACCCTCAAAATTTGGCCCGAAGCCAAATGGTCATGTATGGTCTTGTATTATCGTAAAATAAGCATAATAGAACTTGATGGGTGACGTCATCCATTCCATTCATCATAAGTACCAACAAAAATTTATCGTTATGGGTAATATTATTTTTTCCATATTATGATTAATTACATATCTCGTCGAGCTATTATCAAAACGCTACAAATTCATTCACACGGGTTGGTTGATGAACCAGGCGCATGGGGCTCATTTCTTCAACTTGGGGAAAATGAAAACAGTGATTGTGGCGGGTCCCGGACCCATTCCAATCGATTGAGGGTCCACAATTTAGTCGAAAATGACACCCTACACGCCTAGGTTACAGAAATCTCGAAAACAGACATTTGAAATGGGTAGATAGGTACCCATTTTGACCCATAACCTCTCTCAAAGGGCGCCAATCATTCTGGGACCCATTTCAATTGACTCAGCGTCCAAAATTTAGAGGAAAATGATACCTCACACGCCTAGGACACAGAAATCTCGAAAACACATATTCAAAATGGGTAATATATACCCAATTTGACCCATAACTTCTTCCAGTGGTTGCTAATTGCTCTGGGATCCATATAATTGGATTCAGTGGAAAATAATATCCCACTCGCCTAGATCGCCCAAAATCTCGAAAATCCATTTTTCAAAAAACCCTTTTTGACCCCTACCCCGCCCAAATTTGGTTCGATCGGGCTGAAAAGTTTCGAGGACCGTTTTAGGCCTGGAAAATACCCCTGACCCAAATTTCAAATTTTTAGAAAATTTTCTACTACCATAAACGGCGCGTACAGCGGACGGACATTTTGGTTTTTGACACCTTTAAACGCCCAGAAAAAATTTTTGAGCCAAATCGGAGAGATTGACTTTTTGCATGAAAATCATAGGTTGATTATTCAAGGAATAACCAACCAAAACGGAACAGTGATGAAACAAACTGAAGGAAGCAAGCACAACAATCGAATCATCCTAGTTCGATATATCGATTTTCGGTGGTGCTTGCACTGATGTACAGATCACCCAAATTTTATTTTCCCATTGCTTTCGAACCACTCTGTTGGATTTGTAAGATACTAATCGACTGAATCGATGTTTCGGTTTAGTTCAACAGGTAGCCTTCGTGGGGAGGTGGCGCATCAAATAAGCGACCCTAATCGTGGAGCCAGTTAGTTCATTTACCGTCCGCTAGTCGGAAGGAGCGTGTTGAGAATAGATTTTTCTCTTTAGAAGCCAAAAGCGGGAATATAATGTAGTAGGATTTCCTTTTTGATTTTTCTAGATTATTGAATAAAATTTGATATTGCTTTTTGCGGTATGGTTGTTTTTAATAGTTTTTTGTAGCAGGGGTAGCCGATATGACAGGTGACAACACTGTTCTGTCAAGTATCATGGCGATGTAGGATAGGATAATGACATCCATTCTTGTAGGCTGCTCTCGATTTCCGTCATCTAAATACATTCCGAGTGCGGATCGGTGATTGAAACGTTATCGGAAAGTCGCGAGAAAAAGTGCGGAAAAATGAATTGTCGCGACAGTCTTATCGAGCCGTCGGGTCCCTTCAATATTTAGAAATCCATTATGTGGACATCATGCATTTGATTCGATCGGCTAATGAGTGCTGTTCTAGGGTATTGTTGAGACTCCATTTCTACGCCGTTTTGTCATTTTTACTAGTCAGTTACAGCGGTCAGTTGATGGAGGTTCGTCCTGGTGAAGCCGTGTCGGGATTATGCTACAATTACACCACTTCATGTTCTCACCAGGTGAGTGAAATCACCCCACTAGTTCTCATTTCCTGAAAAACCTGCGTGCGGTGCACAATATATTAGTCTACTAGTTACTATTCTGCACTCAGTAATCCTCACCTTCACGACTGTTCATAGAAGAATTCCATAAAACCGACTTCATTCGTAGGAAAAACGTTTCAAGATTCAAATCTACCAAGTAGATTATTCTCAGGAGGTATCTATGGGTGTCATCGGGTCGTCAGACTAGTACCAGTCTATCACAGACACTTTTTACATTCGTAGTTTCTTTATTAATTAACGTTCACTCATAGACACGGTGTTCTCCTGTTCTCATGTAGATCATTTCCTTTCAGAGCAACGTATTCAACCTGTCAGAAGACGCTTGTAGAATGATTTATCATAAACATAACCATTCAGGTGAGTAGCACTTTCTATTCCTTCTAGTATAATACTGTAGTTTAGTTGTACTAAAGCCAAAAGTTGGGTTGATGCTTCATAGAATCTAGATCTGTCATAGTTTGGTGGTATTAGGAAGTCTTATCTTCAAATTCGTGATTAGGTACGCACTTGTTTTTATAGCTGCTCAATGCAGCGTGTAAATTCGTAGACGAATTTGCATGAATTCGCCTCATGAATTGTTAAAAAATGATGCAAATTCTTACACACGGGTTGGTTATTCCTCGAACCAGGCGCATGGAGATTCATTTCTTCAACATGGGGAAAACAGTGGATGTGGTGGGTCCCGGACCCATTCCAATCGATTCAGGGTCCACAATTTAGTGGAAAATGATACCCCACACGCCTAGGTACCAGAAATCTGGAAAACGCACATTCGAAATGGGTAAGTAGGCACCCATTTTGACCCATAGCCTCATCCAGAGGGCACCAATCGTTCTGGGACCCATTTCATTGGATTCAGCGTCCAAAATTTAGTGGAAAATGATACCCCACGCGCCTAGATTGCAAAAAATCTCAAAAAAATTTCTCAAAAAAACCCTTTTTGACCCCTGCCCCGCCCAAATTTGGTCCGATTGAGCTGAAAAGTTTTGAGGACCGTTTTAGGCCTGGAATAGACCCCTGACCCAAATTTCAAATTTTTAGAAAATTTTCTATAACCAAAAATCCATTATTCGAAATTTACATTTTGGCCCCTACCCCACCCAAATTTGGTCCGATCGGGTTGAAAAGTTTCAAGGACCTACTAGAGCCATGAACGGACCCTTGACCAAATTATTATTCAAGGAATAACCAACCAAAATTCTGATTCAGTCGGAAACGCTCATGGTGAAAACATGTCATATGTAAATAATATTTCCCTGTTCCATGATTAAATGATATTCATGGAATAAAAACCGATATAATTGACTTAGTCAGCGCTTCAAGTGAGTAGGTTATGTATACGAGTAAATTATGTGCTCCAAGGGTTGAGCAGTTTTTGCTTCAGAGTTGAATCAGAAATATTGGTTACTTGTTAATTCTGCCGTCGGTTGACTGCAGCGCGCCTTGTGTCATGTGAGGGAACTGTTTTTTGATCAGGTTACAAAGCCCACCGAATGATAAGCATAATGTAAATGGTGTAACTAGGAATGAAATAAATTATTACACTTTTTGTTTTTATGTATGATAATATATTCACGTACAGCTGTTATGAAAATTCATTTATCTTCCATAATCACATGGAAAGGATCCCTACCTTCTTACTTTGTCCTCCACATAAATTCTGCGAGGTATAAAACAATGAAATTATGGAAATTTAATGGAAGTCATTTCTATGGACCAACGGTAAATAAAATGAACAATAGTCTCTAAAGGGAGTGTGGAACCCTGTAGCCATGTATTCACATGACAGCAGCTTCATCTGATGTCCATTATTACACAACACACTGGAAAGGATGATTTTCTTTTACTCTAAAAACAGAAATGATGATTTTTCATCATTAACGTCTTAAAGTTCCAATTCATTTTAAAATAAAAATAACTATAAATTAACATAGAAAAGAAACAACAACAACAAGAAGGTTCTATAACAGGGAATATTACTTCCCTGGCTTGCCGCAACAAGCATTGCAGTCAACTGCAGAATTAACATGTACCAAATATTGTTTTGACTTTTAGAATACCGAAAAATTATGAGCTGCAATATCAATGTTTTCATTTGCGTTTCTGAGCCTCCTGAAGTTTTGGTTTCAAGTGTTAAAATTTTTATCAAATTTAGACGATATTTTCAAGGAATTGACTCACAAAGTCACACTTTTATGGAGTGTGGGATTTGCAGATAAATTATCTTGATAATTTTACTCGTTGGCACCGGGTTTGTTATAGGAAAAGATAATTTTATAATAAATTTCCTGTTTATATATTGACGAATCCGTATTTCTAACGTTCTTATCCGGTGGCTCCTTATTTATATAGCATATAAGTCCGTCAAATGTCCGTCCGCCGTCCACGCCGACTTTGGTGATAGAAAAATGTCAAAAAATTTGAAATTTGGATCAGGTGTCCGTTTTTGGTTCTAGTTGGTCCTCGAAACTTTTCAACCCAATCGGACCAAATTTTGGTAGGATTGGGGTCAAAATGTGATTTTTGAAAAATGGATTTTCGAGATTTTTGGCGATTTATGCGTGTGGGGTATCATTTCTCACCAAATTTTGAATGCTGAATCCAATGTAATGGGTCCCAGAACGATTGGTGCCCACTGGAAGAGGTTACGGGTCAAAATGGGTATCTATCTACCCATTTCGAATATGTGTATTCGAGATTTCTGGTACCTAGGCGTGTGGGGTGCCATTTTCCACTATATTTTGGATCCTGAATCGAATGAAATGGGTCCCGGAACGATTGGAATCCACCGAAAGAAGTTATGGGTCAAAATGGGTGTCTATCTACCCATTTTGAATATGTGTTTTCGTGATTTCTGAAACCTAGGCGTGTGGGGTATCATTTTCCACTAAATTTTGGAACCTGAATCAGTTGGAATGGGTCCTGAACCCGCCACACCCTCTGTTTTCCTCATTTTCCCCATGTTGAGAAATGCCCTCTTATTGTTATGGCTTATACAGGGTAATGACGTATCCAATCTCAGAGCGAATGGAAACTTACCTCGAAGGAAAATCAGGTGAAGTGGACCGCTTGTCGATTAGTCTCGACCCTCAATGTTGTGAAGCTGGTCCTTATTACTCTGGAGTGGCTGGTAGGCTCCTTTGGCCCTTTCAATGCTGCGATATCGATCACCGCTTTGACGAGACGTTGAGTGGGTGTTTCCTTGATAACCAGAATAGAAAATTCGCTCAACGAGGCGGATTAAGTGATAGTCACAACATTTGTTCCTTCCTCAATGGTTAATGACTTCTGGGTAACTTGAGGATCGAGGAGAAAATTGTTTATTGGAGGTCTCCCCAGGATGGGAAAAGAATATCCAATGATATATACTTCAATTTCACAGCAATAGGCCTATATTCCACCTCTGAAACTCCACAAAAAAAATCTGCAAATTCTTACACACGGGTTGGTTATTCCTCGAATGGGGGAAACAGTGGGTGTGGTGGGTCCCAGACCCATTCCAATCGATTCAGGGTCCAAAATTTAGTGGAATATGATACCCCACACGCCTAGGTACCAGAAATCCTGACACATACAAAATGGGTGGATACATTACAACTCGAGAAGAAGGAGTGACTTGAGACTTAAATGAACAGAGCTGCAAACCTTCATGACCACTAACAGTCTAAGGAGAGCAATATGTAGTTCGTATGTTACATGGAGTGTATAAGATATTCCATCAACTTTCTCCAGTGGGTGCCAATCGTTCTGGGACCCGTTTCATTGGATTCAACGTCCAAAATTTAGTGGAAAATGACACCCTACTCGCCTAGATCGCCCAAAATCTCGAAAATCCATTTTTCAAAAAACACATTTTGACCCCTACCCCCCCCCCCCCCCCCCAAATTTGGTCCGATCGGGCTGAAAAGTTTCGAGGACCCGTCTCGGCAGGGAACAGACCCCTGACCCAAATTTCAGATTTTTAGAAAATTTTCTACTGCCAAAAAGGGCGCGGAACATGGACGGCGTACGGCGGACGGACATTGACCTTTTTTGATCAGGACATCATGAAACGTCCAGAAAAAAATTTTGAGCCAAATCGGATAGGTTGACCATTATCATGAAAACATAGGTTGATTATTCGAGGAATAACCAACCAAAAGTTGAAAATTGATGTAATCAAGAAATAAATTGATGGATTGATGAGTGAATCTAAACGCCTGAAAGATAAACTCAGCAAATTCATTCCCAGGGGTTGGTTATCCCTCGGACCAGGCGCATGGAGACTCATTCAAATCGATTCAGGATCCAAAATTTAGTGGAAAATGATACCCCACACACCTAGGTACCAGAAATCTCGAAAACACACATTCAAAATGGGTAGCTAGGTACCCATTTTGACCAATAATATATTATCCAGAGGGCGCCAATCGTTCCAGGACCCGTCTCATTGGATTCAGCGTCCAAAATTTGGTCCGACATTTGACTTTTGGACTGTTATTCTTTGGATAATCAACCTATGTGTTCATGCAAGAAGTCAATCTTCTTGCTGTCCGTCCTCTGTACGCTGTCCGCCGTCCACGCCGAATTTGGTAGAAAATTTTCGAAATATCTGAAATGTTGGTCAAGAACCCGTT
The DNA here is from genome assembly GCA_019603395.1 of Cyrtorhinus lividipennis. Taxonomy (NCBI): domain Eukaryota; kingdom Metazoa; phylum Arthropoda; class Insecta; order Hemiptera; family Miridae; genus Cyrtorhinus; species Cyrtorhinus lividipennis. Next base: position 25,891,794 of record CM034003.1, on the reverse strand, counting down.
TCCGGCTCTAGTAGGTCCTCGAAACTTTTCAGCCCGAACGGACCAAATTTGGGCGGAGTAGGGGTCAAAATGGATTTTTGGCAATCTAAGCGTGTTGGGTATCATTTTCCACTAAATTTTGGACGCTGAATCCAATGAAATGGGTCCGGGAACGATTGGCACCCTCTGGATGAGGTTATGGGTCATCTGAACAGACATCTTGAAACGCCCAGAAAAAATTTTGGTCCGAATCGGAGAGATCGAGATTTTGCATGAAAACATAGGTTAATCATTCAAGGAATAACCAACCAATAATGGACAAACAATTTTCTATATAAAAAATTAGCTCATTTTCTGAAAATCTTCTTGACACATATCACCAATCTACTCATATCCTGCCTCCATTGGAGATGGTAGAGCTTAAAATGATCTAGGCACAACTACTGGTACAACATCCAAATACAGTTGCTGACAAGGAAAGACATGGCAAAAAAATTGCTTTGGTTGCCAATGATGAACTCCTAAACATTGGAAAACCAATTATTTGTTAACCATAATTCCTTGGCACAACGATAACGTCCACAATTGTGTTACAATTTGTAGGAATGGTGCGGAAATCAGCTTTATTTTACCAATTTTAGTTTCATCATATTTCATTATATTTCTTCTCTCAATAACCTTATTAACACCAAGCTGAATGGTGCGGAATAAATGAAACTTGCCATTCATTTAATTAATCCTTGATGCTGGTTAACTATGACATATTTTCAATAATCGTGACTCCCTATTATGAGTATAAAGAGGGCAAACAATGCGTGTCAGAGGTGGTTTGCATCAGAAATAAATCATCTATTTCTGTCATCCTCCATGATTTGTAAAATCCCCAATTTGATGTGAAAAATCGTCCAATTGATGTGGAGAACCCTTCAATTTGACGTGAAAATGATATACATGGGATTTGACGTGAGCAGAGTGCGCTGTAGTGCCACGTATTCCTTATTGGTTGCGGTATGGCCTTTTACGACATTCGGTTTGGGATAGGAAGATGATTTCAAGTGGTTTCGACAAACCTTTGGGAGCTACTGTGCCTGAGATCGTTCTCTCGAGAGGTGTCGCCCCCAAAGAGGGGTTGAGGCAGCCATAAATCCTGCACCCCCTTGCTCGCCCTCGACTGCTGAACCTACCTTCCTCCCTCCATAACTTTAGAAGTGGCTAATGAAATATGGTAGCGCTATTATCTAATTGGAAACGAAGTCGAGGAAAGGAAAACTCCGTTTCTAATCAACGTCTTCGGTGTTTCCTTGAGCTTAACGAAAACTCGGGGCGAATAGAGCCGTCAAACTCCAGAGCGCATCATTGATTTCCAAGTATGAAAACGGTCGTGCTTCAAAGGTTTCTTCCACTTTTGACGAATTGGCCATTGCGGAAAGTAATCCACTTCATTCCGACTGAGTGATTTGGCACTCTTCAATTAATAATTATCTTAAGGCCGTTCAAAACTCTGCAAATTTCTTCACAGGGGTTGGTTATTCCTCGTGCCAGGCGCATGGGAACTCACTCCAATGGATTCAGCGTCCAAAATATAGTGGAGAATGATACCTCACACGCCTAGGTACCAGATATCTCGAAAACACACATTCAAAATGGGTAGGTAGGTACCCATTTTGACTCATAACCTCTTCAGGTGGGCGCCAATCGTCCCAGGACCCGTCTTTTTGGATTCAGGGTATAAAATTCAGTAGAAAACGATACTCCACACGGGTGTTTCCTAACTGACTCCCGAGGGACATCAGAAGGCCCAACTGACTCCCTCGAGGAGGGAATGAATGAATGAATAACGTGTTTATTCATTGAATAACAATATATCACAATATAACTCACAACATGGTACGCTTTGGCCCAAGGCCGTCAGCGGAGCTTCCGTCCTACTCGTATTTCGTAATAATAATAAATAGTAATCTTTGGTAAGTATTAATAGTATATTCATTCTGACTAGACTTAGGACGAAAGAAAAATATATAATATACATACAAATAAATAGTGAATAAAGGCGCGGAACTAAAATTACAGAGGGACCATTGGACGGGCATTGATTAAAAATTTTTCTACCTATTATGGTTGAATTCGTAAACAAGAAAATTCCTATATCGCCAGGCCTCGCGGTAGTAGGAGCAAAGACCAGACCAGTCCGGGCCATTCAGGACCTCAATCAGCGACCTCCCGAGTCAGCGAAGCTCTGCCAAAACATCTGATCCGCACGTATCCCAAAATTGGACACTCCGCCAGAAAATGTTCCGTTGTTTCATCAACGCCGAGGTTGCTTAGGGAGCAAAGATAGATTCTGTCCCGAATCCAAGGCTGCCAGTTGAGGTTCAGGAGTTCCCCGCGGCATCGCATTACAACCATGGTTTCGTACTGCGATGAGGTCCTGGTATAATCCATCTCCAGGTCGAGATGCTGGTACAATAGGTGGAAGGAGGTAGTTCTAACGGCTCCCGTGAGTAACTCTAACTGCTAGGCCGCACGCATGATGTAGATGTCGAAAGGTTGATGGTGGGTGTGTGGTAATAACAAACACGGGGGGTGATGCGCTAGGTACTGGATTTTGGGTTAGAGGAGGGGGCCTGCGCTACCATCGTACCATTCTTACTTATAATACTGGATGGTCGCCAGCAGTAACCATCCCCTCCTACCAACCGTCTGCACGGGCCTCGGTTGAGTTTGTTAAAAATTTCTGGTGTTAGTCGATGTTGGCAAACATCTCGTCAAGCCTACATATCGTCAAATATGTAAAAATATGTACAAAAGCCACTCGAAATAAATAAATAAAATTCATTCGTCATTCTGAACTTCTTCTTCGTCATCAAAGTGGGGTCGGAGTTTGAAGGACAGTTCCTTGACGAACTAGCAAATTGGATACATTTCTGGAGGATGGTTGAATTCTTTGTTGTATCACGAATTAAAGGATTCGCAGGCGTTCGTGGTTAACGTTACCTCAGCAAGTGGGTACTCATGCATGGCTCTGCGAACAATCTTCCTGACAGGAGTTTGGACACTTTTCTTTTCACAGCAGCTCGCATTTTCCTGGTAGTCAGTTGGGATCTGAGGGGTTTGCATTTTCGGCTGACGGCCTACGGGAGTCAGTTAGGTCTATCACGAGACCACATCCTCCCACTTTTGATTCATTGGGAGTCAGTTAGGTAACGCCCCTCCACACGCCTAAGTCGTCGAAAATGCCGAACATAGGGGAAATTAGGAATACAGTGGGGGGGGGGGGGCTTTTTGATCGATACAGCGTCCAAAATTTGGTGGAAAATGATACCCCTCACGCCAAGGTACCGGAAATCTCGAAAACACATTTAAAATGGGTAGATGGGTACCCATAACCTCATCCAGAGGGCGCCAATAGTTCCGGGACCCGTTTTATTGGATTCAGCGTCCAAAATTTAGTGGAAAATGATACCCCACTTGCCTAGGTGAATGTAACTCCCCACCGACCAAATTTGGTGGGTGGTGGGAAGGGTTCAAGATGTGTATTTCGAAAAAATGGATTTTTGAGATTTTAGGCGATTTGGGCGTGTGGGGTATCATTTTCCACTAAATTTTGGACGCTGAATCGATTGAAATGGGTCCGGAACCCGCCACACCCATTGTTTCCCCCATTTTCCCCATGTTGAAGAAATGATTTTCCATGCCTCTGGTCCGAGGAATTCCAACCCCGGTGAATGAATTTGCATCGTTTTATAATTTTTAAAGCCAGATAGACATCGCTTTTCAAATCTTCGTTGTTGTTACTAATGATTGGTAATTGCAGGGGCAGCTTTTTTCAATCACGATAATATTGTAATTTTTTACCGATAATTTTAGTTACTTCAATTGCGAAAAAGCCTAGCTCGTGATCGGAATTTGCTATTCACATGTTCACGTTTTCAGCTGAAATTCTATGGCCGTAGATAGAAATCCCAAATTGTTTTCTCTTTGTGGAAAATTGTACGTAAGAAAATCCGAATTTCCGTCTAAAATTCAAACTTGTTATTTGTTCAGGTATTAAAAATGAATCGTGATATGAGAGCTGTCGCACTAGTAATCACATATCTATGTATTAGCCCGATTCAATGCGCGTGATCTGTGTAATCGATTAAAGCAGAACATCTTTCCTCGTAGGTGTCCATAGGTGATCCGCGGATTTCTCTGTTGTCACTACGAAGGGTGAATGAATTTCCGTCAAAAGTCGCCCTTTCCTCCCTTAAGGGAAACGTAATTTCCCGGCCGGCCGGCATGTAATATCGCCTCCTTGTGTGCACAACCTCACAAAGGGTCAATTTCGTTCATATTTTCCACCAAAAAAAAGTTCCTCCTTGCAATTTGATTTGCCTTTATTTGATGCCCCATTATCATTTATCAGTCTATTGGAGCGTTTTCCTTCCTTTTTTATTCCTTTAGATGTGAAAACGTCCATTTTCATTCTCTCTTTTACTCATTCTTCAGTCACGAATCATGGTATTTATTTTGCATGGCATTGCTTAACTCCGTTCTTGGGAAATCGACTCAAAAGCGGGAACGGATTGTTGTTTCAGCTTCAAAAGATGTCGATCAATGTTGGTATTGTTGAACTAAACTAGGTCTCATGTACGAGGGCTATCCAGAAGTTAGATTAATCACAGTATAGGAAACAAATTTTATTATGTACAGATGAAAGCCACACTCAAATACTACTTTTCTACATAGTCACCATTCAAATTAAGGCATTTATCTAGCGATGTACGAGCTTGGAAATTCGAAAAATTCGGCCACCTGCGCCTTCAACCACTTTGTTGCCTCTTCTTGCAGCTGTGTCTTCATCAAAACGCTGCATAGTCAGCCACTTCTTCATTGCTGGGAATAGGTGGAAGTTGCTTGGTGTCTGGTCGGGACTGTACAGTGGATGAGGAAGCAAGGACTGTATGGCGGATGAGCAACTCCTATTTAAAAGATTCAAGAACTTTACGAGTGACATTTGCCATGTTTGCCAAGCGTTGTGAATCAACAAGATCTTAGAGCTCAACATTCCTCTGCGCTTGTCTTGAATTGCTCTTCTGCATTTTTGGAGAGTTTGGCAATACCTTCGAGAGTTTATTGTAGTGCCTCTTTCCATTTCTATTGGTTTGCCGTTTTTTTGCAGTCAGAAACCTTATTACTGCACGCTCCTCGCGGGATTTTCAATTAATGCAGACATTTCAAACCATCACAGTATCCGAACGGAGCACAGCACGAACCTCTCACTAGCATGGCTAGATGCTAACTGAGCTGTGCAACACTCTGAACTCAAGATGGCCGCGCTCGCCCCGCCCCTAGCGGACACAAATGAAAACATGATCTACTTTCTGGATGGCCCTTGTAGATTACCAACGCTGATTCTGGTAGTAGAAAATTTACTAAAAATCTGAAATTTTGGTCAGGGACCCGTTTCCTGGTCTAGTAGGTCTTCGGAACGTTTCGGCCCAATCGGACCAAATTTGGGGGATAGGGGTCAAAATGTGTTTTTTGAAAAATGGGTTTTCGATATTTTTGGCGATCATGGTGTGTGGGGTGTTATTTTCGACTAAATGTAGGGCGCTGAATCCAATGAGACGGGTCCCGCGACGATTGGTGTCCATTGGAAGAGGTTATGGGTCAAAATGGGTATCATCTACCTACCCATTTTGAATGTGTGGTTTTGAGGTTTCTCGTACTTAGGCGTGTGGGGTATCGTTTTCCACTAAATTTTGGACGCTGAATCCAATTAGTTGGGTCCCAGAATGATTGGGATCCACCAAAAGAGGTTATAAACGCTGAATCGATTTAAATTTGTCTCCATGCTCTCGGCCCGAGGAATGCCCAACCCCTGTGAATGATATTGCAGCGTTTTTCTAAAATCTTCTATGTGATGAAATTGTATAAGGGAGCAGAGGAGAAAGTAAAATTTTTCAATAAACTGAAAATGAAGATGAAAATTGTTCATCATAAAAGCAAAACAGACAATCCACAAATCACCAATCAAAATGAACTTAACGGCATGGAGGAGCCATTTTGAGCATCCTGTACAATTCATGTTTGTTAATGAGGTGGCAGTTAGTACGATCATAGGTTATATAATAGAGAATAGATAAGGAGAATAAGCAAGACTCCATCATTAGTGCATCTGAACGGCTATTCGCCCACAAGAGACTAATATATACTCGTACTACCTACCTACAATCCTCACATTAGTTCAAAAATGACTAATAAAATCATAATGTGTTTAATAATTAATAATGATTAACGGCACGACCGTAGCAGCCAACTCAGCTGGTAAGACAGCACCATCAGTTAATGACGATTTTCAATGTTGACTAAATTAAATTATTCATACATTTTCAACTCAACGGAATTGAGGCCGAGTTTGACGGGGATCTACTTTCGCCTCTTAAATGTCTGCCGATTCACGCGAGCAAGATCGATGAACCCGAAAACACTGGAAGGTAAAATCGAGTTTCCCAATATCAGAACATTCTTCATTCGTGATAAGAAGTTGAATCGTTGCAAAGAACGAATCCAACAGTTTGAGTTAGTTATTTCTTGAATAATGCTATGTTTTCATGCACAATTGTTAAATGAGTTAACTGACGTCCCGTCAAGCTCGGCCTCGACCGAGTTGAAAATGTATGAATAATTTTAATTAGGCGCGAGAATCGTCATTAAGTGCTGGTGCTGTCTCGATTATGCAGTCCTACCAGCAGAGTTGGCTGCTATGGTCGTACCGTTAATTATTATTAATTTTTAAATACATTACTTTATTTGTGATTTTGGTTGGTTATTCCTTGAAAAGTCAACTGATGTTTTCATGCAAAATGTCAATCTCTCCGATTAGGCCCAACAAATTTTTCTGGGCGTTTCAAGGTGTTTAGATCAAAATTGGGAAATGTCCGTCCGCCATCCACGCCGATTTTAGTAGGAGAAAATGTTCTAAAAATCTGAAATTTTGGTCCCGTTTCCGGGTTAAGTTGGTCTTCGGAACTTTTCATCTCGATCGGACCAAATTTGAGGGAGTAGGGGTCAAAAATTACTTTTTCGAAAAATGGATATTCGAGATTTTTGGTACCTAGGCGTGTTGGGTATCATTTTCCACTAAATTTTGGACGCTGAATCCAATGAGACGGGTCCAGGGACGATTGGCTGAAGAGGTCATGGGTCAAAATGGGTACCTATCTACCCATTTCAATAGTGGGTTTTCGAGATTTCTGGTACCTAGGCGTGTGGGGTATCGTTTTCCTACAAAATTTTGGATGCTGAATCGATCGGAATGGGTCTCCATGCGCCTGGGCCGAGGAATAACCAACCCCTGTGTAAGAGTTTGCAGCGTTTCTGAACTAATGTGAAGATTGGTAGGTAGATAATGTGTAGTTAATAGTCGCTCGTAGGTTGGTACCTTCAGTAGTTAACAGCTTCTTGTGGACGAATAGCCGTTCAGATGTACTAATGATGGAGTCTTCTCTACTGCCCCTCGTCTTTGGTGAATACGAAGATTGGGGACCCAGGTGTGAGCTCTTGATGATATCCACCAAGGACCCAACCAAGAGTTCTTTTTCGCCCCAGAATGTTCATCGTGTCCACCATGATTGCGCTTGATCGATTTCTAAAGAACATCAGTCCTTTCATTGTCTGACGCCAAACCAGTGAAAATGGACGACCAAAGCACACTCACTTCCACCCTCCCTCCAAATCAATTATATTCCGTTTCTGAACAACTTGTCACGGTAGAAGAACGCCAATAATGAAAACTGGGCCTTTGTTTACACTAAACCTCTTTTTTTCAGTTGGTAGCCTTGCTAATGGGCGAGAATGGAAAAAAAGCATACCCTCTAACAAAACTCGACGAGTTTTATTCTCCTGTTACCAACCCCATGGATTTCAGTATGGCATTCTCTCAAACGAGCGAATCAATTAAATCTTTATTTTTTCTGACGGAAGTCTAGAGTCTACTAGGCTTTACTGCTAAAAAGCGCAATAATTACAAACAACGGGTGCAACAATTTTTTTATTTTTATTTTAATTTTTTTTATTTTTATTTTTACGAATATAACTTGTGTGAGCTGAGTATAAAAGGTAGGATATCTATAATTCACACGCAAGCTAATAACAAAGGTTTATTGCAAATTACTAAATTAGGTTATGGCGGCATTTAACGCTCGTATATTTGGTCAATAAGTAGTACGTACTATTAAGCAAAATGAGGGCTTTTAATCCAGAATGAATACTTAAGGGGCGAGATTTAAGGAGGTTCTTAATTAGTTTATCCGATCAATATTCGTATATTGAAGGGCAGAGCAGTTTCTAGATTCATCTGGTCGTGTTGAGGCAAAATTGACTCCACAAGTTGGTATATAAGAACAATTTTGAGGTAAGAGCCAATCTGATGAAGGTTCTGACAGGAGGATGACGCAGTGATGCCAGACGTTTCAGGCACGTCCTGTTCTTGCAAAATCACTAATTTTTATTGCAACTGAGATGTATTAAGCAGATGCTTGGTGAGTCAGCTTTTGAAGCAACGCCCTCCTGTACAACCTGGCATGTCGCAGAGAAAAGACAGCTTCGGGTAAACTCCTGAACTTCACTTGGCTTGATGGCCCTGAAGTAAATCATTGGATAACCTGCAGCAAGGATGCAATAGACCTCCTGATGGTTACAATTTTCTCTAGTCTCTATTTAGTCTATTCAAGTCACAAAACTGAATTGAACTCATTTGGGTGTTCCTGTGGGTCAAAAGAACTGATTTTGTCCATTTGACGATTGGCGCCCACCGGAAGAGATTATGGGTCAAAATGGGTACCTATTTATTTGCCTATTTCTAAAGTGGATTTTCGAGATTTTTGGTACCTAGGCGTGTGGGGTATCATTTCCCACTAAATTTTGGACGCTGAATCCAACTAGACGGGTTCTGAAACGATTGGCGCCCACCGGAATAGGTTATGGACGTTGAATCGATTGAAATGAGTCTCCACGCGCCTGGTCCGAGGAATAACCAACCCCTGTGAAAGAATTTGCTTTTTTCTCACGTCAATTTCGATCACATGTCTCGATCAAGTGTGTTTGGACTTCTAGGTGAGGTGGAACGAAAGGAACCGCCTGCGTCACATGCGGTATTTATAGGGCCCAACAGGAGCCTTATAGTCACTCAACACCCCTTAAACATCAGAAGCTGTTGGGTGGTTTATCGGGCAATGGGTTTCCGAATAATTTAACTAAATCGCCACCCCCACCCCTCGCCTTCGAACGAGGTAGCGTTTTGACTCGGGTCAGCGATTTTCACGGGGCTCCGGCTACCGTGCCTGAGCAGGGCCACAGATTCGCAAAATCACTGGTTGACAGAAGCCCATCGAACGGTATATTTCGTTAACTATAACACTGCCCTTGTAATTCAGAAGTTGTGCGACGTGGGTGAGCTGGATAAATGGTCTTACCGGAAGTATAAATTAGACTACCTTCCTCAGTATATTCACTGACATGTGACTATTGTGGAAGGGACTCCTGTTCTCGGGAGAAATGTTGATGCATGGTGACACATTTCGATCGATTCAGAGTCCATAACCTCTTCCGGAGGGTGCCGATCGTTCCGAGACCCATTTCGTTGGATTGAGCGTCCAATATTTAGTGGAAAACGATACCCCACTCGCCTAGATCGCCAAAAATCTCGAATATCCATTTTTTGAAAAACGCATTTTGACCCCTACCCCGCCCAAATTTGGTTTGATTGGGCTGAAAAGTTTTGAGGATCAACCAGAGCCGGGAACGAACCTCTGACCCAAATTTCAGATTTTTAGAAAATTTTCCACTACCAAAGTCGGCGTGGATGGCGGACGGACATTTGACTTTTTTGATCTAGATACTTTGAAACGCTCAGATAATTTTTTTTTTTTTTGGATCATTTTCCACTAAATTTTGGACGCTGAATCCATGGAGACGGGTCCGGGGATGATTGACGCCCACCGGAAGAGTTTATGGGTCAAAATGGGCATCCAACTACCTATTTTGAATATGGGTTTTTGAGATTTCTGGTACCTTGGCGTATGGGATATCACTTTCCACTTAACTTTGGACGATTGGAATGAGTCTCCATGCGTCTGGTCCGAGGAATAACCAACCCTGTTGACGATTTTTTTTTTAAAAACACTTTTCTTTGTGAAGACAGAGCTTATTGTTGCCTTGCAGACTCAGACGTCAGTCCCTTTGTCATGCTTCAAAAATTTGCTTTTAAAGCGAGAATTGTACGGAGAAGCTCAGACTAGTCAGGAAATCTAGGCCCAAAATGGTGTTTTGGGGGAGTTCTAAATGTAGGTGATTTTGATGATCATTTTCCTTTCGATTTCAAAGGGTGGAATCTGTGGTTGGTCTTGGCCCACTGAATTGTCCCTCGCCAGCAAGGCATACCATGGAAATGGTAAACCTTACTGTGCGAAGCTTTTTTGTATGGAATTTTTGTCGTTAAATTTGTTGATAATGTGTGATGAGTTATGTAATAAGTAAGTATAATTTATGTCTTCCTTTTACTTTGGAAAGAGGCTTTAAGCGCAGGAACTCCTCTGATGAAGTCCTCACGTGAAAATCAAAAGCCTTCTGTTACATCGTATTCGAGCGTGTTCCTTTTAAGTGCTCGAGCCAAGAGGTTTCCCGAGGTATCGAAGTGTTTTCAAAGCCCCGTTCAATAGTTTCGTATAAACCAGAGTCTTGAAACAAAGATAGCGTGACTACCCTTCTTTGGGAGAGAAAGATAATGGCCGTATCGGGGTTGCGAATCTCTACATCGTGTAAATCCGTCGCTCGATCATATTTTTATCCGAATGGGTAGGCGCCTACACGTTATCCAAAGTAAACTTTGTGGGTGTTCCACTCGTGAAGAACCGATGAACGACGCATGAGTGATTTCAAGGTATTGTAAATAATATCTTCCATGCCAACATCAGTACAGATTCACTGGCTTCAGGATTCGCTGCTGGAAATCGTTGAGGCTGAATTCAGTTAACATGATGATAATTCAGGAATACATGTCCCTTATTGCAATGCTGGAGTCTGTTGGTTTGCCATAATTCCCTCTACTTGCCGTTTCCTTCTGGCTGTCAATAATTTGGAGCCTCCCCATGGCTGCTCGCTTACTACCCGTTGATTCATCTTGCGCTTTAACCTCCTTTTTGACGTTATTTTTGCTCTCAATTGTGAATTGTGCAGGTTATAATGTGAACTAGGGTGCAAAGATAGATGAAAAACATTCGCTCGAACCGTTTAGAAGTCAATTGGCTAGCCAAACATTATTTAATTTTCACTGCCAAAATAGCAGAAGGTTTTAGATTTTTGAATTGATGAGTAAAATGCTGCAAATTCTTACACAGGGGTTGGTTATATGGACCAGGCGCATGGAGACTGTGGCGGGTCCCGGAACCATTCTAATTAGTTTAGCGTCCAAAATTTAGTGGAAAATGATACCCCACACGCCTAGGTAACAGAAAACTCAAAAACACATTCGAAATGAGTAGATAGGCATCCATTTTGACCCATAACCTCATCCAGAGGGCGCTGATCGTTCCGGGACCCATTTTATTGGATTCAGCGTCCAAAATTTAGTGGAAAATGATACCCCATACGCCAGGTACCAGAAATCTCGAAAACACTCATTTATAATAGGTAGGTACCCATTTTGACCCATAAAATGTGTTTTCGAATGGATTTCTGAGATTTTTGGCGATCTAGACGTGTCATGTATCATTTTCGACTAAATTTTGGACGCTGAATCCAATGAGACGGGTCCTGGGACGATTGGTGCCCACAGGAAGAGGTTATCGGTCAAAATGGGTGCCTATCTACCCCATGGTACCCCCGCACGCCGATAATCTCAAAAATCCATTTTTCTAAGTACACATTTTGACCCCTACCCCGCCCAAATTTGGTCCGATCGGGCTGAAAAGTTTTGAGGACAAACTAGAGGCGGGAACGGGTCTGTGACCCAAATTTAAGATTTTTAGAAATTTTTCTACTACCAAAGTAGGCGTGGACTGCGGACGGACATTTGATTTTTTTGATCTAGACACTTTGAAACGCCCAAAAAAATTTTTTGTGCCGAATCGGAGGACTTTTTCCATGAAAACATAGGCTAATTATTCAAGGAGTAACCAACCAAAATATACCTCTTCTCCTCAGATCAGCAGAACGAAACTTTCAACTCCATCCAAATTGTAATAGGAGAATTGGATTCATTCGGACACAATCTTTTCATTTCAGAAATTTGTTGCTATTGCCACGACAAAATCATCTTCGTCTGAGAAGTAACATGCCTGTGTTCTCGATTTGTTGCAGAATGTTTGAGTGACAACATCGTCGGGATCCCCGACGTCTACGAGTCCAATGGACAGATGACGTTACATTCCTACCTACTGGTAACCAAAGAAGGAGCCTATTATACGAGTTTCAACGTCTCCTTCCACAATATCAAATGGACGAGTGAGTATACCCTCGTGTGGTTGTTAACTTTTGGGAAAGTCAGCACCAAAGAATCGCATTATGGGTGAAAATTGATCATTTTGTTTCTACTGCATCACCTGTATGATGTAAGCCCAGTTTTGGAACCCTGAAAGACTTAAATTCCACAGTTTCTAGTCAAAAACTCAATCGTCGTTGTGTTGACAGTATAATAGACCGATATATCACTTTTCAATTAGATAATACATTCGTAAAATTTTACTGGGGGTGGTTATGCAGATTGAATAGTTCCTGACGTACAGCTTTGTACAAATTATTGGCATTTTAAATTTTTTTGTCTATGCTTGAGTAATTCAACAGCACGTTTCGTAAAAATAATTGATTTCCTTCCTGTGTAGATCTCCATTGTAGCAAATTCAGGTAAAATATTTTGTATGATGTCGCCAAAAATATTTAAGGGAGGAAAAAAGAGGTAAAAATACAAACCCTAAACAATCCTCTCAATCCCTCTCTCGACATGCGGTTAGAATGGGAATTCGCTTGGAAACGTGTTATTTGAACGCAAGGTTATTGGCGGTAGGTCATCTGATAAGATGAAAACCTAATGCATCCAAGATATACCACCCTAAGTTAACCCTATTGAGACAAGGTTGTCTATTTGCGTGAAGGTCCTCCCTAAACAATAGAGAGTTCTGGTCGAATTGTTTAATAGGGGGGACCCTAAACAGGTAGGAATACTTAAGCTCGACAATTGGGTGAACTTATTGGGTGCTGTACCAGGTTTTGCTCACTTTTGGTACAGCCCTAAACGTCTGATCCTACCAAAGCGAATTACTCAGTGTCTCAAGAACAGTACTTTCCAGGTGAACCGCAACAATTTAAGAAGAATATTCACGTCAAATTGGAGGTTTTCTATTTAAAAACGCTGGAAATTCATACACAGGGGTTGGTTATTCCTTGGACCAGGCGCATGGAGACTAATTTGAAAATATATCAGCGTCCATTACTTCTTCCGATGGGCGGCAATCGTTCCAGGACCCATTTCATTGGATTCAGCAATCTCTTTGCTACCAAAAACGTTGCGGACGGCGAACGGACATTTGATTATCCAAGGAATAACCAACCAAAATGGAATCAACAGGCCACTTTCAAAAGAATGGCATTTGGAAGGGACGGACGGATGGTGGATGGGATGTCTTTGTCATGTTTTGTTGCGCGGAGTAGGTATTTTCAAATCTTCGGGGACCAGCATTGCTGCGTTAATAACTAGTGTGAAGCGACCCATTTCCGTCAACTTCCCTCCAAATTGATGTGTAAAACTTCTAGTTTGAAATGGAAAAACTGAAATTTGATGTAAAGGCGCTATAAACTTCACCTCTACGTCTGGTGTTCCCCAGGGGTCCCATCTTGGCCCCCTCCTTTTCATCTTGGCTATTAATGGCGTTGGTGCTGTCCTCAATGGTGGCAACTTTCTCATATTTGCAGATGATATGAAGCTCTTCCTTCAGTTGCTTGATCTCTCTGAGTCCATTACTCTTCAGCTTTGCCTTGATGTCTTCACTCAGTGGTGTTGAGTTATTGGACTTTCCCTCAACCCTGACAAATGTTCAATGATGGCGTATCACTGCTTGCTGATCCCACATACGCTCCCTTATACCATCAACAGTGTTGCTCTTAGACGTCCCTCTGTGTTTTCCAATCTTGGTGTTCTTTTTGACAGGCAGTTGACCTTCAATGAACACATTGCTCAGGCATCTTCTCAAGCTTGGGTTTGTAAAGCAAAATACCAGGGTGTTCACCAGCACCACTGCCCTCGTGGCCCTCTATCGGCCTCCAGCCACTCCTGGAGTATACTTCTCTGACAAATGTTCAGTGATGACATATCACTGCTTGCTGATCCCACATACGCACCCTTATACCATCAACAGTGTTGCTCTTAGACGTCCCTCTGTGTTTTCCAATCTTGGTGTTCTTTTTGACAGGCAGTTGACCTTCAATGAACACATTGCTCAGGCATCTTTTCAAGCTTGGGTTTGTAAAGCGAAACACCAGGGAGTTCACCAGCACCACTGCCCTCGTGGCCCTCTATCGGCCTCCAGCCACTCCTGGAGTATGCTTCTCTGACAAATGTTCAGTGATGACATATCACCGCTTGCTGATCCCACATACGCTCCCTTATACCATCAACAGTGTTGCTCTTAGACGTCCCTCTGTGTTCTCCGATCTTGGTGTTCTTTTTGGCAGGCAGTTGACCTTCAATGAACACATTGCTCAGGCATCTTCTCAAGCTTGGGTTTGAAAGCAAAACACTAGGGAGTTCACCAGCACCACTGCCCTCGTGGCCCTCTATCGGGCTATTTAGCCTCTCCTGGAGTATGCTTCTGTCGTCTGGTGTCCCTCATACAATGCCATGTGGATCTGCTCAACAGGGTGTACTGTGCATTCCTACGTTACCTGGCCTTCAAGCTTGGGGTCTGCCGTGAGGAAGTGGACCAGTTTCACCTGCTCAGCCCCTTTGCCGACCAGGCTCTCGCAAACATGTCCTTCTCTGGGCGCATTGATGCCCAGTCCTTGCCTGCCCAGTTTGGCCTGCAGGTGCCCTGAGTTAGCCTGCGCTCCAGCGATCTGTTTGCTGTGCCATTTTCTCTTACCAACTACATGCGTTCTCGACCTCTCTGCCAACTTCCTAGAATGGCTAACCTGCTCTCAATCTCCCTTCTCTCTCTTCTCAATGAAATCTTGTCACTCCCCTGACTTGTCTTTGGTGTTTCCCTTTGCAATGTTGAACTTTCATCATCTTACTTTCACTTATCTCATGGCCTGCGTGCAAACGTATTTTTATTTTATTTTCTGTAATTGGGCTCGCCCCGTTCATATATAATAAATAAATAAAACAAAATAAAAATGTTGACAATTGCTAAACAAGATTTTTGTGTCTAATATTAATGGCACATTTAGCGCAAAACTGCCCATTGCCCTGTCAATTCTATAATTTATGTAATTTATTTTTCAGGTATACACATGAGGTTCATAGAAAATCGCGTTAAAGACGCTTCCTTGTGTCGCGAATTCCAAATAGATCCTCAGTACCAGAATGCCATTTCAAATCTATTCTTCGACTGCCTTTGGAGTGTAGACTACGAAACCAGATTTTATCATTTCGACTACACAGCGATAGTTCCCTCTGGAGAAACATATGTCTATAAATATATTTTCAATGTGCCTGACGCTAAGCGGATAGGTGAGAACTATCATTTCTGAATTTGCACGTTTTTTTTTCTCAATTTTTTTTGTCTTATTTCTAATTTTTTAATGTTTTTTCGCTCAGATTTGTCTAGAAGTAATGTAACGGATTGGGAAATCTTCTTAGTCGTCGACGTCACCGCTGCTCCAAAAACGTTGATTCTTCGTGTACAAGTTGCCCCGCCTTCTCTAAACATTACCGGCTATAAAGTAAGCGCATTGATTGTACGTCCTCGGCTTATTGATCTTAGATCATCTCTCGAACTGTATTTTCTATTTGATTCAGGTGGAAATACTCAGGACGTTGGGGCCAGAGAAGCCTTGGATTGTCCCCGGTAAAACTCTTCCCGCTAACGAGAGAGACAAAGAACTGAAATTCGAGTTCTCTACTCAGTTGAAATTTGGGAAATACAAATTTCAAGTGTGGCCCATTCACCCACTTTGCGATCGGCACCCTTCCAAATGCAGACCATCGTGTACCCCAGAGATCCTCATTGGTAAAGATGGTTTGATTTATATCCTCCCTTCCCCATAGGTTACTTTCTAAAGAAATTCTGAACCCACCTGGTAAAAACTTCCAATATAGGGTCAGTTGGGGTAAATGTGAACAAAATTTCAATGTTTCCAATCAAAGTTCTCAACTATTAATGTAAATCCAAATACGCTTACTGTTTCCTGTGATACTACACCATCTCCTGAGTCAGATCCCACCATGTTTTTTACTGTTAAAGGGCGAAACCAGAGCCAGTTAACATTCACCCTATAGGCTCAGGGGTAAATGTAAACAGGTATCTTTCAACGAGGTTTACCTAGGGCAAAACCGTGGCAGGCACAGTCACATGGACCCTAATAGAGACCAAAATTCATTTACAAATGGAAAAAACTATGTTTACAATTAACCCAATCCGCTGTTTACGTTTCCTCCAAATACATTTTCAATTAACTCCCATTGGCTAAATTTTCAAATTTAAGGGTCTAATGGCGCTGAAAGATTAAGTTAATGAGAATTGTTAACAATTCATTAGAAAAAAATAATGCTAACTAAAGGCACTGTGCAAATGTCTAATCCTAAAATCAGTCTTTTGAAATGTATCTAAAACTCTTCACATTTAAGTATCACTCTTTCCACCACCACTGCCAATTATGGCAAGAAGTGTCCCCATTCCTGTCATCACTGGGCTGTTTGCTGCAAATTTGGTCTTGGATATTGTGTATAGGTCTCTGAAGCATCGCTGTACGTTTTATTTCTATTTGTGACGTCAAAGACAGCTGCTCAAGGTCACCTTGAGTGTAGGGCAGCAGTGGCTTTGTCTTTAGGCAAAGTTTTTGTCATATTTTGTTAAGATGTCATTAGATTGTTGTGGAAAACATTTGTTTACATTTACTCTATAAGTTAACAAATATGGGGTACATTTAAACATGGCTTGGACAAGCAGGGAAAAGAGTTGAAATGAAAATTATCAATCAACAAAACATCCTAAATGAAGAAAAATAATAGACTCTTTTATCTTTAATTTAGTGAGGCACAACAGAGCAAATTTGCAACCCAAAATTTTTGAAAAACTAAGTTTTTCATAGGATTGTTACCAAATGGTATTCACTCGACAGTTGGCTAACCTGAATGGGCAGGAACTTCTCCAGTGTTGCCCTAGTGCAACATAGAGAAGGTACTCACACCTTTTTAGTTTCTCAGTTCTCCACACTTGGCGGTAATGTCGCCTGTTTACATTCACCCCACCTGACCCAAACGTATTTTTTAATTATTATTTGTACATTGACGTCAGATAAGTATTATCATAAGAAAAAATCCTATAACTTTTTACTCTTCACATTACTATATGTTGTGTAAATCATCATGATTTTATTATTTTTTAAATTTGTTTCATTTTAATTTTCATGTGCTTTTGGATTCATCGTTTATGTTCTGAAGAAGAGGAACCTTTTCATCCTGCGTTCATTATGTTGATTTGTTTTTGCACGGCTTTCCTTTCATTCCTGTCGTTTTGCATCCTCAGACGTAAACTACGTAAGTACAAAATTACTGTATTTTCTTACTGATTATGATTTTTTTTCCTTTTCAGTGGAAATGACTGAACCTAAGCTACTGACTGGAATTGTTGTGACATGTTTATGTATCCCTATATTATTGTTGACGTACTTCATGTGGAAACGTAACTGTGATACAAAGGAGCCTTGTAAGTTAAGGATTGTTTGTGTTGTTGTTGTTGTTGTTCAAAATGCTCAGTTTTGGTGTTGTGTTTGATCATGGTTTATCCAGAAAGCTTTATTAGGGAGAGGATTCCCACATTAAAATTCTATTTTATACTAAATTCAAAAAGTAACTTACAATGAATGTTTCAACGCCATCAAACGCAACTGTATGCTCAAATGTAGCGTTATCGTTTGGTGCAACCATTTGAATTTAGTGTGTACAATTTTTTGACAAGAATGAGATTGTTCATCATACTACAGATCATACTACTCTTTGCAGGTCCAGAACCTCCCGGGCCGCCCAAGTTCCTTATGATGTACAAGCCTGCTTCCATCGAGCATTTGAGAAAACTCAAGGAGCTGCACAGATATTTTACCAAAGTTTGCGGTATCCAATGCATGATCGATCAATTCGGTATACCCCAGACGATTTCGAAGGTTCGTTTAATTTAATTTTAGCGACACAATCAGGCATTAAACATACAATGATTTACGTTTATGGTTTGTATATTTCTTGAGAGTGGTAACGAGTTGTGCAAAACTGATTTCGCATTTTGAAAGACAACGGGTATTGAGAAACTAAGCCTTTTTAAGGGAATGTTTTTGTCTTATAACTTCTAAACGGTGCGCCTTAAAGTTGATTGTCCGTACGCCGTCCACGCCGATTTTGAAAAGTATATAAATTTCTAAAAATCTGAAATTTTGGTCAGAGACCCGTTTCCTGTCGGGTTTAGTTAGTCCTCGAAACTTTTCAGCCCGATCAGACCAAATTTGGATGGGAGGGAGTGTCAAAAAGTGTTTTTGAAAAACGAATTTTCGTGATTATTGCCAATCAAGGCGTGTGGGGCATAATTTTTGACTAAATTTTGGACGATTAGCGCTCTAGGAAGCAGTAATGGGTCAAAATAGGTATCTATCTACCCATTTCAAGGGTGGATTTTCGAGATTTCTGGTACCTAGGCGTGTGGGGTATCATTTTCCTATAAATTTTGGACGCTAACAATTGGAATGAATCTCTATGCTCTTGTTCCGACAAATGACCAACCCCTGCGAATGAATTTGCAGCGTACCTATATCATTAAAAACCAAGGTTCGCTCGCAATCTTGAAACATGGGGGGGTTGGGGTCAAAATGTCATTTTGAAAAATGAATTTTCAAGATTTTTGCCAATCAACGCGTGTAGAGTATCATTTTTGACTAAATTTTGGACGCTGAATCGAATAAAATGGGTCTCGGGACGATTAACGCCCACCCGAAGAGGTCATGGGCCAAAATGGGTATCTATCTGCCCATTTAGAATGACGGTTATTGGGATTTCTGGTATTTAGGGGTGTGAGGTATCATTTTCCACTAAATTTTGGATGCTGAATCCAATGAGATGGGTCTTGGGACTATTGGCGCTCTCTGGATGAGATTATAGGTCAAAATGGGTATCCATCCACCTATTTTGAATGTGGGTTTTTTATATTTCTCGTACCTAGGCGTGTGGGGTATCATTTTCCACTAAATTTTGGTAAATTGATTGGAATGAATCTCTATGCTCCTGCTCCGAGGAATAACCAACCCCTGTGAATGAATTTGCTGCGTGTTTTCACCTATGCTCCCACCCCCTATCCCTAGCGGCTCGCTTGAAATTAAAAGGATACAATTTAACTTGTTGGTTGGTTATTCCTTGAATAATCAACCTATGTTTTCATGCAAATGGTCAACCTCTCCGATTCGGCTCAAAATTTTTTTCTGGACGTTTCATGATGTCCTGATCAAAAAAGGTCAATGTCCGTCCGCCGTACGCCGTCCGCCGTCCGCCGTCCACGCCGTTTTTGGTAGTAGAAAATTTTCTAAAAATCTGAAATTTGGGTCAGGGGTCTGTAACCGGCCTGGGACGGTCCTCCAAGCTTTTCAGCCCGATCGGACCAAATTTGGGCGGGGTAGGGGTCAAAATGTGTTTTTTGAAAAATGGATTTTCGAGATTTTGGGCGATTTAGGCGAGTGGGGTATCATTTTCCACTAAATTTTGGACGCTGAATCCAATGAAATGGGTCCCAAAACGATCGGCACCCTCTGGAAGAAGTTATGGGTCAAATTGGGTATATATTACCCATTTTGAATATGTGTTTTTGAGATTTCTGGAACCTAGGCGTGTGGGGTATCATTTTCCGCTAAATCTTGGACGCTAATTTCAATGAAGTGGGTCCCGGAACGATTGGCACCCTCTGGAAGAAGTTATGGGTCAAATTGGGTATATATTACCCATTTTGAATATGCGTTTTCGAGATTTCCGGTACCTGGGCGTGTGGGGTATCATTTTCTACTAAATTCTGGATCCTGAATCGATTGGAATAGGTCTGGGACCCACCGCACCCACTGTTTCCCCATTTCCCCCATGTTGAAGAAATGAGTCTCCATGCGCCTGGTCCGAGGAATAACCAACCCCTGTGTAAGAATTTGCAGCGTTTCGTATTTCTTATTGTGTTTTTCAAGTGAAAAATTTTACTTGGGAGTTGAAAAGAATAGTAATATTCATCTCACCCTATCACCTAACTTCCCCGGTTTGAATAATTACGTAACTAATAAAAAATTATGTAGTATACCTCCTTACTAGGATAGCTCATAGACCGCGGGTCGATCGACTCGATTTTCCTACAAATCCGACTCTTCCCTTACTTTGAGGTTTCATTGGGACGCGTGCTCCGTTTAGTTTGTTGAGTTGAAGCCAACTGGTTTCTTACAGCTCAGTTCCACATGTCTATCTCGGCAAATAAATTCCCCTCTACACGGTTTTTTTTTTTTTTTTTTTATTAATTTAACTTTTAGTATATAACAATACTCTTTGTTGTGACAGCTCATATATGGTATAACATTAATTGGTGTAACACACGGTATAACATTAATTTTCGACTTTTGGAAAAAATTCCCAATTTTCTGCGATTTCTGTTCCGGAAATTTTTGGGTCTAAAAAATTGATGTTGAACATGATATGTAGCGTACATAACCCTGTTGAAAAAAAAAAAAAAAAAAAAAAAAAAAAAAACGCTACAAATTATTACTCTTATTAGGGGTTGGTTATTCCCCAGATCAGGAACATGGAGACTTATTTCAATCGATTCAGCGTCCAAAATTCGTTCTAAAACAATAGCCTAAACCCCTCAAAGATACACATTTTGACCCCCCCTCCCCATTTTGTCCAGTCAGGCTGAATAGTTTCGAGGACCAACTATAGCCAGAAACGGGGTCCTGACCACAATTTCAGATTTTTAGATAATTGTTTACCACCAAAATCGAGGGACGGTCATTAGCTTATTTTCTATAGATCTAGACTCCTTGAAAGTCCCAAAATACACTTGAATCGTTTATTTCAAAAACCCCCTAACTGACATTTTTTGTTAATTTCAGTTTTAACCACAAATGATATCTAAAAACTGAGATACACCGTTTAGTGCAAAAACCCCCTAAATCTAGCATCTCCAATGCTACTAAACCAAGCCAAGTATTATACATTTAGTGCAAAAACCCCTCAACTGCTAACAGTTGAGGGATTTTTGCACTAAACTGGGGGAAATTTTATTTTGTAAGACATTGTTATTTTGTGAAAAAATCCGGTAAAACCAATACTTGAACATAAAAAATTTATAATATATTTAAAGTGTCCTACATTCATTGTTTTGGAGAGCTAAAAAACAATAAAATATTCAATATAAGACACTAATAACACTTTTTTGTTGCAAAAAACCCCTAAGTCTTACATTTATTGCAAAAAGCCCTTAAGTATAAAATTTTTATAAATTTTTTTTTTTATTTGTGTTTAATCGTATTTACTCAAAAATTAAGTCAGCAATGTATCTACATAAAATACGTTAAAAAATAAAATATAATGCAATTACTATTTATTTTGTTTAAGTTACACGGTTTTTTGTTAATACTGTAAAATTAAAAAAATGACAGTTAGGGGGTTTTTGAAATAAACGATTCATTTTTGGACCAAATCGGAGAGATTGACTTGGGTGTAGTTCGTAATCCGCCCCCATTTTGTTTACTCTTTTGCAAGCACATCCAACCACCTTTTTCAATTTTTGAGGAGTGTTCCGTATACTATATTTTGTCTTCTTGAGCACATTCGTGACGAATTATAATTTTTGATTGGTTATGATTGGGAAATAAGGTGTTGAAAAAAGTGGGGGCGGATACCGAACTATTTCTCAAGTGAAAAAGTTTGGTATGCGCCCCCACATAGTTAATATTGGGAAACACAACATTTTTTGTTTAAATAATTCATTTATTAATATGAATATTACTTCTGACACATAGCTATTTTGGTGTTGCGTTATTCTATGGTTGGGTCGTACAAATTCTCGATGCAGCCCAAAAAATGCTCAAATGGATCTATTTTTTTTTTTTTTTTTTTTCAAATAATGCATTTATTCATTACTATATACAGAACACAATCACATTACAATTATCAAATGCTACAACCCCTGTAAGAAAACTTGTGCTGGGGTTGGAGTTGCAGTGTTACATTTTATTAGTAAGACAAAACCGCATTATACTTCCGCTCCTAAAATTGTCCCTAATTAATATAGATTTTACATGTCAAATTAATGTTAATTGAGAAATAAATGAAATCTGCACCTCAAGGGCCAGGAAAATAATTAATTAAAGATCCACCTATACGAGCAGTTGAAGTAAAGATAATGACAGAGATGTACTCTATCACAAGACACGGCCCTTCTCCGAGACATTCCTCAGAGTTTACATACGTTAGGATTTTCAATTCTTTCTAACCAGGAACTTACTGTAAATAAATTGTCCGAGATTGTAAGAACCTAAATTTGTTTTTGATTTCTAATTTGAATTTTTTTAATGAGACAGGCTGCGTTTTATTTTCGAATTTATATTTATTAAACGTCTGAACACCTAGGTAAAAGAAGGATCTCTGACCCGCCGACGTGAATCGCCTGGGTATTTCTAAAGCCAATTTGCTTGCGACTCTATTCGTACTTTTCACAATATTAATACTGTTCGTTAGGTAATTTTTGTACATTACAATCAGAGTGGTTTTCTCAAACAGACTCTTGAATTTAAGAATTTGTGTGACTTTAAATAGCAAATCCGAGGAAAACCTGAGGGGCTTTTTGAAGAGTATTTTGATTAGAAGTTTTTGCGTAATTAAAATTTTGTTTAATTTATTATCATGTGCAAACCCTCATACTATTACACCATATAGCAGTTGAGATTGAATTAGTGCGTTATAAACCAATGTTTGTTTTTTTTTTGTCTGACATGAAGTTACGTATTTCCAGCAGAACAGGTATGTACTATTTTCCTAAGCTTAGAATTGATTGAATTGGTATGATGCTCCCACGACAGAGTTTGGTCAATAATGACACCTAGATATTTCGTATATTCAACCCTCTCAATATTGGGGCAATCACACCCTAATTCACAACAATCCCCTTTATGACATACAATTTTGTCAAGTTCGGGGATGTTGTTAGTCTTTAAAGCGAAGGTAACAAAGTTCGTTTTCCTGTAATTGAGATTAAGATTTTGTAAGTTATACCAATGCGTTAGCTTTTTCATACTTTGTGCTGCTTTATAAACAATTTCTTGCCATGTCTCTCCTGTAATTATTAGCGCCGTGTCATCAGCAAATGAGACCAAGTCACCGTCAATATCAATCTTGAATATATCATTTACATATATTAGGTACAAAATTGCACTTAGCACGGTTCCCTGCGGGATTCCACAGGAGATTTTACAAACATCACTAATTTCATTTTCCACTTTCACCTGTTGCTCCCTGTTGTCAAGGTAGCTCCTTATCCATAGTACAAAGGTCCCATGAAATCCATGTTTAATGAGGGTTTCGACAAGAGTCCCATGCGACACAGTGTCAAATGCTTTTGAAAAATCTTTAAATACGGTTAACACCTTTTGCCTTTATCGAGATTTGAAAGGATCGTCTCATGCAAATGAAGGATTGCGTCTTGCGTACTTTTCCCCGACTGGAAACCGTATTGGCTTGGGTGAATAAATTTCCTTTCCGTCATATATTGTACTAGGTATTTTTTGACAACCTTTTCTATAACCTTTGACACGTTCGACAGGAGCGAGATTGGTCTGTAATTACTTGGATCACTAGGGTCACCTGCTATGCTCATTGACTTCACACATCACCTCCTCAAAAATTCGCACTAGTGTGAATGAAGACTAGTGATGTTTCCTCCAGCATTGATATTTCGTTTAACGTCGACTCGATGTTTTGCGTGTGAGCCAGCGTTGATGGGTCCACGAAATGAAGGGAGTGATTGAACATTGACCTACGGTCGGAAGTGATTTCACTGCTACAGTCAACATCGTTTTTATTTTATTTATGAGCATCGCATCTCAACCTCTTAACTTTCGATCAAAGTTATTCTCTGCCTCACCAGTTACCTCTCCCAAGAAAACGTCCCAGGCCGAATCAATGCAATTCAGTCGTGGGGGCGGTTATCGAACTTTTTCCCTAGGGGAATTGTTCGGTATACGCCCCAACTTTTTTCAACGTCTAGTTTCATTGCTTGGAGAATTTGAAAACATAAGTGCGGTATATTATTCATGTAGTATATGAAATCTAGTTTACGGAACACTCCTCAAAAATTGAAAAAGGTGGTCGGGTGTGCTTGCAAAAGAGAGAACAAAATGGGGGCGGATAACGAACTACACCCATTGACTTTTTGCATGAAAACAGGTTGATTATTCAAGGAATAACTAACACTAAAAAAGGTTGAATTGACGTTAGTTGCCATTGTCTTTTTAATCTGCAAAATCAGATTCGCAGTACTCTTCAGTACCTCAGGATCTTATAAACGACTAGCTGACCCGGCAAACGTTGTTTTGCCATATAAATAATTTCCTGGGTCAGAAGTGACACCTGTAGACGTCTCCTAAAACTATGATTTTCCCATATCTGTGCTCGGGCTGGGAAACATGTAGTCAACACTATAGCGAATAGTAGACGAATTTGTATTGCTGTACAGTCCAATAGTCAGCAAGCATGCATTCCGACTGGTTGTCGTCTTCCAGCAAGCCGAGTGCAAGGCATGCTTATACGTTGGATATTGTTGCCCATTCACTTTACGTATATCTTGAGATGATAATGGGCCAGTAACATTAACCAACAACAGTCGAAGATAAAAGCACTCCGTGTCTTGGATTTACTGTAAATAATCACCCCAAGGCGTTTGATTTAAATAAATTGAGACATGCAGCAACTGGTGAGCCTTTCTTGCTTTCCATGTTTTTGTTTGAGTCCATGTGAAATAGCGTGGTACTCCGCACGATTACACAATTCAAAAAATCTGCAAATTCTTACACAGGGGTTGGTTATTCCTCGAATGGGGGAAACAGTGGGTGTGGCGGGTCTCAGACCCATTCCAATCGATTCAGGGTCCAAAATTTAGTGGAATATGATACCCCACACGCCCAGGTACCAGAAATCCTGACACATACCAAATGGGTGGATACATACCCATTTTGACCCATAACTTCTTCCGGTGGGTGCCAATCGTTCTGGGACACACATCATTGAATTCAGCGTCCAAAATTTAGTGGAAAATGATACCCCACACGCCTAGGTAGCAGAAATCCCGAAAACACATATTCAAGATGGACGACACTAATTTACTAATATAATATTGAGAAAACGTAGGTAATTCAGAAGGCTATAATAATTGTATTAAATTGAATTGAATGGTACGAATAAAAAGCTCGGACAGTAAAAAGAATTGTAGGCAACTGCTCAAAATTGGTTGCTACGTTTAACAGCTGGTTATAAACAACAGGATATGACGATGTGTTTTGTTTGTCTATTCGGCTGAAGTCACCCACATGGGTAATAAATACCCAATTTGACCCATTACTTCTTCCAGTGGGTGCCAATTGTTCTGGGACCCATTTTATTGGATTCAGCGTCCAAAATTTAGTGGAAAATGACACCCCACTCGCCTAAATCACCCAAAATCTCGAAAATCCATTTTTCAAAAAACCCCTACCCCCTCCAAATTTGGTTCGATCGGGCTGAAAAGTTTCGAGGACCCATCTCGGCTGGGAACAGACCCCTGACCCAAATTTCAGATTTTTAGAACATTTTCTACTACCAAAAACGGCGTGGACAATGGACGGCGGACGGCGGACGGACATTGACCTTTTTGGTTGGTTATTCCTTGAATAATCAACCTATGTTTTCATGATAATGGTCAACCTCTCCGATTCGGCTCAAAATTTTTTTCTGGACGTTTCATGATGTCCTGATCAAAAAAGGTCAATGTCCGTCCGCCGTCCGCCGTCCGCCGTCCATTGTCCACGCCGTTTTTGGTAGTAGAAAATGTTCTAAAAATCTGAAATTTGGGTCAGGGGTCTGTTCCCAGCCGAGATGGGTCCTCGAAACTTTTCAGCCCGATCGGACCAAATTTGGAGGGGGTAGGGGTTTTTTGAAAAATGGATTTTCGAGATTTTGGGTGATTTAGGCGAGTGGGGTGTCATTTTCCACTAAATTTTGGACGCTGAATCCAATAAAATGGGTCCCAGAACAATTGGCACCCACTGGAAGAAGTAATGGGTCAAATTGGGTATTTATTACCCATGTGGGTGACTTCAGCCGAATAGACAAACAAAACACATCGTCATATCCTGTTGTTTATAACCAGCTGTTAAACGTAGCAACCAATTTTGAGCAGTTGCCTACAATTCTTTTTACTGTCCGAGCTTTTTTATCCGTACCATTCAATTCAATTTAATACAATTATTATAGCCTTCTAAATTACCTACGTTTTCTCAATATTATATTAGTAAATTAGTGTCGTAGTGCCCCATAGATACACCCATCTTGAATATGTGTTTTCGGGATTTCTGCTACCTAGGCGTGTGGGGTATCATTTTCCACTAAATTTTGGACGCTGAATTCAATGATGTGTGTCCCAGAACGATTGGCACCCACCGGAAGAAGTTATGGGTCAAAATGGGTATGTATCCACCCATTTGGTATGTGTCAGGATTTCTGGCACCTGGGCGTGTGGGGTATCATATTCCACTAAATTTTGGACCCTGAATCGATTGGAATGGGTCTGAGACCCGCCACACCCACTGTTTCCCCCATTCGAGGAATAACCAACCCGTGTGTAAGAATTTGCAGATTTTTTGATCAGGACATCATGAAACGTCCAGAAAAAAATTTTGAGCCGAATCGGAGAGGTTGACCATTATCATGAAAACATAGGTTGATTATTCAAGGAATAACCAACCAAAAGTGCAGTGAGTGTAGTTTTAGGTGGATTTATTGCACCATTGGGACCCTACAAATTGGCCTCCCTTCATTGTCACCTCCAATTTTAGGATGTACACTTAGGATAGACACCAAATTGGAACAAAAGTTTGAAAATAAACAAAAAAAAATTTAGGGGTGGACTACCCCTAACATTTAGGGAGATGAAAAATAAATGTTGGCCGACTCTCATAGATACCGGATAAGCACAAAAAATTCCATCAAAATCGGTCAAGCCGTTTCCGAGGAGTATGGCATCTAAAACTGTGACACGAGAATTTTATATATTATATAAGAAAATTCAAACATTCATTATTGTCTGTATGTGTCTGATTCGTGCATTACTCAGTTGAGAGATGAAATAAGTTCAAAATAAAGTTTTCTCCGAAGGATCCCGTGAGTTGGTACACCCTCGCTTTCAAAGAAGCTGATTTCGTCGGGATTTTCGCTTCTCCTGAAACTTCGCAACAGGAAAGAGAAGCGGTTTTGGGTTACAACGCCTACATCAACACCGAAGTGATAGCTCACAACCATTTGAAGACTTACCTCTGCTCTCCGGGAGCTCGTTGCAAATTTTTCTCAATTCTTCTTCCTGGAACCAAATGGGAAACACTTCCGCCTCAGGCCCAAGCGCTCAAAAGGTGAATATTAACGATAATTATTATTTTTGAACCGTTGATTGCTCTATTCAGCATCAGTTGCTGCTAATTCGTACTTTAGGTTGTCCGTTGAACGTCTCCAGGAATATCTCTGCCCCTTTTTCTACTCTGATTCGTGAATGATTCGCAATTTCGGCTCCTATTAAGAGGAAAATGAAGCGAGTCATAAGGTACTCATAATCATGACTAAAATATTACAATTCCAATAATAATATGAATCGAGTACATGAAACAGATATAAATGCGATTGCCATAGTAGCGAAACAATTTTATTTCGCAGCAGGTTTTATTGAAAAAGCTAATCTATGGTAAGAAATGTTTAAATTTTGCACAGTTAAATGTTTCTTAAAATACCTACATTTACAAGTATTTTTCCTTCTTGGAAAAACGCTGCAAATTCTTTCACACGGGTTGGTTATTTCTCAGACAAGGCACATGGAGACTAATTTCTTCAATATGAGGGAAATGGTGGGTTTGGCGAGTCCCGGACCCAATCCAATCGATTCAGGATCCGAAATTTAGTGGAAAATGATACCCCACAAGCCTAGGTAGTAGAGATCTCAAAAACACTCATTCGAAATGGGTAGATAGGAACTCATTTTGACCCATAACCTCTTCCAGAGGGTGCCAATCGTCCCGGGACCCATTTTATTGGATTCAGCGTCCAAAATTTAGTGGAAAATGATAACCCACACGCATAGATCGCCAAAAATCTCGAAAATTAATTTTTTGAAAAAAACACATTTTGACCCCTACCACGCCGAATTTTGGTAGTAGAAAAATTTCTTAAAGTCTGAAATTTTGGTCAGGTACCCATTTCCGGCTTTAGTTGGTCCTCAAAACATTTTCAACCCGATCGGACCAAATTTGGGCTGAGTAGGGGTCAAAATGTGTATTCCAAAATGGATTTTTGAGATTTGGTGCCCTCTGGGTGAAGCTATGGGTCAAAATGGGGCGAGATTTTTGGTGATTCAGGCGTGTGGGGTATAATTTCCCACTAAATTTTGGACCCTGAATCCAATGAAATGGGTCCCAGAACGATTAGCGCCCTCTGGATGAGGTTATGGGTCAAAATGGGTATCTATCTACCCATTTCGAATGCGTTTTTTCGAGATTTCTGGTACCTAGGCATGTGGGGTATCATTTTCCACTAAATTTTGGACCCTGAATTGATTGGAATGGGTCCGGTACCCGCCACACTCACCGTGTCCCTCATTTCCCCCATCTTGAAGAAATGAGTCTCCATGTGCCTTGTCTGAGAAATAACCAACCCCTGTGAATGAATTTGCAGCGTTTTTGATCTATACACTTCGAAACGCTAAGGAATAACCAACAAAAATTATATTTGTTTTCAGAAAACTGAAGAAAAGTATACATTTTTTGTCTTTTTACAAAGAAATCCATTTTTAATGGTTAATTTACTTCAAGTTTTGATAAGACTTGTTGCAAATTTGTTGGTATTACATTTAAAAAACAACAACATCTTACAAAATTCTTTCACAATATGTACTCCTTTGTAAACATAAGTGAATTTCAGTGTGTTTTGCCTAATACTTTCAAGTTCATATTCATATTTTCTCATTTGTGAATTTCTCTCACAATCATTGTGGATAGTATGAATTACCGGTGTGTTTGTTAATCACCCGGTTCAGCAGACCAGTTATCCTAGAGACGTTTAACCTAACTGAACATGTGATCATGACCTATGTGTAACCATACCACCTCCCGCATGTGGTTCGCCTGGCTTGGGGTTAAGCAGCTGATCGTTTGGCTTATAATGACGTGAATAACTTCATTAAGTCAGGTCACGTAACAATTTTTTTCATTGAATTTCATTCAATATTTTCTTTTTATTTTTTCATCGATTACAACAACATTTTACCATTAAAGGGAATCCACAGGTCTAGATGATGACGAGTGGTGAGTGACGAAGCATCCATTTGCTACTACGAACCTCTTCCACTACAAACTTGTTCCATTTTATATGGTTTATTTTATTTTATTTTTCTTCGAGGAATGTTTTCTACGTACTATCTCTCGCTCTCTCTTTCCTAATATCTAACAATTTCAACTCGTTAATCAACTTTGAAGCTTCGATTTCGACTTGCCTTAGTTCAAAGTAATCACCGCGCTCTTACACAACAGTGCTGTAAATGATTTTTTAGTTCCAAAATTTGAAAAATTGTTTCCGTAATTACTACAGCCAAGTTAAAATTTCTTCGCATACTCTTATTAAACGGGCTTGTGCAATTTTGTTTTGCGTACGTACACGTAAAACGCATGGAAATGCGATGCGTCTCTAAATTCCAAAGATTTTCGGCTTCAAATTCTTTTGGCAGACTGGGTTCGTGACGTTGGACCATTTTATTTATCGTTGAAGCTTGCTGATTTCGGAAAGCTGTAGAAATATTATGGAATCGCAGTTTTGCTTACATTAGGTGCACTTGGGTTTTATGCAGAGATGCAATGTCCAATTCATAAATTCGAATAAAATTCATGAATATGAAGATATGCTTAAAAATACGGATTTTGGAAAGACCAGTTCAGCATGGATTCTTCCGTTGAAGAAATGAAGTGAAAAGTAAACAACCGAAAGAAAGCACTGCTATTGGGTCCACAAGATCATTCCAAAGATAGTGTGTTTGGGGAATATCATACGTTATTGTGTATGTTTAGTACGTCATTGTTTGGAATGGTTGGGCGTCAACACAGCTTTCTGTCTCCCTTCTCAAAAGTGGCAGCACAGAATACACAGGATTCGCAAACTTGACGAAAATTCAAATCAAAACAAGGTTGTTGTGGTTGTAGCTACTATTTGTGTGTACTGATGACGCCTAACAAATCTGAAATCAGTCTGTGTGTCGTCCACTGGGAGGCGATTGAAGAATGCGATGAGGCCCGCCCGGATGCGCCCCGCCTGTAGTGGCCGCACCTCCATGGAAACACTCAAGATTGAAATGCCCGCACCTCCATGCAAACACTCTAGATCGAAATGCCCGCATTTTACGATGAGGCCCGCCCCGCCTGTAGTGGGCGCACCTCCATGCAAACACTCAAGATCGAAATGCCCGCACCACCATGCAAACACTCAAGATTGAAATGCCCGCACCATCATGCAAACACTCTAGATCGAAATGCCCGCATTTTACGATGAGGCCCGCCCCGCCTGTAGTGGCCGCACCTCCATGGAAACACTCAAGATTGAAATGCCAGCACCACCATGCAAACACTCAAGATCGAAATGCCCGCATTTTACGATGAGGCCCGCCCCGCCTGCAGTAGCCACACCTCTATGCAAACACTCAAGATCGAAATGCCCGCACCTCCATGCAAACACTCAAGATCGAAATGCCCGCACCTCCATGCAAACACTCATGATCGAAATGCCCGCTTTCGCGATGAGGCCCGTCTCCAGTGGACGCTAGCTTTGAAGAATGCAATGAGGCCTGCCCCTCCTGCAGTAGCCCATTTCAATCTCCATGCAAACACTCATGATCGAAATGCCTCTTTTTGCGATGAGGCCCGCCCCGATGTGCCCCGCCTGTAGTGGACGCACCTCTATGCAAACACTCAAGATCAAAATGCCCGCTTTTTGCGATGAGGCCCGCCCAATGCCTCCGGTGGATGATAGGCAGACGGATTTCAGATTTCATGGGAAAGAAGATTCCTTAAGAACAACGTTGTAGACATTAGTTATTCACCATCTCAAAGCTATGGGCGCTAAAGGTTTTTCTGAATGTTTTAAGCTCAAACCGCGCTTTCCTATTTGACTTTTACATGTAAATTCAAGTACGCCTATGAATATCACAAAATCAAACTTCTTATAAAATCTTATTCCAAAATCAACATTTGTCTCAGTACCTGTTTCAAAATTTACATGATTTATTTTGATTGTAAGTTCTATTTTAACAATTGTACCTTCATAAATGTAATAAATTATTTAAATTACATTTTGTTAAAAAAATGTTATTTTTCAAAGAATTAGAAAAAAGTACTTTATTACCCTTACATTTGAAACTTAAAAATTTAAATTAAAAAAAATTACAAAAATGGAAAGGAAAAATAAATGTACAGTATTTTTGGAAAATTAAAATGAATAATTATTAAACTCTTTCAAAACGTTTCAATTAAAAAAAAAACTGTTTTGGGGGAAAGTTTACCTACAAAATTTTTGCGGGAATTAGACTGTAATAACTAGAATACAATAAATTGGGTTGGAAAGAGAAGGTATGAATTTAGTAAACCTTTCATTTCAACAAGTTTTGGCCTTATTTTTATTCGATTTTCAGTTTTATGAATGTATTCTAATTTGTGTATGAAAATGAATACGCATTTCTAATTTTATGGGCATCGCTTGACCAAATTCCATACACTGGTACCTACAAAACTCAATAGCATCCACTGTCACCTTTTCCCTCATCTTCTCTCATGTCTTGTTTTTCGTATTTCCATGAACAATTTAGTTGATTTTTATTTTTCTTGAGTTTAATTCGTTTAATACGTTTGATCGATTTCCTACTCACCTCTTTCACACGTTACGGGTTATCGATTTGCCCTAACTTTCCCTCTTTCAGTAATCGGATTGTTGGTCGACTTTTCGAACAATGGAATTTTTATTTTCTCTCCTTGTACCCTCAGCCTTCAATGATTTTCATTTCATTTGTGCTCTATGGAATGCCAGTACCGTCGAATCGGTGTGTGATCTTATCTTGAGATATTTTTGAGATTATATGATATTGTCAAGCTATGCCACCAAAAACTAATATAAATTTTTAGATAAAAATTAAGTCTTACAATATGAGCAACATTTGACTACGTGTATAACCAACTCCAAGTATAAATTTTTATATAAATACGTCCCAAGGTTCACAGTTTGAGGTGATATCATACTCATTTGGGAAAACACATCTTTTTTCGAGTTCTCTAGAGCACAGCATTTGACGTTTGCGTCTACTTATGTCCTAGAATGTACTATAAATATCTGAGAAAACGAGAATTGTGCCGTTTACTTATGGTAGGGTAAACAGGTAAACCTCGTGTACCTCTGGACAGTTTTGGTGTTGGCTTGTGAAATTGTGAAAAGGAAATATGGGAAAGCTGGATGTTTTTTTCGTATTCTAGTCTAATGGCCAAGGTTTATTTCAGATCTCACATATTTCAAAACGTATTCTTAATTATTTCAAACTATTTTTAAAAGTGGGGTTTCATTATTTTTGGAACCTAGGCGTGTGGGGTATCATTTTCACTAAATTTTGGACGCTGAATCCAATAAGACGGGTCTTGGGACGATTAGTGCCCACCACTGAGAGGAGCTTATGGGTCCAAATGGGTACATATCCACTCATTTTGAAAGTAGGTTTTCGAGATTTCCGGTACCTAAATCCTGTGGGGTATCATTTTTGACTATTTGAGACGGTCTACTCACCCTCGATTACCATAGCAACCGTCCTCTTCATGGCCTCTACATCGACTGTTGTCCCTTTCATACCCTCTTTTGAGAGAGGCTTTTCTCTTTATTCACCACAATACCGAGTCCTAAGGTACAAGAAACAATAAAAATTACAACAATGGCCAATGTTTAGTGAAATTGAGCTAACCGAAGAAAAGAAACATCTCAAAGAGGTTAGTAACTTCAAAACCAACCTCATGTAAGGAATTCATGAAAAAGAAAAGAGATAACCGACTTACAATCTTCACGAACGATGTCACACCAGACGGCAGATAATTTTTTGGCAGTACCGAAATCTAAAAGCGCTGCAAATTCATTCGCAAGAAAAGTAGCTTGAAGGGAATACTGAGTGTGGATGTATGAAATGAAATGAAATGAAATTTCAGAAGAGAATTTGTCGTTTTGAGGCAACTATGGCTTATACAACAAGGAAG
The DNA here is from genome assembly GCA_019603395.1 of Cyrtorhinus lividipennis. Classification (NCBI taxonomy): domain Eukaryota; kingdom Metazoa; phylum Arthropoda; class Insecta; order Hemiptera; family Miridae; genus Cyrtorhinus; species Cyrtorhinus lividipennis. The sequence goes on along the minus strand of CM034003.1, from coordinate 25,858,056 downwards.
GTTCGCACATGCTCACTAAGCATAATAAAAATAAAGGTATAGAGTATATCATGGTATAAAACTAAGTAATAAAAAACAAATGAAACAATTTTTTTTTTTTTTTTTATATATAGTGAGTGTGGAGTATCTTGAACTCATTCCAATAGATTGAGTGGAATTTAGAGGAAAATGGTACCCCACGCGCCGAGGTACCCAAAAAACTTTAAAATCCACATTAAAAATAGGTAGATGGATACCAATTTTGACCCATATCCACCTCCGGTGGGCACCAATCGGTCCGGGACCAACTTCCATAGATTCAGCGTCTAAAATTTAGTGGAAATGATACCCCATACGCCTAGGTACCAGAAATCTGGAAAACACACATTCAAAATGGGTAGGCAGGTACCAATTTTGACCCATAGCCTCATCCAGAGGGTGCCAATCGCTCTGGAACCCGTCTCATTGGATTCAGCCTCCAAAACTTAGTTGAAATCTCGAAAACCCATTTTTCGAAAAACAAATTTTGGCCCCCGATTAGGCTGACAAGTTTCGAGTTGCCCCCGAAAGAGGTCTCTGATGGTTTAGGGCCATTGTGAGAGGGTTGGCCCCCCATTACCATGGGAATTACCTACCTAAGCTGTTATCAGCTTCATACTATGAGGAATTATGGTGAATTGTAGAGGGAACATAGTATGAACCTCATTGCCATTTTATTGGTCTGCTTTTAGCGACCATATTGATGCCTTCACTGTCCCAATACAAACGAGTTTACCCAAAATTGATTTTTTTGTGGTTGGTGTGAAATTTTTTTATTTTATTTTACTTGAAGCTTCGAAGACCGTTGCATAGGTGAACCAGTCTTTGTTGGGTCGACTCGAGAACGCTGGCTTTTAATTTTATGATTTTGTTTTATAATATTTTTGTATGTGCGAACAGATGTGTTGACGCGCTGTGGTTTGCATCCGATTCCAGATTCTACCATCTTCCGAAGCACATGGACGATCTTTTGGTTGAGATGGGGCTCCTATCACGTTTCAGGTACACTCTGCCGCGCGACCTGGACCCTCTTTTGGTCCTCATCGGAGTGACGCCTCAGTGCGACCACGGCGAAGGTTTCATGGAAGCCCTCACCGCGGCGATGGTCCCCGAGTCGCCGACAGTCCTCACAATGGCCGTCCCCCCACGCCCGCCCGTCGCCACCGAAGATCCCCGCGAAGGCGGGTCGACTCAACTCGATGAGCAGCAGTCCCTCTGCTGCAACACCCACTCCGGCTCCGACGTAGACCTGGTCTCGTCCCGCCAGTACCTCTCAGACATGAGCACCGCCTCCTCCATGGACCACCTCAGTCTCCTGGGTGAGTCCAACTAGCATTTATTGAATACGAGAAACTTACTTTTGTATGACTACCAAATGCAAAATAGCGTCAGGCGAAAGAAAAGAGTCTCTTTCGACCTCCGGTATTAGATGTATCTTACTGAAAACCATAACTAGGTTTTAGGCATAGTTCAAAAAACGGAAATCCCATCGGATGACGCGCAGGCGCTATCTTACATTTTACAAAAGTAAAGACAAATTCATCCGCATCGATTCTAAAACCGCTTACAAAATTCAACTGGACTCATTGCCTTCTAATGATAAGACTAGAACGTGGAAGCAATAGTGAATTGGTCGATTCTGGTTTCCTTTTCCCCCTCAATACGTGCAATGACGGCATTTCGGCCCTTAATATACGCGAGAATAGTCTTGAAGCTAGTAAATTTGGTGTATCAAGTAGAATTGTGTGTGGAAGATTTTATACGGGAAAATTTAGATAGTTCCAGTTAAACTTGGTCGGTGCAGTCTGTTCAGGATCTGTTGATTGAGGAGCCATCAAACACCTCATGGTATGGGTATTGATGAGTCAAAAAAAGCATGGAATGAGAATTATTCAGAAGCTAGTATTCACTAAGACCCAAGCATGTAAAAGTGCACACGTTTTTAATTAATTAATTATTATGTAATTGTTACTTGTCCCGGGCGTTATACCGTTTCATTCAAAATTAGCATATCCGCGCTTTGAAATAAATCGAATAAAATCATGCTTACCAGATAGAGCATAGATAATCCTGACTTCGCTTTCCAATAATCGGCCTAAAAATACCTGCAAGCTACAAATGAATTATTGACATAGATGCCTTATAGGGCTTAATAATAGGAGGCGTGTTTTTTAAGTAAGTACCGTTTTGGAATTAAAAAAATACGTGCAAAGATGGAAATAATTTTATTTTTACATGAAAGCCTGTTCCTTATATACTTTTCTACGTAATTTCCGTGAATATTGAGGCATTTGTCATAATGGAGCACCAGTTTTTGAATACACTGCTTATAAAATTCTGCCTGCACAGATGTTCTGACATCGTTATCGTCTTGAAGACCTGATATACCTGCGCATGACTGTGCCTGAGTCAGCAAGGCCCATTACAGTCTATCCTCGTCTGTACTTGGCGCTAGATCATCTGGGAGCCCTGCTCTATGGCTCTATGGCTTCCCTGTTTATCAGGCACCTCACCCTCTGGCAGCCCAGGATGGACCTCGTGGAGGTGCTGGGTTTTGCAAGGGGTCCTTCAATTCACTCATCTGCTCTGCTAGGCCTCCTAACGCGCCTCTTCTTATGCTTGAGGTCGTCCATCATTGGCATCCCATGAGCTTAGTGTGGGGGTGGCTGTGGAGCCGTTGGGACTTGGTGCTTAAATTAGTGGCAGCACTTGCCTCGTACAGGCCATCTTTGCAATGTCAACTTGGCTGGGAAGCCCTTTACCAAAGATCCGCTGCCAAGTGGCAGCAAAAGCTGGACGGGAGCTGGAGGGCAGTGACCAGTGTACATAGAGGTGAGGATTCTAAGCTCCCTCCTGCTAAACGAGAGGACAGTCTTTGCCCTCTTTGAGTTTGGTGAGATAAGGAGCTTGGACTGCCTGAAGCCAGATTGCCTCTGCCATTATGCAGCCACTTGTTAGCGCTCCTGCAATTTGACCTGCTTGTGTCAGGTAGCATTTGGAGGTCACCACCCAAGGTTCAGGACTAATAGGAGAGGGCACCTACCCCTGCTTGGCAAGGAGGTTGGCATCCTCGTTCCCTCAAATACCCTGATGACCTGGCACCCAGGGAGCGACTAAAGGCACTCCCACGCCAGCCTTGAGGTGAACTTGAAGGCTGCAATAGCCTTTATAGCTGCCTGGCTGTCTGAGAGTATGGTGATTCTGGCGCAGTTGAGCCTTCCGTTGGTGGATCTCCTGCGCACAGGTAGCAGCATACAAGCATTTTGTAGGGGTACCTTAATAGGACGACCTGTGTCCTCCACTCCAGATCATTCTTCACCCATTTTCTTTGTGCTCCACAGTCCTGCGAAAGGAGCTCTTTGCTTTTTGCCATTGCCCCAACAATGGTTGTCCTTGCTGGCCAAGATCCAACTCCAGCTCTTATCAGTAAGTCCACAACTGCTGCCAAAGCAGAGTTTGCATGGCTGACAAAGTGACCACAAGCCCCTGAAAACTGCAGAGCTGGAGAAGGGCACTCCCAATCTTGAACACTCAGTAAACAAAGTATACAATGAAGAATCAGACTGTAATGGCGTCAGTGTATAAAAACAAGAGATGTAGGTAACCAGCGCGCATGCGCGGAACAATGACCATAGCGCTGTGGCGGTGGGATCGCAAAACGGTACTTACTTGAAAAACATACTCGTAATTTTATAAATTCTCAAACCTCCTCGCTACTCCGCTTGTGCTTAATGTTTGTTTTTGTCTGCATAGACATTTTTCAGGGGAGGGTTCGTGTGGGTAAATTTAATTATATTTTATGCTATGTGTTTCACTCTGCTCTACTGGTTCAAATCTGAATGTTTTGAATCTGTGACCTCACGTGATTCCAGCTGCTAATTCATCGCTGCCTTCCCTTTATCTTTGTTGGATTGCTGGTTCTCTCTTCTTTGCTCCGTGCTCGTTTATTTAAAAAAAATAAAATCTGTTCTCTGAGACAGCTTAAAGGGGAAGAAACGTATTTTGAATGATAACCTTGTTCGTTTTTGTATATCCCTATATCGGTTACTCCGTTACTCGTTGGTCCTAATGGAGATGGCGAGTCGGCATTATAAAACCTGGTTATGGGCGTAGTATCCAAGATTTCAAAGTTACGTTCAGTGTTGAATTTGCATAATTTGTTTTTTCTCTCTCCAAAGGAACTGACGAAGACGATAATGAAGTTTAAAACCAAAATACGGGAATTGTTGTGGGTTGGTGGCATTGAATAAGATGTGTTGTACGGAATTGCAGTGTCAACGGGGAGTAAGCCAAGCTTCTAGTAAGCGCCAGTTGAGGATGGAAGGAGGGTGAACAAATCCATATCTGCAGCAGCGAGCAGATGGTTGGCAGTGCGAGGCAGGTGGCTGAGGGGGCGGTGCAGCATATAATTGGTTGACGTAAGGTGATCCAAAAGAGGTCACGTGTGTGGGAGCCTGGTCTTGGTACCTGGAGACCAGTCTGGGCCAGGAGAACAGACCGCTGAGGAAAACCATACCCGCGATGGTGCGTCGTTCAGCAGGACAGGATAGGCGATACTGCGCACAGAGTGTGCCATAGTCAATGCTGTCTCGAGGTATGCCTGACTTGAATGCAAGGTAAGAGGAACGCCCTGTGCACCCGATCAATCAGGCAGCCATAAAACGGGCTCCAGACGACTGAGGCGTACTCGAGGCATGGCTGCACAATACACTGGGATGTGAGTGAATTCCCTGGTATTCTGCTTGAGGAAACCCAGAGACCGCATAGCTCGAGAGTTGACCTGTGAGACGTGCTCATTGAAAGTGAGCTGCGGATAAGTGATGGACGGCCAAGTTGAGATCCATTGGTGTTGCAGGCGTGGTATATAGGTGGATACTGTGCAATTTCTAGGGTTCAGGAAAAGGTAAACAGAGGAGCAGTTGGTGATGAAGGCGTCCAGGCAAAAGTGCGCCATAGTCAATGCTATCACGAGGTATACCTGACATGAAAGCAAGGTAACAGAGGAACGCCCTGTGCACCCGATCAATCAGTTCAATGAGGCAGCTATAAAACGGGCTCCAGACGACTGAGGCGTACCAATACACACGACACACTGGGATGTGAGTGAATTCCCTGGTATTCTGCTTGAGGAAACCCAGAGACCGCATAGCTTGAGAGTTGACCTGAGAGACGTGCTCATTAAAAGTGAGCTGCAGATCCAGACTTACCCCAAGATGGATGGGCAGGTTGAGATCCATTGATGCTGTAGGCATGGTATATAGCAGACAACGAGTGATGATAGGTGGATACTGTGCACTTGCTAGGGTTCAGGAAAAGGCCGACAGAGGAGCAGTTGGTGATGAAGTCGTCCAGGCGAGATTGGAGAGTGGCAATCAGTGACGCATTGGATGTGAGAGAAAATCTTGAAATCGTCGACATAAACGAGAACCTGCCCATCCCCGAGTCCAGCGCAGACGCGGTCAATCGTGAGTATGAAGAGGAGAGGGCCCAGGTGTGAGCCTTGGGGAACACCAGAGGTCAAAGACGGTGCCATTGACTCGCACGTACAATATTCTATTCTCGAGATAGCTCTGTATCCATGCAAGAAGAGCATAGACCAATCGACTTGTCAAAACCCTTGGCAATGTCTGTCCCCACCACATCGACCTGGCAACCGTCCGCAATTGCACCCAGAACAAATATTGACCATTGATCGGACAAAGCCATGCTGCACTGGGGAGACAACGTGAGTAAATAGGGGTGAGATTGACCACCAACTTCTCAAAAGTTGCTGTTATGGGTGTTCCTTTGTAGCAAAATGGCAGCTTAATTTTTAAATTGAAAAACAAATTTATGCGAATTCACCTTTTAAAAAATGCATTTTCCGTTATGGGTACAGATTTCTCGTATTCATCACTAAAATTAGAAATTTGCATTGTATATAAACCGGTTCTGTATGAACGTTGAATGTTTTCATTTGTAAAACTCTTATTATTTCTGCGTCTTCACTTAAAATTGTTGCTAACAGATGAAAATTTCGATAATTTTCTTTTTCTGTTACTATCATACTTGTATTTCAATTATCAAAAGTAGTTCTTCCTTTGTTTTTCATTGACTAGGGATGTGTTGTAGTGTAAATCCTGGTTTATGTGGCCAGTAATATCGATCCTTCCCAGTCATACTACTTCGGATATGTTCAGACTAGAAATAGTCTTCCTTTTACCACCATACTTGTTATACTTATACTGATGAGGATTGTTAATTCACGGTTGGGTATCACCAGCTGTTCCTATTCAATAACACTAAAAAATGAACGGCATTTTGTAACAACAACGCTAACAACAAAAATGAATTGACGATCAGCGAGAAATATCCATGTTCCCCGAACGTCTGGAAATCATCCCTTTCCCTACAATTCTGCACTTTTCGCAATTTTATTCCGGTAATTTCCGTTTTAACTCGATTAAAATTGCACTTTTCCTCTCCTGCATTCATGATTCATTATGACAATTTATTACAAAATTGTTCTAGCAGGAGATAAAGGTTCATCTTATCAGATGAGATAACCCAAAACTTACCCCCACACTTTAGAGGCGTTTTTCGTATAATTTTTTTTCGTTTCAAATAAAATTTACAACAATTTACATTTTTTTTCCTTTTTGGGGTTTTGATTCTGAGCAATGGGGTCCTCTGACAGCTGAGATCAAGTCTTAAGTTCTCTATTTTTATTTTTTCATTTTTTTTGAGATTTTAAAAAATTTAATTAAACAGCACTCACTTCAAACTGTATCCACCAAGGCCCCTTTATAACAATAAGGACGCAAAAACGTAACGAATGTTTTAAAAATATCTATTTAACGCGTACATCTAGTCTAAGTTGTCCACTTTCCCATAATAAATATATCACAATTCCACTTATTATAACGAAGCAATCTATAAAACTACTTTATTCACGACTAAGCGAGTACGAAATAAAAGCGCGGACAAATTAGATGGCAGTCTAATATTTCTACATTCATTCACATTGTGCACATAACGAACGTAGATGAAACATGAGACGGAAGTTAGTAGAATCGGAAATACATTTGGATGGATGTATTCAATGGAAAATTAATCAAACGTTGGACTCGAAATTCATCAAATAAAATAATTATTTTTGTTTCGAAATGATTGTTTTACAGAGGTAAATTTACTGGACAAAATCGAGCTTGCATAATCTATAATTAACTAAAAATAAATTTACTAAGTAATTTCTTGTCATTGAACTAAAAATTTACTGGAAGTTGAGCACTCAGACGAAAATTTCGAAAAGACGTGAATTAATTGAGTTACAGAAAATACATAATCACAACCACGACTAGGAAGGTACGA
>CM034003.1:25822975-25849313 GCA_019603395.1 Cyrtorhinus lividipennis | reverse complement strand
GGGGAGCCCTAATTAACGGGAAATGGCTTACACCTGGTGGTAATTACAAGTCATTAGTAAAATGAGAAACCTCATCTGAGATAAAACCTTCTCCCACCTCGAGTTCCGCATAAAACATTCAGTCTTACACGAAGAGCTCGCTAATCCAATACCCTACGGTTGGTTGGAGTTAGCCGATATTCAACCTCTGAAGAATGTGGGCGCACGAATCGTTCACTAAAGATTTTAACTGAAAACCTCTCACAACCAGCTGATCCCGATCCCTCGCCAGTTCTTTGACTCTACAAGTTACTGCCACAAACAAGTTTCTGCTACCTTCAAGAAGACAACCGTCACAAGGGACACCAACCACCATCGCACCATCCATTCAACAGCTAAAACATATTAATTAAATAATTTATTTATTTTCTAAATGGACAAGCCCAATTACAATATAATTTCAAAGAAGGAAGACAGTTGGTAATGAAAAGAGTGAAGATTATAACATGGAATTTACGCAACAAATGTCCATAACGGTTGCCACACCATACACAAAGAGGAAGAACGAACCAGGCGCTTGAAGGTGCTCTGGGAATCCGCAACGAAGTCGAAGTCGGGGTGCAGGTTAAACAGCAGGTTGGCCGACCTGGGAATTCTGCTAACCGGTCCATATTGCAGGTAGTGGCTGAGAAAAGGAAGTAAACCAGGTAGCAACTCGCGGCGGCTGGATGCATATCTTCAAAAGAAGAGCTGGACAATCTAGACTGGCGTTCAGGAGTATGTATAGACAGATTAGGTCCGCAGCCACTCGCCTAAAGATCAGATGATTCAAATGACAGACAGTCAGGAGCTGGCTGCAGTTGATTTCCGTTTGATGGTGGCATAGCGGAGGAACTCCTGCTGCATTCTCTCAAGGGAATAATCATGGACGTCGTGGAATGGTGACCAGACTAATGATTCGTACTCCAGAAACGGTAGAACAAGGGACTTGCACAGCGTAACGATTGCTGGAATACTTGTGAAGTCCTTCATGTTCCTCTTCAGATACCCCAAGGCTCTCCATTCTACTCTGCAGGCCGACAACTGGCAGTTGCCACAATGTGCTCTGAGAAGGTGTGAAGGGACAGTGATCTAATTTCGTAGGTCCGAGGTTGAGAAATTAGAACACAGGTTTGGAAGGGAAAAGGAGTATAATTAGTGGATAATATACACGGAGGTGGTACACAATAGTTCCCTTACTCACGTGTAGGTCCAGTGGAAGAAAGTGTTCTTGGGGGAGGATCTTCTGCTCGGACAAGTCCCCCCATTCGTGGCACGTACTGAGGAGATTTCCCCAGCAGCTCCCAGTTACAAAGGTCAGTCGCTTATCCAGCAACACACCCAGGTCCCTAAAACTCACCAACCAGGTCAGTGATTGCTGGCACAACGAGTAACTGAAGTCAATGCAGACCCCCACCACGAAAGAATGAGCAGTTGGGAGCACTTGGCAGGGTTTAGCAACACAGCATTCTACATGCACCAATGGTCCAAGTTGGATAGTGATCCCTGAAGAATTCCGCAGTCAGCAGCAGGATATGGCGAAAAAACTTCAAATCGTCGGCGAACAGACAGCGCACCTCTGTCAGCCACCAATTCATTTAACCGCAAACATTGCCCACACGTCCTCCAGCGTCATCTTAGCGCCCTCCAGACATTTCTTGGAAGAACGATAAGCCCCTAAGAGCAACATGGCTTTTTGGTTTCCTATGAAAAGTATCGCGATGCCCTCCACCTCACCAATGTTAACCAAATTTTCATAAAGAAAATACCACTGCACCATTTGACAAATGTAGTTTATTATGGAGCCTGACCCATTTTTCTATTGCGTAAATCCTCACACTACCTTTCACAATTATTTGTACTTTATTGATTTAATTTATTTCCTTAATTCCTGGCTTTTTCCGTTAATAGGCTTTGATAATCTGGAATTCTATCTTACTGCACTGATTAAGTTAGCAACTCAAGTTTTTTCGTGACAACAAGTTTATCTAAAAATACTTATTGATTATTTTTATTATACTATAGAAGTGAGATATTAGATATTTCATCATGCCCAATCGGACTGGATCGAAGGGACTCAACCAAATTCAAATCTAAATTGTAATTCATGTGAGCATACCACTCCTGCTTCCCTATTCGTGCTCTTCGTAGCGAACTAATCTTTTCTGACCTTAACAATCGGATGCCAAAAATGTTCCCGCCCTAATTATTGGGACACCTAAAAACAAAAGGTCGCGTGGGGGATGTGTCCTGGCAAAAGGGTTCGATGCAGTCCGGATCTCCGTGAAAACCTGGAGGGGTAAAAGATGGATGGGTTGTTTGCAGGTCCGACCCCATCGCACGGTAATCTACACCATAAATTACCCGGAGTGGTGGGAGGAAGGGAGGTTAGTGGCGTTGGATGGAGGCAAAGAGTGCCATGGCAATGGTGGATGATGGTGGAAGGAGGGGGTGTACTGTCGCCGATACCCTTTGTACTCCCCGCTAGTTCTTCCACCCCTCCACCGCGGACTGGATATTTATTGCCATCAAATCCCACTTTCCGGTCTTCAGTTTTTCCTTAAGCTCTGCTTTTCCCCTTTCCTTCTGCCTTCCCCCCACCACCGCAACCCTCCCTCGTCACCACCAGCCTGCTACAACACGCTCCCTAGTTTGTTCGCAGGTTTTTACTGGGCATTGAACAACATATTGAACGCGACAAAAAATCGAAGGAATGAAAAGAAAAAATTCCACCAGGCCTGAGGGCAAGGGGGCACTAATACATCATTCACCCCCGAGTTTTTTTTCTTTTTTATTCACAAAATTCCCTTCAAAGCCTATGATTGAAACATTCCAGGAGAATCGCGAGGGAAATAATATCCTTCGCCCTTTTCAGCTCGAAACGTCCAAATTCTCATACGAGTCTTTTCACTAGCTAATCGATCGCTCTCAATATCCGCTCTTCTTGTGAGAAGCTTTCACCTCGAGAGTCAGCCTCACTTCCTTTTTTGTCGCGTTTTGAACGTCGGTCTGCACACATAATGAGCCATTCGGAAGTGAGCTTGAACTGATTCCAGCGTTATCTCATTAGTGAGATGAGGATTGCTGGGCTTGGAGTGAAGGATCATTGGAGCAACAGCACCCATTGTGGCTCTTTCCATAAGGAGAATCGACTTAGAATTTCGTCTGAAGAAAAAACGGCTCAACAAGCAAACTTGATGTCAAACATGGCCACATGATAGTCTATATAAACATTATAAAAACACATTCATGTAAAGGTGAAAGCCCAATATAGTGGCCCAAGTACAGCGAAAGCGTAATGTGTTCTTCGAAAAATGGATTTTTAGCAATTTCGGAGTGTGGGGAGTAGAATAAAAGGAATCGTACCGCGACACATAACGTCATCGACGTTTTCAAGGTCAGCTGACGTCATTTTTCAAGATCAGTGGGCGTCATCGTGACGTCACGGCAGTTGATCGTACCGCAACATATGACGTCACGACCGTACGTAATCTTGGGGACCTATGAGGTCTAACGTCATTTGTCGACGTCATTGAGTAAACACGTTACGTTCAGTAAACGCAGTTAATCGTCATATGTCGCGGTACAATCAACTACCGTGACGTCACGATGACGTCATATGTTGCGGTACAATTAACTGCCGTTACGTCACGATGACGTCACGATGACGCCCACTGATCTTGAAAAATGACGTCAGTTGACCTTGAAAACGTCGATGACGTCATGTGTCGCGGTACGATTCCTTTTATTCTACTGTGGGGTATCATTTTCTGCTGAATTTTGGATGCTGAATGGTTTGGAATGAATCTTGGGCACTCCACTTATCACTGTTTTCCCCCATTTTCCTAATACGCCTGACCCGAGGAATACCCAATTGCTCAAATATTGTTGAGTTTGACACATTCAACAGGCTCTTGACTAATCAATCATCCTTAAAACTTAAAGGTTTGAAAAGATTTCTTGCCCTACACATTCTTAAGGTATTGTTAATTTGCACGTGAGCATAGACATCGTGGAACTGTTGAAGGAGAAGAATAGTTCTCTGCTAAACAACTCGGAGAGCTGATAGGAGACTTTGTACCGGGGTTGCAGATTCAGGTGTCCACTGGTAGCCATTTTTTTTTTTTTTTTTTTTTTTTTTTTTAATTTTTTTTTTTTTTTTCAGAGGAAGGTGAGGAAAATCTTCATACGATATCGGGGGGGACCGCAACCAAAGACCCGGGTATGTGGAGATTTTTACCCACTAAAAACCTCACCCCCTTTTCCCACGTTGGGGCCCAGCCCGGAACTGTTTGACACATTACTTCAGGCTGGGTTCCGATTTCTGCCTGCTAGCTGGTCCCGTTTGCCTGCAGTTCCCGTTGCCGGGCCCTTTCCTCGACGAGGTTGCCTTCCAGGATGTTCCGGATGTACCCTGCCACGGCATTCCACTTTGCCTGGCTTTCGAGCATCCTGGTCATCATATCCTCGGGGGTGGGAGGGCTGGTCATTTCTAGCTCCCTTGCAATTTGCCATCGCTCTCTCTCCCACCTCTCGCATTCGAAGAATGTGTGTTGAGCGCTGTCCTCTTCGTTGGTGCAATGTAGGCATCCTGGAGATTCCACAATGCGCATCCTATGGAGATACTGATAGAACATCCCGTGACCCGAGAGGAACTGCGTTATATGATAGTTAACTTCACCGTGTTTCCTCTCTAGCCAGGGACGTATATTGGGCACCAGTCGAGCCGTCCATCTTCCTCTTGTTTCTGTCTCCCAGATTTCCTGCCAGGAGTCGAGTGTGTGTTCCCGCTCTTGTTTGGCTAATTGAGGCCGTGGCTCCTCTTCCCTTCGCTCGTACATCCTTTTCCTCTCCCTTGCAAGCAGATGTATTGGTATCACTCTCGCTAGGAGGAGCACGGCTGGTTCCGATACTGTCTTATAGGCGCTCACTATGCGAAGCGCCCCTCTTCTTTGCACCGTGAGCATCCGTTTTTGGTGGCATTTGACATGACTGGTAGCCATGGATTCATCCTGTGAATCTCAAGCATCAGCTGAAGTATCTTTCCTCTCGCAGTGTTTTAAAGAAGAGCGCATGCGCGTGACCTCTGCTGTTGGGGACCCCTTCTTTCAGTTCCGTATCCGGGCCAGCAGCTACTGTCCAGCTGTGTGTCTGGCCCAGATCCGGGCCACCTTGTCCACTGTTTGTCGGTTCGTAAAATGGTTACGCGCACTTCCAATCTACTTCGTTGACACATGCAGGGCGGCTGGGCATCTGTGATGTGTAAACATCATCTCAGTTTGAAAGTTCACTATATGAATGTTTGTTTGGAGATATGAGGGTCCAAAATGGTAAAAAGGCACCTAGAGAAGGGGTTATGGGGGGCCCCAAGCGCGGAAACCTGGTGGCTTGTTGTGCCACAAACAGCCCCAGTCCCCCAGGGGGGGGGGGGGGGGGGGGGGGGGGAAAGGGGGTTGTTAGGTTGTGGACTAACTTATTGCGGTACGGTTCTCATTGGGTTTGTGTCCCAAAGAGGGTGTATCTGCGGGATGTGACTGCTGGGCACTCAAAGATTATGTGAGTTGCAGTTTCGTCTGCTTCCTCACAGAATCTGCATAGAGTTGTTGGTTGTGGCATCCCTAGCGGTTCAGATGAAAACGCAGAGGAGCGAAGTCGGTTAGTAGGCCAACTATCGCTCTTAGGTTGCCGCGTTTAAGTCTGAGTAGGTCCTTGGTGAGTGATGGATGGGGTTTTGCCACCATACGCTTACTGTGGACATGTCCCTCAATATTTCGACATCTGTCGGTGTGTTTCTTGTGCGTCCACTCCTTGATGGCAGCTCTGAAGGAGCTTTTGTGCAAGCCTTCAGCCGGCTCTGGGCCCACATAGGGGGTTTTAGAGCCATTCCTGGCCAGCTCATCGGCTTTTTCGTTGCCCTCAATTGTGCCCTGTGCCCTGCCACCCACTCAAGGGACACTGTATTGCGGGCCGCCAGAGCACAAAGAGTCTGTTCACGGTCCTTCACCACCTTTGACAGGATGTTGGGTGCTGTGACGCCTGGCTGTCGGAGAGAATCCGGAGTTGTGCATTAGTATGTCCTCTCCTCAGACTCTCCAGGGCACATGCATTGATTGCGTTTTCGGCCTGGAAAACGGAGGTGTATTTCCCTAGTGGTGTAGAGTATTGCCACCTAGGTTTGGCTCCATACACCCCAGCACCTGTCCCTGTTACCATTCTGGACCCATCAGTGTACCAGATCAGGTCACTGGGACAGCACTGTATGACCCTTCGCCCCGCAGAAGTCATTGATGACTTATATTATGAGGGTCCAAACATCACTCACTATTTTTCGAGCCGTCCATGCAGGTTTTGATAGTAGAAAATTCCCTAAAAATCTGAAATTTGGGTCAGGGACGTTTCCGGCTCTAGTTGGTCTTCAAAACTTTTCAGCCCGGCGATCTAGGCATGTGGGGTATCATATTCGACTAAATTTTGGACGCTGAATCCAATAAGATGAGTGCCGGAATGATTGGCATCCACTGGAATAAGTTATGGGTCAAAACGGGTGCCTATCTACCCATTTTGAAGGTGGGTTTTCGAGATTTCTGGTGCCCAGGCGTGTGAGGTATCATTTTTCACTAAATTTTGCGTGCTGAATCGATTGGAATGGGTCCGGGACACGTCACACCCATTGTTTCCCCATTTCCCCCGTGTTCGATATTTCCGACGATTTAGGCGTTCGGGGTATCGTTTTCCAGTAATTTATGGACGCTGTATTGATTGGAATGAGTCTCCATGCTCCTTGTCCAAGAAATAACCAACCCCTGTGTTTCTTACATGTTTTTTCTGAATATAAATTGATACTCGACGTTTCAATTTTCTCTGAGAGAAATTTCCTTTTATTTGATTTGATAACGCTTTATTTGTACAATTTAGCAAATGTTGGCCACCACTTAGAAATCATTTGAACCTAGAATGATAGACCGCTAGGCCGTCCCGGATCCGGGCCACAAGGTAATTGCGCTCTAATTAGGTATTTATTGAATTCTTGGAATTAAGAACACATTGTCCTGCATCTACGACACCAGATAATGAAATTGAACGTGAAAACCTGAATCAGGTGGGCTGGAGGTTTTTGATCCATTAAACAATCCGAATGTGTTAAGACTAACAAGCCAAAAACTTGACCGAAACAAGTTTCTTCTCCCTCTCGTGTAACAATCGTTAACCTATAGCGAGGTTATCCAGGGGTCTGGAGGTCTCCGCCATATCTTCTCAACTCTGTTTGCAGTATTTAGTTCATAAGTATGGTCATTTAAGTTTGAAATCTTCTCAGCATATGCTAGATAATATGCCGACGGATCAGCAGATTATTATCCTGATGGTTAGCTACATGTAATTGAAGATACAGCAAATCGACTGAGTACTTTCTGTCCACTTATTTCTCACATTGACGTCCAGAAAGTGACGGTCAGGCTTACGTACACACGCATCAATGGATGGAACCAGTGTAGAGAAAGTAATCGAAGGGAAAAATGGAAGTTTGGAAAAACCAAGTTGGACGATGAGTCAAGGGAGGCGAAGCAGAGCTCACAGTTCTCATTCAATTCGGTTACACAATATTTTACACGGTTGTCTCTTCTATTTACTTCTCTGAAACACTGTGGGGATACGAAACGCGTTAGGGAGACATTCAGTTGGGGCTGGAAAAGGTTGGAGGGGGTTAGCGAGAAAGAAGAAAAATAGACCCGCAAGCGCGACCTACTCCTAACTTAGCCCCCCCCCACCTTACCCTTCCTCTTGCCACCACCAACCCCCTCAACCCAAACTGTAATTCATAAATTCGCTCAAGAAACGACCCGGGACAGAGGTGGTGTGAGTCAGAGGGTGGAAAGGGTTTGTTTAAAAGGCCAAAAAGGATCGATGGCGCCAACTCGCCACTCGGCCCTTATCCTTAACCCTTATCCCTTTCAGTGCGATCTACCGCGAGCCCAATAATTGAAGAGTTTGAAGAGAAGAAAACACATGCGTGTGTTGTATACGCGGGTGAGTTGAGGTAAAGGGAGGACATATGGTACCATTAGAGAGATGCTTTTTAAGGAGCTGATAGTCGGATGCGATTGATTGAGTTATTGATCTCGTGTTACAATCATACAGTGACGTCATGTTACTAACGAGAGAGGGGGAAAACATTTGACTCTTTTGGCAAAGAGTCATATTATTTTATTTATTACTTCATCATATTAAATTTTTTTAGTATAATTTCCCCCACGAATGACCTTCGTCCACTTTCTACTCAATAATTATAACATAGGTTGTCCCACGAGTCCCCCCCCCCCTCTCATAAAATCTTCCAAATAGGAGTAACAATTTTTTTTTTCTTTTTTGCAAGGATCTCAGTGTGCGCACCCCCTGGAACCAAGTGACCCTAACTTTCTCACATCAAATCGGGAACGCGCTAAAAATTTAAGTTTTTATTGCAGATTCGGATTCCACTCAGAATTTCATGAAAATTTGATCACATTTTTTTTTACATTTTTATTGCGGTTTAGCGAGCAACCCCAAAATTGTCAAATCGGGGATGATGGTGAACCCTGATGTGTGTCACATGAATTTTTATTGTTTTTTAACGCTGATTCACGTGATACTATTCGTTTCTTGATGCGACTCAATTTTTGCGGAATAATAACCGAAATTTGCTTATTTCACGTGAAAAATCATCTTTTTTAGCTTGCATGCTTGCACATGAAATTTTGTATTCCACTAAAATTGAAGGTTTTAAATGATTTTTTTAGGTCATTCTGACCTCAGGATAGAGAGATTACGTGGGAGGAGATAGCAATGAATGGGGGAGAGGGGGCTTTGACGTTAAATACGGACAAAATAGTGCTTTTGGTATTCAAATTGGGAATGCGCCTGTCAAAGCACCCAATATAAATCTTTGGTTGATTACTGTTCTGAATTTTGCTTAGTTTTTATTTTTTTCCTGTTTCTATTTTAATCATGCGAATAAATGAATCGTATTGAAATCAACCCGTTAACTTTTGCTCACCATGAGCAAACATGTTGCAGTCTTACTGTAATCGAGGGTTCCAATCATCATGTTCACGGGCCATAAAGAGTTCATTCGCTAGTAATGAATATGAAATATCTTCATCATCAATGGTCAAAACCCGCTAGCTTGATGTTTCATGTAGAGATGAATGAACTGTTCATTTATTTGCGGAGGACGAAATGACGCTGACCAACATTCGGGGTTATGTAGGTATTTCTTATAATCTTTCCTCTCCCAGTTAAAACTGATTAATCAATCGTCTTTCCTGTTGATGCAGTGGGAGGGTTTCTCGAGCCATTTCCAAATATTTGAATGGGAGCTGTGATAATTCTTAAAAACGCTGCAAATTCTTACACAGGGGTTGGTTATTCGTCAGACCAGGCGCAAGTAGACTCATTTCTTCAACATGGGGGAAATGGGGATAACAATGTGCGGCGGGTCCCAGACCCATTCCAATCGATTCAGTGTCCATGATTTAGTGGAAAATGATACCCTACACGCCCAGGTACCGGAAATCTCATAAACACATATTTAAAATGGGTAATATATACCCAATTTGACCCATAACTTCTTCCAGTGGGTGCCAATCGTCCTGAGACCCACTTCATTGGATTCAGCTCCCAAGATTTAGCGGAAATGATACCCCACACGCCTAGGTTCCAGTAATCTCAAAAACACATATTCAAAATGAGTAATATATACGCCGTTTTTGGTAGTAGAAAATTTTCTAAAAATCTGAAATTTGGGTCAGGGGTTTGGTCCCGGCCTAGGACGGTCCTCCAAGCTTTTCAGCCCGATCGGACCAAATTTGGGTGGGGTAGGGGTCAAAATGTGTTTTTTGAAAAATGGATTTTCGAGATTTTGGGCGATCTAGGCGAGTGGGGTATCATTTTCCACTAAATTTTGGACGCTGAATCAAATGAAATGGGTCCCAGAACGATCGGCACCCACTGGAAGAAGTTATGGGTCAAATTGGGTATATATTACCCATTTTAAATATGTGTTTATGAGATTTCTGGTACCTGGGCGTGTAGGGTATCATTTTCCACTAATCATGGACACTGAATCGATTGGAATGGGTCTGGGACCCGCCGCACCCACCGTTATCCCCATTTCCCCCATGTTGAAGAAATGAGTCTACTTGCGCCTGGTCTGACGAATAACCAACCCCTGTGTAAGAATTTGCAGCGTTTTTTGATCTAGACATCATGAAACGTCCAGAAAAAAATTTTGAGCCGAATCGGAGAGGTTGACCATTTGCATGAAAACATAGGTTGATTACTCAAAGAATAACCAACCAAAATCGTTTTAAAACCGTTGAAATATATGGGAAGTAGTGAGGAACAACGGACTGACAATATTTTGGTGGTAGTAATGGACAGGAGGAACCATAGTTGTGCTCTTAACATGATTCACATTTGATTGGTTATACCTAATGATTTCATGCAAGAAGTCAATCTCTTCGATTCGGTTTAAAAATGATTTCTGGGCGTTTCAAGGTATCTTGATCAAAATAAGCAAATGTCTGTCCGTTGGCCACGTCGATTTTAGTAGCAGAAAATTTTCTAAAAAATCTGAAATTTTGGTCGGGGACCCAAACTTTTCAGCCCGATCGAACCAAATTTGTTGGGGGGGGGGGGGGGGCTTAAGGAGTTAAAATATGTATTTTGAAAAATGGATTGTCATGATTTTTGGCGATCTAGGCATGTGGGCTATCATTTTCCACTAAATTTTGGACGCTAAATCCAATGAGGCGGGTCCCAAAACGATTGGTGCCCTCTGAATGAGGCTATGGGTCAAATTGGGTGCCTATCTACCCATTTTGAATATGTTTTTGAGATGTCTGGTACTTAGGCGTGTGGGGTATCATTTTCCACTAAGTTCTGGACGCTGAATTTAAATAATTGAATCCTGAAACGATTGGCGCCCTCTGGATGCGATTACGAGTCAAAATGGGTATCTATCAACCCATTTCGAATGAGTGTTTTCGAGATTTTCGGCAACCTATGCGTGTGAGGTATAATTTTCCACTAAATTTTGGACCCTGAATCGATTTGAATCGTTCCCGGACACGCCATAACCACTGTTTTCTCCATTTTCCCCATGTATGATATTTTAGACGATTTAGGCGTGTGGGGTACCGTTTTCCACTAATTTTTTGACGCTGAATTGATTGGAATGAGTCTCCATACTGCTGGTCGAGGAACATATAATTTGTAGCGTTCTTCCGAGCCGTTTCGTTTTTTTTAGGCCAATCATAATGATAGTCAATATTTGGATCACCAGCTTACGTCTGACGTTATTGCGAAACAGCAACGGTAACGTTTGTCGTGAAAAATTCTCTCTTGGAACTCATCTGTGGAACCCGCTAGTTACTGATTCGACGATTTCCCCTTTTGTTCAAAGACGATCAGGAACTTGACTCACGAATTCCGTTTGATGTATTTTCATCCGCGGTACGCGGAAGTCTCCTTATCAGCTGCACCCCCGTACAACTCCCTTTACAACGTTACGTCAGTGGTTTGATCGTTTGACGTTTACTTTCACCCCTCGAGGATTCCAGAATATCTTCGTTTCCCTTTCCACGAAGACGTAGACTCCGTTTGATGTACAAGCCTTTTCATTGGTAACGAAATGTATGAGAATGTTTCAAACGGCAGAAACCCACCAACTGTGTGAATCAATTTCGTTTTATTTTATATTATTATAATTTTTCTACCAGAGACGACGGGTTTTGACTAAGAGATCTATGTTAGGAATGAATGAACTCATTTGAAGAGATGGATGCAAAAATAATTTATTATTATTCAGGTGCAAGTTAGTTTAAACATCTTTTGAAATTTGAAAAGCAGTACTTTCTCAGTTTTATTCTCACAGATCAATTTTTAAATTTCAAAAAATGATTTGAAATAATTAAACTGATAACTCAATATAGGTTTGAAATCGGGGTTCAAACGGGTCAAATTTAATGGGTTTATTTTCAGTATTGTTACGATTTATATTCTTCGTAAATAATTTATTACAATCGTTCACTTGAATACACTGTTCACATTCGCGCATTTACACAATGACACAATCACAATACACGGTTGTTTGGTTATAACCCAAAGCGTCTATATTCAGACTCCAAATTGAACTGAACTGTGCGGCGTTCCTGGGTCCGTTTTATACCTGCTGCCTGGCCGAGAATGTTCTCGAACCTTCCCTGGTTCTGGGAACTCGACGTGTTGTCTCCAGTGAACGGGAAGGTTCCAGCCAATTCGATATGATGCACAATTCCTCGAAATGACTCCCTTAGCCCTCCACAGGTCATTGATCCTGTGACGCCGGCAGCCCATTTGACGGGCGCAGGTGCCAGCTCACAACAGTATGTTCCAAAAATCGTATAGAATAGGACAGAATAGTGACTAAATCATTGTTACGTACAAAGCGCAGCAAATTCTGTCACAGGGGTTGGTTATCCCTCGGACCAGGCCATGGTGAGTCATTCCAATCGATTCAGCGTCAAACGTTTAGTGGAAAATGATACCCCACTAGGTCCCAGAAATCTCGAAAGTACTCATTCGAAATGGGTAGGTATATACCCGTTTTGACCCATAAGTTCATCCAGAGGGCGCCAATCGTTCCAGGACCCGTCTCATTGGATTCAGCGATCAAAATTTAGTCGAAAATGATATCCCACACGTCTAGAACGCCAAAGAGTTCCTGAAGAAGAGTCTCTGACCTAAATCAGATTTAGATTTTTAGAAAACATTATACTACCAAAATCAGACACCTTCAAACGCCCAGGAAAAAATTTGTGGGCCGAATCGGAGAGATTGACTTTTTGCATGAAAACATAGGTTGATTATTCAAGGAATAAACGTCCAAAAGTGGTTCGATCCTTTTCAAATTAGTCAACATTCTCTCAAGTTAACGGCCCAGGTTGTCGGTTAGTGGGCCCCTTTAGGCAGGGATATCATCGTTGTCTGTATCCTCGTTACAAACTACTGAATCGACCATTGTTGGTGTGTTAAGAGTATCTGTTTTGTATGTAAATGTTTCTAACAGCTTTAAAATTGTTCATTTTGCCATTATCCTTGTTCAGAAAGTTCGTTTAGAAATCCACGAGGTATTCGTTCAATGTCTACTGCCCCCCAGAAATGCTCTGTAAGCCCCCAGGCTTGCTGCCTCCAGAAGGTCAGAAGGGAGGGAGCATGCGCCAGGATGCGCGCGCAGCTCCTGCCCAGACATCGCATTTGGAGAGAGGCCCAGCGCTCACTCCTTGCGAAGGCGTCCAACATGTTGGATTCATATAGTTTTGTAACCCTGTCGTGCAAGAGATTTCTCACTCAGTCCATCCTGGCTTTGTCCTGTGCTTGCTCTGAAGTAAACTCTGCGACCGTGCTGAAGTCGACTGAAGCTGTTACATTGTGTTCCCCATGATGATAAAGGACTCAAGTTAATAAGCCTCGCTGTGTACCTGGGGGACAGCATGCCCCCTCCTGTTTTTCCTTCGACGTTGACGCCGTTTTCGTCAGCCGGTATCGTTGCACTTGTTCATTAAATTGTATTTCATGTATATCATAATTTCATGTATCATGTATTAATTGTATTTTATGCTCCACATGTTGTCTAATTTACTTTGTCGAATTACTTTGTCTTGTATCAATTCTAGCCCAGGTTGAGGCATATTCTCCTTTGCAACGTGTCCTTATTTTCAATTATAATTCAGTTTGTATCAATGTATTTTATGCTCATCCTTGGTATCCCTAGTTGCTCAGTCGTAAGTCTTGGACTTACATCCCGTATCCTCTCGCTAGGTCCCTTCCAAATTCTCCGAAGAAACCCGAATTAAATTATAGTAAATTCAAACACATTTTAATTCAAGAGAGGCTTACAGCTCCCTGTTATATGTACGTAGTCCTTTTCATGGAAAAAATATAATAAAATAAAATGATACATTTATGTAAAGTACAATCTAGAGCGGATTAATACGTCTTCTTTCTCAAAATTCAAATATTGCAAGGATTTACAAGTAATCTCTTCAAATATGGAGGAAATAATCATCATCGTGTGAGCACCCACCCCTATTTTATTTAAGAAACTTATCGGGTAACGTAATAGAACGTTTAGTTGTATTTCCTGTTTTGTCAGCCACATGTCCGTGATTCACAGTCAGCCCTAAAAGGGTCATATGGATTTTCATTAGTCATATTCCTGCTGATTCAGTTTGCAATTTTACAAATCCAAAACATTTTACAGAGGACTTTTTGTCTCTTCGTACTCAACCGTTGAGTCACATGTAGAAATAATTAAAACGGCCCACAAACACAGTTGAAGGGATCGTTCCTGTATTACAATACCAACAAAGTGTATCCTGACGAGTGAGAGGTAGCCTGAAACGAAATACTGCCCTTTCAGGGTTTAAGAAAAACATGGTACAACGGTTAATAAATATATCGGCCAGGGGGGAAAACGGTATGCGTAATTTGTTCTTCCACTTCTGAAAGTAATGGGAAAATACAGCAAAGGTACTCTGCCGTTGGCTGTTCAGGGAAATAAAAAAGAGAAGCGGAATTAAATGTCAGGAAAGGCTTCCGAAAAAACGGAAAAAGAAGAAAAAGGAATTGGTGAAAAGTGATTCCCTTATTCCCTTACTGCCATTACAGGAGAGACTAAAAGGAGAGGTGGTTTTAGATAAAACGGGAGTTTTCTTTCTAATTTTATTAGAGTTTTCATAAATATTTATGGGATTTTCTCTTTTTCTTGCGACAGTCAAATCTAAAATCCTTTCCCCCCCACGCTGATAATAAGGAGTTGCCATTATTCAAATGGATGACGTTTCTTATCGATTTATTGAAAACCCGTCGGAGTGGAAGCTTATCTTGGAGTTGGAAGTATTAAAGTTGGAGTCTCTTCAATTTTGAATGGATCTAAACCGCATGGTCCAAATAACGAATAAATAAATAATAACTACGAAGATAAATCCTGACAGTAACTTCTTCACGCCAAAAACGCTCCCTGCAAATCGTTACCGTCTGCACCAGATGCATCTGCTTTATTGTAAAAGCCTACTCATCTCTTGTCTGTGTTCTCCATATTATTTGAAAAACTCTTGAATAAGAATCATTCAGGCTGTCTCCAAACTGCACTGAAGTACATGTATCATTAAATAAGCCCTTGCGGAATGTGCGCTCTGGCATCGCTCAAAATAACCATATTCTGCCATTCCATTCCTCCCCTAATGGTGATCTGTGCATGGTCGTTCTCATTTGATTCAGTGACCGAAAAAATATGAAGGAAAATGATACCTCACACTCCTGGGCCTTCAAAAATCACAAAACTCTATTTCAAGTGACCTGAAGGACACTTTAAAAGAAAATACTGCTAGTAATTCGGAAATCGCCATTACAGGGCTATGAGCTATTACGGGGTCAGTGGCCATTATGGGGACCATTGGCCATTGTGAGGTATGTTAGCCATTACAGGGGCCATTACCCATTACAGGGGACAGGATCATTTGCTATTACAGGACTATTAGCCATCATGGGGGATATTAGCCATTATGGGAGACCATTAACCATTATGAAGGCTATTAGCCATTACAGGACCATCAGCCATTATGGGAGACCATTAGCCATTACGGGACCATTAGCCGTTACGCGACCATTAGCCATTACGGGATGATTAGCTATTACAGGACCATTAGCCGTTACGGGGGGATATTAGCCAATACAGGACCATTAGCAATTATTAGGGCTATTAGCCATTATGGGAGCATCAGCCATTACAATGACCATTAACCATTATGAGGGCTATTAGCCATTACAGGGGCCATTAGCCATTTGTTACCATTTTAGGTGAAAATTGCTGTTTGAGAGAAACATACCTTCCAGGTCTCCTTGTTAGGTAGGTACCTGATAATTTGAACAACTAGACTAAAAATTGAATGAAAGAAAATATCTACCGATTTCGCAAATACCATTTTCGACCATTAGGTACCTAGGGCAGGTAGGGCTGGACCCTGTTTCAATCAAGGGTGGTCAGGCAGGGCAGAGGCACACCTAGGGTCCAAACGGAGCCGTATGAGCAAATTTTCCATTTTTGACAGAATTTTATATTGTCGGGACAGGGAACAGCAAACGACCTACTACACCATGAACAACAAGTCGAGACAGTAAACAAAACCATCAGGCTTCAAGCAGCTGCCCATCTCCAAAGGCTACAAGATCGTGTCAACGAAGAGGCTGTTTGACTTCTTGACGTCAATGATCTCATCAGAAGGCTTAAACGCACGAAACCACATGAATTAGTTTGCTAATGCAATGACAATAAAATCAGTTGTTAAAATAATTAAAAGCTAAGCAATGTGTAAGCCCCCAGGCTTGCTGCCTCCAGAAGGCCAGAAGGGAGGGAGCATGCGCCAGGATGCGCGCGCAGCTCCTGCCCAGACATCGCATTTGGAGAGAGCTCCAGCACTCACTCATTGCCAAGGCGCTCAACCAGGCAGTTGAGGCGCCCCTCAGTGCCGAGGCGCCCAACATGTCGGAGTCATATATATTTTTGTAACCTGTCGTGCAAGTGCAACTCACTCAGTCCATCCTGGCTTTGTCCTGTGCTCGCTCTGAAGTGAACTCTGCTACCATGCTGAAGTCGACCAAAGGTGTAATATTGTGTTCCCCATGAGATAAAGGACTCAAGTTAATTAGGCCTGTGTACCTTTGGGACAGCATGCCCCCTCCAGTTTTCCCTTCAGTGTCGACGCCATTTTCGTCAGCCAGTATCATTGCGCTTGTTCATTAATTGTATTTCATGTATATCATCATTTCATGCATCATGTATTAATTGTATTTTATGCTCCACATGTTGTCTAATTTACTTTGTCGAATTACTTTGTCTTGTATCAATTCTAGCCTAGGTTGAGGCATATTCTCCTTTGCAACGTGTCCTTGTTTTCAATTACAATTCATTTTGTATCAATGTATTTTATGCTCATCCTTGGTATCCCTAGTTGCTCAGTCGTAAGTCTTGGACTTACATTGTGTAACCTCTCGCTAGGTCCATTCAAAACCTCCGAAGAAACCCGAATTAAATTATAACAGATTTTAATTCAAGAGAGGATTACAAAAAAATGTACCTTGGCTGAAGATGTAACTTAGTTAACTTAAGTCACAAAAATATTGCTAATAAGTTTATAACTTGGTGCAATTCTAATAAATAGGGGGAAACAAAAAAAATTTGATGTGGGCTATTTCAAATGGAAGGACAAATTGCCATCGCCTGACACGAGTACATTTTTCAATTCATTTATACAAAACAATCAATCGAAAGTCATTCAGTAGATAACATAGGTAGGCCGAGATTTCAAGTATCATTTGTCGAACCACATTGCTTTAGATTGAATGATCCTACATTTTCCAAAAGAACATACGTCATTCTACCCCCCTTCGCTTACTTCGTGGATATCGGTGAAGCACGGAAAGGGCACCAGATGGGGCGAGGGTTGTGAGGAGCTCTTCTCTTCTCTCTCTTTCTCTCTCGAAAAATACTTGCTTTTTTGCCGACTCCATTCCTTTTCAGTTATATCAAGTCCAACTTCCCCACATTACCCCTATACACTGCTTTCACCGAGAGAAGAAAAACCAAGGGTAGAATCTCACGGTATTGTCCATAGGATTGTGTGGAACATTCGATGACAAATTCAATAAACTAATCTTCCCTAATAGGATCCGTCCTTTTTTTTTTTTTTTTTTTTTTTTCCTGTGCATGTATTGACTCACGACCATTCTTCTGCATGGGAGGGGCTCCCCGAGGTTTTTTCTCCAGGGGGGAAAAACGAGAGAGGACAAGAAAAAGGATTTTATCCGCCAAGTTTATTTTACATTCGTATTCAAGGGAGTGTGATGGGAAACTGAACAATAGAATGAAAATTCAATCTAGGGGCGAAACTCATTAGCACAACCGTCTTGAAGGGTTTCACGTGTAACGTGTGTGAGTACGATACCAAATTGAATAAGGTAAGTTTTTCGCCCTAAATCTAACTGAACAATGATACCTGAAAATGATACCTTCAACTCTAAGGGACTTCTGTTGAATTTGTATTTCCTCTAATTTGGCTTCCCGGCTAAACCCAAGAATATGGACCGTTGTCGCGTTATCAACTGATAGCAATGATATCGCGCATACAGTCGATAATCGATAATCGAAAGTTTTTGTTGTTGCCTCCTTTTTGTCTCCTGCTATCTTCAGTCACTTCACTTCACTCAGTGTACATTTTCCCTCCATCCTTACTTGTGCGTGTCCACTGTTCCTACGAGCATATTACTGTGGGAATCTCCAGTCTCTTTCTCTCCAATCTCCAGAATATATTTGGAGGAGAACGAAAAGTGAAAGTGATGATCTGATGAGGGAATTTCTCAAGGATGTGGCCAATGTATATCGGCCAGATGGCGGGAGTGAGAGGCTTAGTGAAGCTTAATATTTTCCAAAAGATTCAATTTCAAGTCAATTTCAATTTTTTCATTACGTTCACTTCTTCCAATAATTATTCGATTTACATTTTACGCCATTTTGCGCCAAAAGTACGAGGTAAGTTTATTTCAATTTATTTATTTTATTTCAATTTAGTATTTTCCCTCCTTTTTTATAAAAACAAATATGGCCGACAGGGATAAATATTTCGCGTATACATCGATAGTGCATATCGACAGAGCGTACTATCTTTTTGACCCAAAATCGTCCAACGTCCCCACCACAACAATAAATTATGCATTCAATAATTCCCGTCCAATTAAAGAAGCACTGAAGTTATTTTTGTAACCTGCACGCGCTGGTGCTACATGATGCTGAAAAGTTTCGAGGACGAACTTGAGCCGGGAACAGACCTTGACCCAAACTTTAGATTTTTAGAAAATTTTCTACTACCAAAAACGGCGTATGGTGGACGGACATTTGACTTTTTTGATCTAGACACCTTGAAACTCCAGAAATCGCTGAATCGATTGGAATGGGTCTCTATGCTGCTAGTCGAGGATTCGACTGACCACTCTAATATTCCTTTTCGCACAGGAACTGCGGAACTATTTGGCAAATCGTCCATATTTTCACAACACAACACTTCAGTACAGGAAATTGTCCCCTAAATGCTTACAAAATCTCAAATCATTCACGAGCGGACGAGCGTTAAGTACACGATCGAAAAGAATGTTAGAGAAGCATAAAAAAATCATTTAATCCACAAGGATGAACATAAATCTAGGACCGTAATAATTTTGGGTTGTAGGTACCACTTTCCCTTTAGAAGCATGGATTTTCCATGAGTAGCATAACATAACAGCGCTTTCTGTCAAATAAGGGATGAAACTAGAGGTAAACCAATTCTTCTTGGAATGAAGAACAACCTGAAGAGTACACAATCAAAAAATTACTAGTTAGACCAGTTTTCCTCTCAGGGGAACACTTATCAGGTGCATTACTTACCCCATTGAAGATAACATAATAAATTACCTAAAACCTCATGGCAAATTTTGCCCAAGAACCCCACCTTCCAGTGCTTCTGTAGATATTTGACACTAGGAGAGGGGGATAAAATGTATCACCATATATCAGGAGAATAGATGATTTTTTGCCATCTTACTTTCCACATCCTTGATGTACTGAAGATCCTCCAGATTGCCTTGGCAGAACCTTGAAGCATTCCATCACTTGGGCACTGATCTAGAAGGTAACTAGAACCTATATTCACAAAGTTTGTACCCATCACGCACCTGAAAATCGCGAAAAGGGGCTACACAGTGGGATAAACTAAAGTAGGAATGAAGCAAGCACAGAACTGTAGCCCCTACAACAACTACATTGAAACTGAACCATGACTACCATGAGGAAAGAACTAACTGACTTTTCACTGGTTCTTTCCCTTCATGGGGCTGGAGTGGGGGAACATGTCCCACACAGATGTCAGTTCTCAGAAAGAGAGGTTATGTTGACTTCAGGCAGTAGTCAGATGTGATTAGTCTTTCTCAGAATTCTTCTGCACAGCTACAGTCTCCACTACCTGCACAACAATAAGTCATATTGAACAACATTCATTTCTGTTAAATATTATAGGTTTCCTAATTATGTTTCTGTCTGTGTGTGAAAGTAAAGGGCTTGAACATGAGTGAAGTTGTAACACTGGATTGTTATTATCTTGGCCATTTGTTCTTTTTACAGGGTTGTGCAGAGGAAACGGACATTTTGTTGGTTATTCCTTGAATAATCATTGTTGAATAATGGTGTACAGATCAAAATTAAGAAATGTCTATCCACCCTCCGCTACTCTGGGTAGTGGAAAAATTACTAAAAATCTGGAATTCAGGTCAGAGACCCATTTCCGTCTCTAGTTGGTCTTCAAAACTTTTCAGCCCGATTGGACCAATTTTGAGGGGGGTAGGGGTGAAAATGTGTATTTTGAAAGATGCAAATTCAAGATTTTCGGCCATCTAGTTGTGTGGGGTATCATTTTCCACTGAATTCTGGACGCTGAATCCAATGAGACGGGTCCCAGAACGATTGGCGCCCACAGGAAGAGGTTATGGATCAAAATAGGTATCTATCTACCTATTTTGAATGTAGATTTTCGAGATTTCCGTTACCTAGGCGCGTGGGGTATGATTTTCCTGTAATTTTTGAATGCTGAATCGATTAGAATGAGTCTCTATGCTCCTGCTCCGAGGAAAAACCAACCCCTGTGAATGAATTTGCTGCATTTTATTATTTTTAACCTTAGTAATTCAATATTGAAGAACAACCGTTTCCTCTGCACCACCCTGTGTAATTTCTTACCAAATGCGCATTCTTAAATCATATAATATTTCAATTTAATCATAAACAGTCATCGACATCACACCATACAAAAAGCCAACCATGGAACAACAACTGCCCGATGATTATGGTTCACAGGATGGCTCAAGGACGGCTTCTCCACAATGCAGCGATTCCACGTGATGTTTTCTGTTTCGCGGATTGGTTTCACACAAACTCACCCCTAGTTACCGATCATCGTGCAATACAAAATACAAACATGCAGTCGTCACAGCCATGTTAATTACCTGCCGAGCGCACTTTTGCGGTTAAGGGCCCCTTTGCTGTTAAGGGCCCCTTTGCTGCAAAGAGGAAAGTAAACGTGCGTTATATTGCGTGAAGACTCTGGTGATCAGACAGAATATAAAGCTAATCAAATTTAGTGGGTTTTGAGCCTGTATAGCGAAGAAAACTCTGGACGATCTTCACCTTATTTCGGTACAAGTTGCTCCGCCTGGTTGGTTATTAGATTGGCTCCTACCTTCCCCTCATACCATCCGTGTTTTCTCCCCCAAATAATGGACTTACTTTCTTCTATCCACTTTGCCGCTTTCATTTGGATAGTTCAAAACGTTACCTGAACTCTTGAAGCAAACATCAGCACTTCAGGCTAGATGTCCTGGAGCTCATCAAGCTTATGGCCGAAATGAACCATTCTAACTGCTCGTACAATATTTTTAATAAACAGTTCATCCTTCATGGGGGTTAGTTATCCCTCGGACCAGCAGTATGGAGACGCATTCCAAACGATTCAGGGTCTAAAATTTAGTGGAAAACGATACCCCACACGCCAAGGTACCAGAAATCTTGGAAACAGATATAAAAAATGGGTAGATAGATACCAATAATTGTGACCCATAACTTCTTCCGGTGGACGCCAATTGCTCCAGAACCAATTCAGCATCCAAAATTCAGTCGAAAATGATACCTCACACACCTAGATCGCCGAAAATCTCGAACGTTTATTTATCTTTCCACTCTCATCCCTTCAAATTTGGTTTGATCGGGCTTACAAATTACAATTACATTACAAAGCTTGTCGCACTAGTTTATAACAAGGCACAATTTGTAACATGAAGCATCTATATTGGGACTCCAAACTGAACTGCACTCTGCGGCGTTCCTCGGTCCCTTTTTATACTGGCTCCCTTGGCTGAGAACCTTCTCCAGTCTTCCCTGGTTCTGGGAACTTGACGTTTTGTCTTGAGCAAAGTTTCCAGCCAATTTGATACGATGCATGAATGTTTGAGTGACCCTTAGCCCTCCATTGACCTTGTAATGCTGGTCACCCAGGAGACTGGTGCAGATGTAATCTACATTGAAACACCCAGAAAAAAATTGTATTTCTTAGAAATATACCCATTTTTGGAATATTCGTCATCATAACCCCCTTTCAAAACACTCATTTTCACCCTACCATCCGTTCGCGGCGACCGGCCCGAAAGTCATCTCAATCTATTTACCGTCCAAAATTTGTTAAAAAAGTCCCCAAATGTCTCGAAATCATTTTTTCCAAAATTATGCTTCTTTCGGTGCATTTTTTAGCCCCCTTTTTAACGGTTTTCCCTATCCCGACGGGAAAAAAACTTGAACATGTAGTGGAGAGCATAACAAATACGTGGATTTTCCCGGGGACGTGTAGGTGAAAAATGTCAACTTTGCCGCGGCAAAGTCGACACACATAAGTCGTCCGTTCGCTGGTAGCCAGAGGGACAGGAATAACAAGCGAATGACGGTGAAGTTGAGCGAACGAGAAGTTGGGGGACCACAACGGGACAAAGTTAAACAAAGTAAGTTCCATCCAGTTCTGGTCGAGTGAGGAATACACGAGGCGACTCGAAACCTTTGTACGAAACGAATCTGAGCTCCTACCGGTCCCGCGAATTATTCAAATTCCAGATGGACGGCGTCCAGGGGATGAAATCGAGGAAGACCGGCTTACGCTGAAAATGGTTCATCATCGCGCGATGAACAGAAACTACGATGGCCAGGAAAGTTCAAGTTGTTCTACCAGCGACGCCTATTGCACTGTGATGGAGTCTAGATCTGATTTGGCATGAAATCAGACGTAAATGCGTTGTTTGTTTCCCATTGTGGTTGAACCGATTGAAAAGTGTAGGATATCCCGATCCGCAAAATACGTAGGAGTTATCCGTTCCCAACATTTTGTGGCAGCAATCAATGGCATTTTGCAGGAATGTGCAATCAGAAATGTGGCACATTTTTCTTCCAAGAATGCAAATCAGTGGACGCATTGTTGAAGCCGAAATTTTCTACAGGTACCCATAGCATTTGACACTGTTCACAGAATTTACTTCAGAAAACGCTGCAAGTTCTTTCACACGGGTTGGTTATTCCTCGGACCAGGCGCATGGAGACTCATTTCTCCAACATGGTTCCAGCCAATAGTTAACAAATGGGGTAGAAGAGCCGACAAAACAAAAAGGGAACTGGTAATGGTAGTTTTCAACATTGTGCCTCTCTTCAAAATGCAGGTCCTTCTGAGAACTGATGGGTTCCCATGTGAAACATCCCCCTCCACAATAAGCAGGGTAGGGGTCCAAAGAACCTTCTGGACCTCAGGGCTCAACTGCTCAGTCTCCGCTCTATTATCCACCACTGTGGTAGTGTTATTACTACTGAAAATCAACTAACCTTGTTTTCCCTAATTTTTCTGTCCTCTTAAGTGCGTGTTGGGTTCAAACTATGAGAATATAGGTACTAGAATCGTGCTAGTACAGTGCCCAAGTCTGTGTATGTGAAATGAGTGCCTCAGTTCCAGTCATCAATTGAGGAAGATTGCCCTCCTAAGTATGATGGTAATTTACTTTGTCTTTTTCAAAAATCTAGCCATGAAGGTACAGATGGTGGTGGCGATGGTATAGGGTGGTGAGACACTCAATACATAACCAATCATCAGTGTCAACTGCCTCCTACCAACAATAATGAACAGCCTTGGATGCATTATTGGGTACCTAGGCGTGTGGGGTATCATTTTTTACTAAATGTTGGATGCTGAATTGATTATAATGGCCTGGGACACTCCACACCCACTGTTTTCCCTGAAAAAATGAATCTCCATGCGCCTGGTCCAAGGTTCAAATTAGTCTCCATGCGCCTAGTTCGACGAATAACCAACCCGTGTATTTTCAGCTTTTTTGAGATCGGGAGCGAAATAGGTGACTTATTCATTTTGCCCAGTGAGTGTGAACCCCAACTGCACCAGTGTCTGTGATAGTGGCTGTGACGTCAAGGCCGTCTCCTATGCAATGAGTCAACTTCAAAAAAACGTCGGCCATCGCTTTTAAACCAGAGATCTCCTTTTACCCCATATTTATCGGAGAAGCTTCCCTTTTTCTTCTAATTAAACTGATCAACTCGCATAATTCTTGCTCCTGTGACTGTGAAGCCAGATTTACGGCCGGCTCTACCGCTTGGGTGGTAAGTTTCCCGCTGTAATACCCACTACCCGCGTCCCACTCGAGCTCAGAAACTCCTGAGGTGAGACCAGAACCTTCGCAAAAAGCCCTTTAAATCCGGCTCCGATATTTTAATCTGATAAGTTGTTGAAGTTTGTGCATAGGGAACGAGGAGGTAGCAAATTTATGTTCTTCTCAACAACGTAGGCGGAGAACTCAGGTGGTTGGATGGAAACAATCAAGTGCCACCGATTCGATGATTTTGAGGAATGAACGAATGAATGAATGAGCAAATGTGTATGTACACCAATCAAGATGATAATTTACCCCAAACTCCCGACCATCGCATCATCACTATTGCATTAGGTTTTCTTCAGGAACGTTTAGCGTTCTAACATGAACCCCTGAAACCCTCCAACGCTCGTATGTTCGCACTAAATTCAAAATATCCACTGCGGTTCTTTCGACGTTGATAACGCCGCCGAAAGCAAGCTCACTGCAGCTGAGGGCAGTGTAATGGCTCGGCCCTAATAGCATTAAAACGAGAAGATTTTCGCCTATTTATCATGTGCTAAACAAAACTCCAACGCGCGCAAGTTCAGAGGGGAAAGCCGGCGCAGGGAGCGTGGCAGAGGGTAGCAGACCAAACGACCGCATGCTATAAATTCCCTAGTGATATAGCTGAAAACACCCACTGAAATACTGTTGGTAGCGGAGAGCCCTCGAGCCTACATCGATCTACTATTCGCCGTTCCCCTCTCCTGATACTTTTCATTTCACGCCAGAATACTCCAAATAGTCTCACAGAAAATTAATCTTTTTTTTTCTTTTGCCTGCTCTGGTAATTTATACAGTGCGAGAAAACTATTAGATTTCTCCTTGACCCCGGCCACTTTCTCCAGATATATTCATAAATCATGCAGTGGGACATGGATAACGGAGACTGAGCACGAATGGATCAGGTGACTTGACTCATCACTGTAAATTAATCATTGAAACTATTTTCAGTGATAACAGGTAGTTCTTATCTTTGGATTCCGTGACAGAAGTAGGTTGGAGATGGAAGTTGATGGCCAATTGTAAGCCCCCAGACTTGCTGCCTCCAGAAGGCCAGAAGGGAGGAGCATGCGCCAGGATGCGCGCGCAGCTCCTCCCTGACATCCATTTGGAGAGAGCACCAGAGCATCACTCATTGTCAAGGCGCCCACTTGTCGGAGTCACTATATTTTTGTAACCTGTTGTGCAAGTGCAACTCACTCAGTCCATCCTGGCTTTGTCCTGTGCTCGCTCTGAGTGAACTCTGCTACCATGCTGAAGTCGACAGAACTGTAATATTGTGTTCCCCATGAGATAAAGGACTCAAGTTATAAGCCTCGGTGTGTACCTCGGGACACATGCCCCCTCCGTTTTCCCTTCAGCCGGTATCGTTGCGCTTGTTCATTAATTATGTTTCATGTATATCATCTTTCATGTATCATGTTTAATGTATTTTATGCTCCACATGTTGTCTAATTTACTTTGTCAATTACTTTGTCTTGTATCAATTCTAGCCTAGGTTGAGCATATTCTCCTTTGCAATGTGTCCTTCTACCTCT
Source organism: Cyrtorhinus lividipennis (assembly GCA_019603395.1). NCBI lineage: Eukaryota > Metazoa > Arthropoda > Insecta > Hemiptera > Miridae > Cyrtorhinus > Cyrtorhinus lividipennis. Next base: position 25,823,424 of record CM034003.1, on the reverse strand, counting down.
TGCTAGGCCAACATGTCTGCCAGATGTTGTAGGTGTGCCTTCCCTTCGTAGATTCCGACCATCTTGCTTGCCATTCCACCGTGGACCACTGCTCCACCTGCTGTTTGTCCACCATAGGCCGTCCACGCCAATTTTGATAGTAGAAAATTTCCTAAAAATCTGAAATTGGGTTAGGGACACGTATCCGGCTCTAGTTGCCCTCGAAATATTTCAGTCTGATTGTACCCAATTTGGTGGAGGAGAGGGGGCGGGGGTTAAAATGTGTTTTGAAAGAATGGGTTTTCGAGATTTTGGGCGATCTAGCGGGTAGGGTATCATTTTCGACTAATTTTTGGATGCTAATCCAAAGAGATGGGTCCTAAAACGATTGGTGCCCACCGCAAGAGGCTATGGATCAAATGGATACCTATCTACCCATTTCGAATGTGGGTTTTCAAGACTTCTGGTAT
>CM034003.1:25785333-25822950 GCA_019603395.1 Cyrtorhinus lividipennis | reverse complement strand
ATCCCATCTTTGGACTCATAATCTATCTAGCGGGCGCCAATGTTCCGGGACCCATTTCATTGGATTTAGCGTACAAAATTAGTCTGAAAAGATACCCACTCGCCTAGATCGCCCAAAATCGAAAATTATTTTTCAAAAAACACATTTTGACCCTACCCGCCCAAATTTGGTCCGACGGCATGAAAGTTTGAGGACCGTCCTAGCGTGAGAACAGACCCCTGACCAAAATTTAAAATTTTTAGAAAATTTTCTACTACCAAAAATGGCGCGGACGGCGTAAGGCGGACGGGCATTTGACTCTTTTGATCTTGACACCTTGAACGCCCAGAAAAAATTGTAGGGCCCAATCGGTGAGGTTGATCTTTTGCATGAAAACTTGGGTTGATTATTCATGGAATAACCAACCAAAACGAATTTCAACAGGCATCGATTGCAGTTCAATGTTTGAGTAGGTTCCTGAAAACACTTGTTTCAGGAAAAACGCTAAAAACGAGCCTCCATGTGCCTGGTCCGGAATAACCAACCCTTGTGTAAGAATTTGCAGAGTTTTACGTTATTTGGGTGAGCAGATTTTCGTTATAAGAGCCCCCTTTAGTAGTGAATACATTGGAAGTTCTGCCCAACCACTAAAATCACCATTAAATTTCACCTATGGCGACCAGAAATTACTGAGGTAGGAACATCGATCATTTTATAATTAAACCCTCAGGTAAAAGCGTTGGACAACAAATAATACTTCCCACCCGATCAAACCAGCACACGAAGTTTAGAAGAGGAACATCACGAGGGTGACGACAGCAAATGAGGCCATTACCTTGCAGAGAGGGCGGGCTAAGGTAATTTTCACAAGCTTCGACGGTGACACGACCCCTAAAACCGATATAACTTTGAGATAACAATCTTATCACACCCCCTAACCCCTAATAGCGATACTATCGTACAATATCCTTGAAGTTGAGTTCCTGAAGCCACCTAGACCTCCTTCTCGCTGAAATCCACCTTGAAAATTAAACTCTCGCCTGACCGAACGATACTTGTTGGAGCCTGTTGATTCCGATGACTATCACCGTTCGATTCGGAATTTAAACTTCCACTAACTCGTGTTGTTTGGAATAAATTGAAACGCATTTTAACCCTCCTAGCGTAGATTACCTACGAATAATTGCCATCGAGACGACTGTATTTTCCAAGCTTCAGCTCGTTTTCCTCAACCTTCATCCCTTTTCTAGCGCAATGGAAAAGTAGTAATATTAGCCGGGAAACGTACTTTATTCATAGTAATTTCGGAAGGAAAAAGTATATCACGTAATATCACACGCGAGTGTTTGTTTTTACTGAAAAAAGGTCTGTTCACTCTAGCGAAATTAAGAATAGCAGCTTCCAGCGGTTTTGAAATCCCATTGCGAAATACCAAGTTCCTCCGTTAGAGTTTGAAATCTTCTGGAAGATTCCAACCCTCATAAAGTGGTTTTGTGTTTGTTCGAGGCAAGCAACAAACACGGATTTTCATTTCTTCACGCTCCACAACCGTTCATTAATATTTCATATGAGAGGTGAAATGTTCATGACTACTAGTATGCCTCATGTGATGATGATTTGAGCTGGGGAGGAGGGGGGTAATATTACAACGAACTCATGTTACATGAGCTTTGTAGCTTATGTGTATGACGTCATTAGAAGGAAATAGCGATTCCTCGGACCAGGAGCATGGAGAAAATGGGGGAAAACATGAGTGTAGAGTGTCTCGGACTCATCCAATCGATTCAGCACCCAAAGATTAGTGAAAAATGACACCCCACACGCATAGGCACCAAAAAATATCGAAAACCCTCTTTTTGAAATAGGTAGATAGATACTGTAACAATTTATGTTTTTAGTAAATAATTTATTACAATTATTCACTTGAGTACAACACTGTTCACATTTGTGCACTTACACAAATGGACACAATCACAATACACGGTTGTATTGCGAAACGCACTATTTATAACAGCGTCTATATTAGACTCCAAACTGAACTGAACTGCGCGGCGTTCTGGGTCCGTTTTATACTGCTGCCTGGCCGAGAACGTTCTCGAACTTCCCTGGTTCTGGGAACTCAACATTTTGTCTTGAGTGAAGGTTCCAGCCAATTCAATAGCACACAATTCCTCGAATGACTCCCTAGCCCTCCAACAGGTCTTGACTGCGAGACACGGCAGCCATTGATGGGCGCAGGTTGCCAGCTCCCAACAATCTCATTTTGATCCCTAAGGGTGAAATGACAACCCTACAGGCTATGCACGTTTGTATCAAAATGAGAGAATGGCTGAAAATTGGTTTTTTTTTTGATATATTTTGGGTACCTAGCGTGTGGGTATCATTTTCCACTAAATTTGGACTACTGTATCAATTGGAACGAGTCCCACTCAGGTTGTCACACATTCACGGTTTTCCTCATACCCTAGTGAATACAAAGACCTGGGGCCTATTCCTAGAAACTCTCCACTCTAATGTGAAACTCCCCATCTACAAAAACTTTTCGTTCCTAGAAAGTGCAGAGCGGTATGAATATGTAGAGTGAAATGAAGAGTCAAGGTTTGCATAGTTTTTGGTGTTCTTCTGTGAATGAAAAGCTTCACACTCATATGAAGAGTCAATACTCGGGGATTCATAAATTTTTTTGTAGAGTATCCAATGACTTTGCCAAATAGCTGAGTACTCTCCAAATATCATTTAGAAGATAATTTACACATGAAATATAATTTCGGATGGATTTTATTGGAAGAGGAGAATAATCCTAAATCTGTTGATTGGTAATTTGGTAATAAGGAATATTTTTGTTCCTAGTAACAATAATAATTTAACAAATAATGAAAAAAATTTCGTCAGGGACCCGCTTTTGGCCTTGGGCTTTGAGACAGAGAACTCAATCACTACGTCAATTTCAATTTTGTATTTTCGTAGCAAATGACGACGCACGATTCCTTGAGTTGAAATAAACACTTTCTCTGTCAGTATGTGTACCATAACATCGTGTAACATAACACACAGGGAAACATCGTCGTCCGATTCCTCAGACGAGAAATAAATGATAATGCATTGCATACTATTTACGTCATCAAAACATGAAGCGCCATTGCAGTGTGGTAGTAGAAATCTTGAGTTTTCTCGTTTAGGTGTCCTAAGCGCGAGGAAGGCCACAACGAAAAGACACACAACAACTCACTCTACATTTCGAGTAAAACAAGAAAGTCAGAGTGAAAGGTTTCTAGAAACAGGAAGTTCTCCTTCTCTTCGTAATTTTCAATGTGAAGAGTATGAAGAGTCGCAAAGCGTGGAGTGTAGAGATTCTAGGAATAGGCCCCTGATTCTACCCTGGCTTCATATGTATGTATGGGATCCCATTTTAATGACGTCATAGGCATAATCGTCATACATGAGCTTTGTAGCTCATGCAAACACAACATACGACTCATTTTATTTATTATATTTATTTATTATTTTGCTGTTACTTATAAACAAATATTTTATATTTGCAAACCTGGGGCCTATTCCTAGAAACTCTTCACTCCACGCTTTGCGACTCTTCGTTTCATACTCTTCACATTGAAAATTACGAAGAGTAGGAGAACTTCCTGTTCCTAGAAACCTTTCACTCCAGCTTTCTCTTTCTACTTGAAATGTAGAGTGAGTTGTTGTTGTGTATCTATTTTGTTGTAACCTTCCTCGCGCTTAGGACACCTAAACGAGAAAAACTCAAGACTTCTACTGCATTCTAAGTATAAATTATCTCCTTAATGATATTTGGAGAGTACTCAACTATGTGGCAAAGTCATTGGATACTCTACAAAAAAATGGACGAATCTTCATTTGAAACCCACAGTATTGACTCTTCATGCGACTGTGAAGAGTTTCTTGGAACAAAACCCGAGTTAGAACACCGAAAACTCTGCAAACCTAGACTCTTCAAATCACTCTACATCTTTATAACGCTCTGCACTTTTTAGGAACAAAAAGTTTTCGTAGAGTGGGGAGTTTGCACATTCAGAGTGGAGAGTGAGGAGTGAAGAGTTTCTGGGAATAGGACTCTGATCACTTTACAGATGTTTAAGCCGACTTGAGTGAATCAGAGTAATAACTCGGTTTTCGTGTAATTTCTGCATTTATGTAGAAGAGAGGACGAACACCAATACCCAATCCCTGACGAGGTATGTGTGAGTAAGGTCCAGAACAGTGGATTGGGGAGTGAATAGAGTAATCGGCGCACGGAAATAAGCGTCGGTTGTATCACTGCTGGGTCGGAGGTTCGAATGAGGCTCCGGTGGAAAGGGGTCTCCTGCCATTGTGTCAAGATTAGTTGCCATTACGTTCACCTCGAGTTTAATTTTCCGCTACATTTGGGGGAAACTGGGAGTCAACCCCCCACCCTTCATTCTTCCGCCCTTCAAGAGACGAAATCAAGTGATAAATTTGGATTACAGGCCTAGTCCAACGGTAAAGTAATTTTCAAGCGAAGCAGGTGAACACGAATGCATTATACCAAGGCCACCCAACGCGTATGTTCCAATTTTCCCTTAGTAAGCTTTATAACCGACGAATAATTCTAAATAAAACGTACGCATTATTTCGAGATATTGCTAAGTATTATCTGCTGGCTCTTTCATTATGGACTGAACAACTCCACACTATCGGAAGGCTGATTGAATTCTTAGAATTGGCTCGCTTCTAGCGTTTTTTCGATGAAGCAGTTAATTAACAAAAGTGTTTTCAGGAACCTTCTCAAACATTGAACTGCAATCGATGCCTGTTGAAATTCGTTTTGGTTGGTTATTCCATCAATAAATCAACCTATGTTTTCATACAAAAGGTCAACCTCTCCGATTCGGCCCAAAAAAATGTTTTCAAATGATCAAAAGACTCAAATGTCCGTCTGCCTTTCGCCCTCCGCGCCATTTTTGGTAGTAGAAAAATTTCTAAAAATCTTACATTTTGGTCAGGGACCCGCTTCCGGCTCTTGTTGGTCCTCGAAACTTTTCAATCCTATCGGACCATCATCCAATGAAATGGGTCCCGGAACAATTGGCGCCAGCTAGATGAGATTATGAGTCAAAATGGGTATATACCTACCCATTTTGAATACATGTTTTTGGGATTTCTGGTACCTAAGCGTGTGGGGTATCATTTTCCATTAAATTTTGGACGCTGATTCCAATGAAATGGGTCCCGCGATGATTGACACCCTCTGGATGAGGAATGGGTCAAAATTAGTACCTATCTACCTAGTCTGAGGTCATAAGCCCTTTGATACTTTTTGTCTTAAAACTACTGTTGCGAGCTGGCACCTGCGCCGGTCAAATGGGCTGCCGGCGTCGCAGGGTCAACGACCTGTGGAGGGCTAAGGGTCGCTCTCGAACATTCGCGCATCATATTGAATTGGCTGGAACCTTCCCATTGGCTCGAGACAACACGTCGAGTTCCCAGAACCAGGGGAGGTTTGAGAAGGTACTCGACCAAGAGGCAGCGAGTATAAAAGGGGACCAAGGAACGCAGCAGTTCAGTTCAGTTTGGAGTCTGAATATAGACATGTGTTATAAATTGTGCAGTGTTATAAATAGTGCGACGACCGCGTAACAGCCGTGTATTGTGCCTTGTGATTGTGTAAGTGTATGAACAAAGACAGTGTATTTGAGTGAACGATTGTAATAAATTATTTACTAAGAACATAAATTGTTACACTACCAAGTTCTACTAACCAAGGGGTTGGTTATTCCTTGAATCAGGCGCATGGAGACTCATTTCTTCAACATGGGGAATCAATGGGGGGAAAATGGGTCCCGGACCCATTCCGATTGATTCATCGTCCAAAATTTAATGGAAAATGATACCTCACACGCTTAGGTACCGTGAATCTCGAGGACCCACTTTTGAAATATGTGGATTTGACCCATAACCTCTTTTGGTGGGCGTTGATCGTTCTACGACCCGTGTCTCTGGACTGATTAAGCGTCCAGAACTTAGTGAAAAATTTAGTTAAAAACCAAACATGCCTAGATCGCCAAAAATCTCGAAAATACATTTTGACACCCTCCCTCCCCAAATTTCGGCCCGATCGGGCTGAAACGTTTTGAGGACCAACTAAAGCCAAATATGGGTCCCCGATTTCTGAGATTTTCGGCGATCTAGGCGTGGGGGCTAAATTTCGGAAGCTGAATTGATTGGAATGAGTCTTCATGCTTCTCGTCCGAGGTATAATCCACCCCTGGAGAGGGATTTGCAGTCTTTTTGAAACTCGATTTTCGAGATTTTGTGAACTGCTTGTTGCTGAATCCATTGAGACGAGCCCCAGATTGATTGGTGCCCACCAGAGGTGGGTATGGGTCAGAATGGGTACCTACCATTTTCTAGATGGCACATCGCAGTAGGTATACACCCCTCAAAGTCTCTACTCAAGGTGTCCTGTCAGAACCTCTGATTTGCTTGTTCGCGTAAATCAACGTACTTTCCAAGTAGTTACGTGTTTAACAGGGCAACATGCTGTAAGAGTCTTACTACTATATAAAACTTACTAAATCCGATGAAACCAAAGAATTTTGGATCAAACTTCTCAAGGCTCTTGAACTACAACTGGAAGAATCTCCTGGATCTTCAAGATTCATTAGAACGCCGACGAATGAGATTGAGGCCATAATTAGAACTGCTCTTTAAGGAAAAGTTAATGACTGTTCTGAAGTGGCGAGCGACTCTGACACTCGACTTTTCGCCGATTGAAATGTTCGCTTTTGAAAGGAAATTTGTCTCAAGTGGTCGATGATTTGTTCCTTCCGTTGTAATGATTGTCTGCGGGTTTGCGTCCCAATTCTGGACGTCCAAACGATATCCAACCTTTGGACGTCGTGAAAATTGTCTAACAGGTTCACTGAAATTGTACGTACTGAGCAGGGTTGTGACAATTATATCCTGTACGTGGTAATTACTCTGAGACAGGCCGTTCTAAACAGCCTCGACTCGTTGAATTACGTCTGAAGGCCTTAGGAAAATCCTTGGATTTTCCCCCAAACACCCAATAACCACTGTTTGTAGGAAAGACTGGACCAAATCTACAGTTATTTCTCTCGCTCGCAGATATTTCTGTCCGGATTAGGGGAAGAAGGAAAAGAGGCCTTCGCCTTTCCCAACGGGGCGCAAGGTCCTTGAAGCCAATGTAGCTCCATTTCCTTGAGCTCACCTTTTCCTGTTTCTCTTCCTTTTAACCTTTTATACTTTGGCTGGAATATTTGCTACTTGTGAGTCTTATTTGGGACATTGCGACAGACGGCGACGTATCCGTCGTCAAATTACCAGTAAAGGGAAGCCCTTCCTGGTCTTCTCCCGGGCACAAATATTCATGAATATATTGTATATGTGTTATTATTGTTACATGTTGTTATTAGGATGTCACGTGGATGTCGAATCCAAAAGTCCGTTCACAGCAGTTCTTTCAGAGGTCGGAGAGGGGGACCACAACCAAAGACCCGCGCCTGTAGAGATTTTTACCCAATAAAAACCTCTCCTCCTTATCCCACTTCGGGGCCCTGCCCGGCACTGTTTGGCACATTACTTCAGCCTGGATTCCGATTTCTGCCTGTTAGCCGGCGTGTTTGCCTGTAATTCCTGTCTCCAGGCCCCTTCCTCAACGAGCTTGCCTTCCTGGATATTTTGGATGTACCCGGCCATGGCATTCCATTATGAATCGCTCTCGAGCATCCAAGTCATCATCTTCTCAGGGGTGGGGGAGCTGGTCCTTCAATCTGCTGATGCTCTTTCCCCCACCCCCCAGTTGAGCGCTGTCCTCTTCGTTGTTGCAGGGCAGGCATCCTGGATTCCACAATGCGCATACTATGAAGGCTGACAGAACAGCCGTATCCCGACAGGAACTGCGTTATATGTATGATAGTTCACTTCACCATGTTTCCTCTCTAGCCAAGGACGTATATTGGGCACCAGACCAGCCGTCCATCTTCCTCTTATTTCTGTTTCCGAGATTTCCTGTTAGGAGTTGAGTGTCTGTTCCCCCTCTTGTTTGGCTTGTTGAATCCAGGGCTCTTCTACGTGCTTCTTGAGGAGCACGGCTGGCTCTAATACTGTCCTATAGGCCCTAACAGAACGAAAGCGAACGAAGTGCCTCTCTTCTTTGCACCGTGAGCATCCATTTTTGGTGGCATTTGGAATTTAGAGCGTCCACCCATACCACACAGCAGGATGGAGTGTACAAGGGTCCAGGTCCTGGAATGTTTGACATTAGTCGACTGAAAGATGCAGTAGTAAGTTTAGAGCAGCACCTGGATCACTCATGTCATAAGATCGATCGAAAAATCATTATCAAATTACCCTAGAGTACCCTTGAGCTACCCAAATCGGGTTGGTCCAAACAACAACAAATCGATCCACCGTCTGGACTTTTTTTGGTATGTAGTAGAAAATTATTGTCTAAGAATCTGAAATTTGGGTCAGGGGTCCGTTTCCAGCCTAGCTCGGTCCTCGAATGTTTTCAGCCCGATGTGTGTTTTCGAGATTTCCGGTACCTAGGCGTGTGGGGTATCATTTTCCAATAAATTTTAGACCCTGAATCGATTGGAATGGGTCTGGGACCCATTGTTTCCCCCATGTTCCCCATGTTGAAGAAATGAGTCTGCATACGCCTGATTCGAGGAATAACCAACCCCTGTGTAAGAATTTGCACCGTTCTTGTGTAAGCCCCCAGGCTTACTGCCTCCAGAAAACCAGAAGGGAGGGAGCAATGCGCCAGGATGCGCGCGCAGCTCCTGCCTGGACCTCGCATTTGGAGAGAGCTCCAGCACTCACTCATTGCCGAGGCGCCCAACATGTCGGAGTCATTTATATTTTTGTAACCTGTCGTGCAAGTGCAACTCACTCAGTCCATCCTGGCTTTGTCCTGTGCTCGCTCTGAAGTGAACTCTGCTACGGTGCTGAAGTCGACCAAAGCTGTAATATTGTGTTCCCCATGAGATAAAGGACTCAAGCTAATTAAGCCTCGCTGTGTACCTTCGGGACAGCGTGCCCCCTCCTGTTTTCCTTCGACGTCGACGCCGTTTTCGTCAGCCGGTTATCGTTGCGCTTGCTCATTAAATTGTATTTCATGTATATCATAATTTCATGTATCATTTATTAATCGTATTTTATGCTCCACATGTTGTCAAAATTTACTTTGTTGAATTACTTTGTCTTGTATCAATTCTAGCCCAGGTTGAGGCATATTCTCCTTTGCAACGTGTCCTTATTTTCAATTATAATTCAGTTTGTATCAATGTATTTTATGCTCATCCTTGGTATCCCTAGTTGCTTAGTCGTAAGTCTTGGACTTACATTGTGTAACCTCTCGCTAGGTCCCTTCTAAATTCTCCGAAGAAACCCGAATTAAATTATAGTAAATTCAAACACATTTTAATTCGAGAGAGGCTTACACTTGGTTAATCCCATTGCCAATAAGGTAAGTGCAGCCTATACAGACTTCAAGCATCATCTTAATTTTAATCAATCACGGGTGGTGATAGATGATTGGAAGGGTGTTGAGTTCATACAGACCTTTCTCATTTACGCCGAGGGCTGACTGTCTCAGCAGTGACCTATTTCCCCTAATGTGATAACAAGTTGGAAGTGGGCCAATGAGGATGATTGCGCCTAGAATGCGAGAAGTGGAGCCAAAACCGAGTTCTTCGAAGGTATATCAACTGGAAACGTAAAAAGATCTAAGCTATTCCTGGTCTCGGGTGGGTATTTTGAGTATCAATGGAAACGGCTTAGGGTCAACGAACGAATTCATTTCGAATTCTTCTGCTGCGTTGAATTGAGCTGAGTTTCTGATTGATTGGTTAGAGCGTATCAATTATTTTGCTCAGTCATTGACGCAGGGAGTTGATAACGCTGCAAATTCTTTCATAGGGGTTGGTTGTACCTCGGACCAGGAGTATGGAGAAAGTGAGGAAAACTGTCGATGAGGAGTGTTCCTGACTCATTCCAACCGATTCAGCGTCTAAAAATTAGTGAAAAACGACACCACACACTCCTAAATCGTCGAAAATATCAATATATCAATCGGAAGACAGTGGTTCCGGGTTTCAATTTGGGCTTTTTTCCTGTTTCGCCTCAGAAGTGTCTACTTGCATTTCAATATGATTAGAGCTTAAAAAAAATTCCCTGTACCTTCAGTTATAACATATTCATCGAGCACATCATCCGTGATACACATGAAGTCAGACTACTCACATTTCAAGAATAACATCACAGATCATCAAACGCTGCGTTCACCTCTGATCTTGGCATCAAAATGGCGTTGTTGTTGCATACTTTATGTTCCCCACGTGCACGAACCTCATCGCTGATCGGCTCATGGGACCGGAGATCAAAGGAGAAAATCGTTTAATTGTATTTACTTGCGTTTTGTGTGAAGGCCAGTAGCGAGAAAGTCGCTGTCGGTTATCACACAACTTGTCAGTCTGTAGGTTTTCTAGCCGACGTACGAGTATCATTTCCCGTGCCAGCAGGTGGAGCTCCATAAAAGTCGTGTCTTCTTGTCACACGACTTCATCCATCATCTGTTGGGCCGAGGAAACGTTGTCGTTTCGTCATACCACTTCCCTAAATGGGTGGCCAGTGGAAGTCCGTTGGCTCACTTTTTTTGACGAGTCAATTGCCAAGGGTCTTCTACGTGCGAGACGGCCGGTTTTCGTTACATAGTCATCCAGTTGACCTTAATCAACCTTTGTTAACCCCCACGGGCAATATTCTCTCATCAGGGCGATACATCAAAGCTGGTGGTTCCTACGGTTTCTCACACGTCGGCATTTAAGACCTCGGGGCATGAACGGCGCAGCTTGTACTTCATTGTTCGTTGAGAGTGGGTATCTACCAAATATGGGAAGAGTGCTTGCACCTGAGCCTAAAAATCATTCTTATTTTAAGGCAGTTCTGGAGGACAAATAATCATTTCTTTTCTGGTGATGATAAACCTAAGTTTTCATGCAAAAAGTCAATCTCTCCGATTCGGCAAAAAATATTTTCTGGACTTTTCAAGGTGTCTGGATAAAACGCTGAAAATTCTTACACACGGGTTGGTTATTCCTCGGACCAGGCGCATCGAGACTCAAATCTTCAACGTGGGGAAAATGGGGACAAAACAGTGGCGGGTCCCATTTTGTAAGCCTCTCTCGAATTAAAATCTGTTATGAATTTACTATGATTTAATTCGGGTTTCTTCGGAGAATTTGGAAGGGACCTAGCGAGAGGATACAGGATGTAGGTTCAAGACTTACGACTGAGCAACTAGGGATACCAAGGATGAACATAGAATACATTGATACAAAATGAATTATAATTGAAAACAAGGACTCGTTGCAAAGGAAAAATATGCCTCAACCTGGGCTAGAATTGATACAAGACTAAGTAAATTAGACCACATGTGGAGCATAAAATACAATTAATGCAAGTGACATGAAATTATGATATACAGGAATTACAATTTAATGAACAAGTGCAACAATACCGGCTGACGAAAACGGCGTCGACGTCGAAGGAAAAACAGGAGGGGGCTTGCTGTCCCGCAGGTACACAGCGAGGCTTATTAACTTGAGTCATTTATCTCATGGGGAACACAATATTACAGCTTCGGTCGACTTCAGCACGGTCGCAGAGTTCACTTCAGAGCGAGCACAGGACGAAGCCAGGATGGACTGAATGAGATGCACTTGCACGACAGGTTACAAAAATATATAACTCCAACATGTTGGGCGCCTCGGCCCCGAGGGGCGCCTCAACAACGACTGCCTGGTTGGATGCCTTTGGAATGAGTGAGCACTGGGCCTCTCTCCAAATGCGTGCTTCTGGGCAGGAGCTGCCTGCCTGCATCTTGGCGCATGCTCTCTCCCTTCTGGCCTTCTGGAGGCAGCAAGCCTGGGGGCTTACAATTTCATAGGATTCAGCGTCAAAAATTCAATGTAAAATGATACCCGAAACGCTTAGGTACCAGAAATCTTGAAAACACACATTAAAATGGGTAAATAGGCACCCATTTTGACCCATAGCCTCATCTAGAGGGCACCACTCGTTCCGGGACCCACCTTTATGGATTCAGCGTCCAAAAATTAGTGGAAAATGATGGCTTACACGCCGATACCAGAAATCCCGAACACACATATTCAAAAATGGGTAATAGATACACATTTTGACCCATTACCTCTTCCAGTGGGTGCCAATCGTTCTGGGACCCTTTTCATTGGATTCAGCGTCCAAAATTTAGTGCAAAATGACACCCCACATGTTTTAATTCTCAAGGTCATGGGGGTCGACAATCTCCAATCGACCCCAAAAATTTTTTTTTTAGGGTTTCAAGGAGTTTTTTTTTCAAATCTGTTTTCTATCAATCTCCTCCATTCTATTGCGGGGAAATTAAGTGTGGTGTAAATTAGCCAGTTCCGTGTCCCAATTAAAAAAATAATTTTATTCATACTCGAAGCCCGCCATTGAGAAAAAAATATTAGTCAAAAATGCAGATTGATGTACTTTCCACCTACTTGCTCTACTCACTCCTTCATACAGTACTGTTTAAAATTTATTAGAAAATATATTATTAAACAAAAATTTTCACAAAAATTACATGTTTAAAACATGTTGTTGAATGCAAGACACATTCAGGCCATGTTTATGTTGATGGCTAATCTTTAAAATGGAGGTTAAGTTGTGAATTTTGTTCTTTGAATTATTACTATTATTATAATATTATTATTAGTCATGATTCGAGACATCGATTACAGTTCAGGAAGTTATTATTTAATTAACGGGTTTCTCGTATGAGGCACAATTCCATTATGTCCAAAATTCTGAAGAATAATTGGCTTCTTCGCGAGCCAAGAAATCATTCAGATACTGATCATTTCCATTGCCTGTGCACTTTCTATTCGAATTGAAGAGATTTTTGCCGACATTATCGTGCAGAAGACCTGGCCTTTAGGTCATGATCCGACCACGACGCGAGAGTGCAGCTTCAAAGGTCACATTCTGACTCATCGGGCAGTTTTTCCTTTCTTTCAAGTTGAGCGCCCAGCGAAGCGTGCACCGACATGACTTCATCCATCAAGCCCTCGTCATACGAAGATGCAATAAAAACCCTTCACGACCCCGAGCTTGCTCAGAGCATTCCGAGCGGAACGAGCTCACTCTGCAACTCGCATCCCTCAACCCCCTCGGGTTGTGATAGAAGACTTTTCCCTAATCGTCAGCACAAGCACAAATGACGCATGAGTTAGTTCGTCCGGAAACTTTGTCTCTTTCCTACCATAATATCGACGACAAGTTCCGTCCGCGGACCCCAACGCTGTAATAACTAAACTCGCTTCTGATGTCCCCTAAGACTCATGACGAACGGAAACTCCGGGTTTTCTTCCCTCTTCGAATGCGCAAACCTACCAAATTGGGAGGGTCGGGATATGACTTTCACTGTTGGAACATTTGTAAGCAACTTTTATCGCCTCCGAAAAAAATTCCGCCCATTTTATTGCTGCGTCGAACTCGTAAAACTCTAATTCTTGAGTCCTTATCCTCGTTTGGGCTAGGGGTTACTTAAGATGCAAGTGGCCCTCAATGAAAGAGTCGTTTCCTTCTTGTAATAACCCCTCAGGATAGCCGCCATTGGCGGAGAAATATTTTTATAGTTTTCTAGAAAAGTCGTTGGCTCTCTTTTTTAGCCGCTTTCTACCTCTAGTATTACGTGCCCAAGAAAAATAAAAAATAAAATGAGGCGAGCGACATTTCAGACGAAGTACGAAGGAAGATGGAGAGTTGAAGGTGTTTTCAGGAGAGCTCAGTTTGTGTCAGAGATTAGCTTAGGTTGAGGAGGCTACTGCCATTGCCAGCTAATCTAACTGAGAAAATTTTTACCCCCATTATACCCAAATCTCAACATTTTCAACTATTGCTGGTTATGGAAATACAATGTATTACTAAACAATTCGTTGAACAGGTTCTACGGCTCATGAATATTCCGTTCTCCAAAGATAGCAACTCTGCTATCAGTTCCCTTTTCTTGTTCACATGGACCTTGGCATACAGGGTGTCCCGCGAGTCCCCCAAAAATTGTTTTGTTGCGAGATTACATCCGCACCAGTCTCCTGGGCAACCAGTAAAGTAAAGTATACAAGGACTTTCACGTTGGATATTCGTCCGACTACCTTGGTCAGGTGTCGCGGACGTTGTCAGCTGTCCTCCATCAGGATCGTAAATTGATCTGACGATTTCGCTCGTGACTACTTATTGCCTCACCCCCTTAAGTGAAGAGGACGAATATGAGGGTCAAGACAAACAATTAAGTTGCTCTAGCCAGGATTTGAACCCTGGTCACTCGGAATACCACACCAATCCTTTGTATATCCCACTAGACTACCGAGCTCCCCTGGTCAACCAGTGTTACAAGGTCAATGCATGGGTCACTCTCAAACATTCATGCGTCTCGAATTGGCTGGAACCTTCCCGTTTGCTCCAGACAACACGTCGAGTTCCCAGAACCAGGAAAGACTCGAGAAGGTTCTCGGCCAAGGGAGCGAGCATAAAAGGGACCAAGGAATGCAGCAGAGGCAGTTCAGTTTGGAGTCTGAATATGGATGCTTTGCTGTGCCCCTTATAAATTAGTGCAACAACTGCATTACAACCATGTATTGTGCCTTGTGATTGTGTTAGTGTGTGGACAGTGTATTTGAGTGAACAATTGTAATAAATTATTTTACAAAGAACATAAATCGTTACAGTTTTTTACCCCCATTTGGACAATTTTAGAAGGTGGGAGGAACAACTCGTCGGAAACCCTGTATTGTTTATTTATGTACAACTACAGGTCCGGCTCTCAGTTGACCGTTTTGTAAGAGAGATGAAACGGTGCATGGATTCCATAAATGCGGTAAATTGAGGGGTTGGTAACTGGTGCCATTAAGTGGCGGACAGAAGGAACTGCATGAAAGAGGGCTGAAGCCTCGGGCTTCTCGATCCTTTTCGAAGATAAATTTGGCGTTGGGCAACTTTTGCAGGTTTGGAACGCCGGGGGTGCGGCCGATATGAACTTTCCCAATATCCCTAACTACAGTTGACGTTCGCCCAAGGAAAACAAGACTTGGAGAATTACTTTGTCCGGTCGGCCTTCCCTTAACCGTATATTGTTGCCTTCTCTGATCATCTCTTCACTTCCACTTTCTGTCGAGCTTTTGGATACACTCGCGTTGTCAGATCCCCTATAAAATTTGCCCAACTTTGGTATGCCAGTTCTCTGGCCTTCCATATTGACATGACGCCTACTGTATGCCTGATTAAAAACGCTGCAAATTCTTTCACAGGGGTTGGTTATTCCTCGGACCAGGCGCGTCTCCATGCATTTCAATCGATTCAGTCCTGGACTCTTTTGGTGGGGGCCAATCGTTTCGGGACCCATCTTATTGGATTCACCGTCCAAAATTTAGTTGAAAATGATACCCCACACTCCTAGATGGCCGAAAGTCTTGGCAATCCATTATTCGAAAAACACATTTTGACCCCTACCTTCCCCAATTTGGTTCGATCGAGTGAAAAGTTTCGAGGACCAACTAAAGCCGGCAACAGGTCCATGGCCAGATTTTTAGCAAATTTTCCACTACCAAAATTGGCGTGGACGGTGGACGACGTACGGACATTTTCATGTTTTGATTTAGACACCTTTTTTTTTTTCCACGTTGGGGCCCAGCCCGGAACTGTTTGACACATTACTTCAGGCTGGGTTCCGTTTTCTGCCTGCTAGCTGGTCCCGTTTGCCTGAAGTTCCCGTTGCCGGGCCCTTTCCTTGACGAGCTTGCCTTCCAGGATGTTCCGGATGTACCCTGCCACGGCATTCCACTTTGACTGGCTTTCGAGCATCCTGGTCATCATATCCTCGGGGGTGGGAGGGCTGGTCATTTCTAGATCCCTTGCAATTTGCCATCGCTCTCTATCCCACCTCTCGCATTCGAAGAATGTGTGTTGAGCGCTGTCCTCTTCGTTGGCGCAATGTAGGCATCCTGGAGATTCCTGGAGATTTAGACACCTTGAAACACCCTGAATAGGTACATTTTTGGGCCGAATCGGAGAGATTGACATCCTGCATGAGAACATAGGTTAACTATTCAAGGAATAACCCACCAATGTCTTGGTCTTAAGCCGGGTTCATACTCATCCGTAACGTTGTGTTGCGTGCGAGGAGATTTGCGCGCGTTGGCCCCGAAAATCATGGTGACCGTTCATACTACTGCGTGCGTGTCTGTGAGCTCAGCTTCTTCGACTTCAGGTTGGCCTTATTACTATATTCTGTGCTTGAGGTGTTGACGTGAAGTGATAAATAATTATTGTGCGAATACTTTGTTATATGTGGTGTTTTTTAATTCATTCGTTATGGTTTTTCGGGCAAACGAAGCAAGTGAGTACCAACCAACCTTCCAAGTCTTCATGTTATCAATGATTATTGCACCTCCACAACTTTCGAAGTTGTAATTCATGATTGATGCTGTGTAAACTATTTAGAAAAAATTTGTGTTGGAGAAACACTTCTAACGGTCACAATGTTATTAACTTTGTTTTCAGTCTTATTACCAATTGCTCCAAACTCCCTGTGAATGAATTACAATGAGGTGCACATCCACTTACTCAAAGCTCCAAAATTACTGGAAATTATTTGTGCTGTTGCAGGTGGAAGCAGCATCCAGTTTGACTGCGTAGAGTAAAACAACTCAGGGCTAGATGCAATAAATATTTACTAAGTAGTACTTGACAATCATTTAATTTCCGAGAGAAAAAACTATTTATTTACAAATTATTTGTAGGAAAATTATCTATGAACAAATTTTATTTAAGAAAAAATATGATTTTGTAATATTTTAATGATGAAGAAAAATTATTTATGTACAACTGGTCTTCACTCTATTCTTCCCGTTGCAAGCGCAGTTAGTTAACTTGAAGGTACCTATCATGAAGTCCACACAAGTTTTTAAATTTAATTTTTTATTAACGACGGTTAGACGAAGCTCATCACATTGACGAAGGAATTTCTTGGCCTCATCACTGCTCTGGCGATACACTGCTCTTCATTTTCTCTCAGCTTCTCCTAGAATGTACAGATGTCGAATAAATATTTCTGTTGTTTCCTAATATAAACAGTGTAACCTTTTCTATTCGTAAACTACATACTTTCATCGAGAGTGGCCCATTTCAGCCCACTATTTCTTCTGTGGTCCAGCTCCTGTAGAGTTGGTGCCGCAAATCGACGACGCCGGATATCATCCGGCAAAACTTCTACACTACTATCTTATCACATATTGCAAATCACATAATACGAGTACTGAACACGAGTACACGACGTCAATATGGGAGAAAACAGTTTTTATTCCATGACGACGTGAATTGGAACCGAAAATCTTTTGATAAAAATGCTCCTATCACTTCTCTGGGCTTCTTCTCCTCCCTAAAGTCACCTTCTTCTTCGTCTTCGATGTTGTCATCCATTTGTGCGCACGTTTCTGCGTTCGAAAATCAAATCTTTTTGATCTCGAACGGAGGAATCCGTACGCGGCTCCGCCCACTGAATGGTCGATTCTGATTGGCTCTTCACCCAACGCGTATACCTGCGTAGTCCCTTACGGATGAGTATGAACCCGGCTTTAAGGTTAAATATGAGGAAACTTGCAAGACAAACCAAAAAGCTCAACAACAAAATATAATGAATGAATCAACACAGAAGACTTAGATTACCTCTATCGCCTTCCAGAGCAGCTGCCAACTCCTTAAGTTTCCTCATTCTCCAGAGTAGTACAGTCATGGAAGGCCATATTCACAAGAACGAGCTATAAAATAGTAGGTAATAGTAGGTGCCAACCATGATTATCGTTCCATTGCCCTCGCTCTGTTGAATTTCCGGTGGTGCATTACGTTAGCTAAACAGGACGTTTTGGTGAGCTAACGAGGAGTCCTTCACATCCTTCTTAGTTGCAAGGTAGTGTTTCAAGAGTGCCTATTAACCTTTCCACAATACCATAAAGGGTATGGGGTATTCCTGACGTGGTGGATTCCATTCATGCTAAAGAAATTTTCCATTTCTACCAACGCGAATTGCGGCCCATTGTTGGCCACCAACTCCTTTGGAATCTCGTATCTACCTAACCATCTCCTCTGGATAATTTATTGCGGCCAACGCTGTTGACGCAAGTCTTTCTACTTTTGCCCACTTGGACAAAGCATCACCCCCCCCCTCCCCCCCACACCAATTTCACCCCATCAACTATCCCAGCCAGACCCAAATGGATCCGTTACCATACTTCATCTGGTAATTAATTTTGTTTGCCAGGTATATCTGCATCATTCATGGCAAAAAATCATGTTGTCTTTACTCAGCATTCAGATGATATTGGACTCCTCGACTTCAGCCATCATCACATCCCTGTAGGCCCACGTCGCATTGGGCATTTCAATTCTGTGATACGCAATATCAACGGGCGGAAGATTTGAAGCGACATAAACTTTTATTTGCCACTCGCGAAGAAAACACCGAAGAGCCAAGAGCGGTCGACTCGGAACCTTACACGTTACAAAGGAAATAGCTGGCAAGTGGACGACGGCAAAGTGAAGGGTCGTATTGGAGCTTTAGGCTCGGCTGGGTGTCGGGATAAGGCCATAGGACGATATCCACATGTGATAAGGGGGATGGAAGCTTCAGACAATAGGGCCACTCTCTCTCTTCGAGCCCAACACCACCCATTTCCCCGATATTACAACCTCGTCCACCCTCTCGCCCGAATGTCCATCGCTCCCAAGCAACCCCAACCTCCTCTCGTATCAGCCAAGTCTTGCCACAATACCGTCACCATGAGCGAGAGTTCTGGTGAATGAATTATGCTTCGCTGGGCTGAATAAACAGCGATGTCATTGAAAAACAGCGTGATCATGGCAAGAAATGGTGGCACCCTCGTCTCACTCAGGTAGATCCTTCCGTCAACAACAATATCCCTCTCCAACAGTCTACCTTGCATTTTTTTTTTCAAACGATTTGCATTGTTTGATTGATGCAAAGTCAATTTGCGATGGAAAAATTGATGTCCGCAGCAACACAAATTAACCTTCTGCATCCTTAGACCCGTGCTGATTATGGGGTTTTTATAATACAGATGTACTAGGTGTGTACTTCTTCGTTGGTGTATGTAATACATACTAGGTATGCCATTATGGTTGATTGAAAGATATTTTTTCAACGAGTCAAACAATATCAGAGCTATTTCTGTTGGTTTCATCATTCTGATGTCATCGTTGGTTGTCGTCACGTTCACTCTCGTTATTGGGAATACACGTTGATAATATATATATGCGTTGTTGATTGCCACAGGTTATGGCCACATAATAGGGGCCACATAACATATTAGGTTAGAGTTCTGAAATTAAATGCAGCAACAAGAACGAGCATGGTGGACGAGTGGGTTCCTAGTTTGTTATTTTTCAATCTCCTTAAAAACTGCTTCTACAGAATAAAAACGCTGCAATGTCTTCCCGCTTGTCAATGGTTTATTCTCCCCTGGAGCAAAAGTACGAAGAAAACAGTGGGTGCCCCGAACTCATACTGGTTGATTCAGCGTCTGGCATTTTAGCGCTAAATGATACCCCACACTTCTAGATACCCAAAAAACCTCAAAAACCCACTTCCAAAATGGTGGGTGGTACGCAGTTTGACCCATACCATCGTCCGGTGGGCTCCAATCGATGCACAACCCATCTCAATGGATTCAGCCGTCCACGCCGTTTTTGGTAGTAGAAAATTTTCTGAAAATCTGAAATTTGGGTCAGGGGTCTGTTCCCGGCCTAGGACGGTCCTCCAAACTTTTCAGCCCGATCAGACCAAATTTGGGCGGGGTATGGGACAAAATGTGGTTTGAAAAATGGATTATCGAGATTTTGGGCGATCTAGGCGTGTGGGGTATCATTTTCAACTAAATTTTGAACACTGAATAAAATAAAATGGGTCCCAGAACGATCGGCACCCACTGAAAGAAGTTATGGGCCAAATTGGGTATATATTACCCATTTTGAATATGTGTTTTTGAGATTTCTGGAACCTAGGCGTGTGGGGTATCATTTTCCACTAAATCATGGACACTGAATCGATTGGAAGGGGTCTGGGACCTACCACACCCACTGTTTTCCCCATTTCCCCCATGTTGAAGAAATGAGTCTCCATGCGCCTGGTCCGAGGAATAACCAACCTCTGTGTAAGAATTTGAAGTGTTTTTGCCTTTTACTCCACCATGTCTCGTCCTGGTTTCCGCCTTGCCTCACCCTGGTCTTCATCTCGCCTCCGCCTTGTGTCATCCCGGTCTCCGCCTAGTCTCGGCCTGGTCTCCACCTCACCCCACCTTGTCTACGATTTGTATCCACCATGCCTCCACCCTGATTCATCCTGGTCTCCGCCTTGTGTCATCCTGGTCTCCGCCTTGTCTCATCCTGTTCTCCGCCCTTCATTCCACCTTGTCTCATTCTGGTTTCCGCCTTGTCTCGTTCTGGTCTCCTCTCGCCTCCGCCTTGTGTCATCCTGGTCTCCATCTCGCCCCACCTTGTCTACGATTTGTATCCACCTTGATTCATCCTGGTCTTCGCCTTGTGTCACCCTGGTCTCCGCCTTGTTTTATCCTGGTCTCCACCTCGCCCCACCTTGTCTACGATTTGTATCCACCTATTCCACTAAATTTTGGACGCTGAATCGATTGGAATAGGTCTGGGACCCGCCACACCCACTGTTTCCCCCATTCGAGGAATAACCAACCCGTGTGTCATAATTTGCAGGGTTTTTTATAAGCATATTGTACCATGTACATTATGATAAAACTACTTTTGGCGTGAGAATTGTTTTCTTTCACTGATTCTCAAAATTAGAAGGTACTTAATGTGAGAAATTCATAAAAATATTGTTTATAATAAGTGAATAATTAGTTAAGTACGAGCCAAATTGTCTGTGCACATAATGGTCATCTTAATCTCAAATTGACGGTAAACTTCATTATCAGATTCCCAATAAAGTCAACCGAATCGGTGTTGTAATAGCAAAGTGTAGGTAGCAAGGTAGCAAGGGTGATTCCCTCCAAATTTCAACTTCCTAAACAAAAATCCGGATTTTAGGTGGTGGTTCAAACATTAAAAACGCTCTCCTGAAAAGTTGGGAAATTTGAGTTACCCACTTATTCACTGGGGTGACAGATATCAGTTTCTGCTCGAATTCAGTATCTAAAACCGGGAAGCTTTGTATGGTGCACCTGTGTTCTAGTCTTCCAATGAAAAAGTTGGGAGACCAGTGGTGAAGGGGTCAAAAAGAATTTTTCTTTTGAACTATCAACCAATTACCTGAGTATGAGTGGACGAGTACCTATAGGTGGAACATGGGCCGTATGGGGGAGGTAAAGTAACCAGGGGGTGAAGGGTGGCCGTAGAAAACCCTTTTACTTCTTCAAAAGAACCTTCAAGGAGATGACCTAATCTTTACCGGTTAAAAGTCATTTCCTTGACTTGAGGGAAGGGTCAAACAGAATTAGAAAGCCCCTTGTGGCACAAGGGAGGTTCTCGCGGACATTGTTTCATCTCTGAGGAAGCACCCTCTCCCCCCCACAACCGCCCTATCACTCTTCCACCATCAATTCCTACAGAGCCCTTGAAATGACCAACTTTCCTGGAGCAATCTTCCACGTTCTTCCATACATGTTGAAACCCATTGACTATTCAGTAGCCACCCGGCGCACAGTGCTCCATGTCTTATGTATTCTTTGCGAGTTCCGGATGCTAGAGAAGTTTCCTCACTTTTCCATTTTCGCCATTCGGTCGGCTCCACATAAACTGCAAGGGAAAATAAAACCACATAATGTTGCCCTCAGCTACGACTGGGAGTGAAGAGGAGAGCACCGGTTGAAGTGGCGCTATTACGACAGGCGAACAAGGTTAATTTACAAGAACACCAATGGGAGAACCTGGGGCATATACCTAGAAGCTCTTCACTCCTTACTCTACACTTCAAACTCTTCACTATAGAAAAACAATTCTGTTCCTAGAAAGTGCAGAGTCTTTCATGTTTCACTCAGGCTCTGTCCAACAAACTCTTCACGCCCATGTAAATCAATGAAACAATACTCTGCATTTCAAATGAAAACTTTTTCATTTTTTTGCAAAGTATTCAATGCGTCTGTCAAATAGTTGGTTATTTCTCGAATATAATTTATATTTTAAATATTATTTATAATTTTATTGGAAGAGGAGAATGATATCATTTGATTGGCAAATAATTAGAACGATTTATTTAGGTAGGTGGTTAGAGTAGGGGTCAAAATGTGTGTGGAGTATCATTTTCAACTAAATTTTGGACGCTGAATCCAATGAGACGGGTCCCGGAACGACTGGCGGCCTCTGGATGAGGTTATGGGTCAAAATGGGTACCTCTCTACACATTTCGAATGTGTTTTTTCGAGATTTCTGTAACCTAGGCGTGTGGGGTATCGGTTTCCAATAAATGTTGGACCCTTTTTTTTTTTTTTTTTTTTTCCTTCCTCCACGGAGGCCCTCACGGGTCTATTGTGGGTGGAAGGTGCCCCCATGGGCTCCTTCCTTTACCCCAGGCACCAGGCGTGCCTCAGGCCAGCCCTGCACCCCTGCCTAGGGTCCTGGACTCGTCCAGCCCAGTAGTCGCCAGGCCCTAAGTTGGCGTGGTAGTCGCTGCGGCTCACAATGGCTCGTCTAGCCTCTGATCCCTAGCCCCAGGACCCCGCACTTAGACCTGGGTGGTCACAAAGCAAGCTAGACTACAAAGGCAAACACGCATGTTGTGATATGCCCCCGGACAACCATTTTGGATACTTACTGCCGGTACTATTTTGGCCTCACGACGTCGAGTAAACGCCGGGGGGTGCTGGATTCGAACCAGCAGCCTCGAAACTCTGACCACAGGAATCTCGAGCCCTTAGAGACCGACGCCTTAACAGGCTCGGCCACCTCGGCCCCCTCAATGTTGGACCCTGAATCGATTGGAATGGGTCCAGAACCCGCCACACCCACTGTTTCCCCCATTTTGAAGAAATTCGTCTCCATGCGCCTGGTCCGAGGAATAACCACCGTGGCAGAATTTGCAGCGTTTTTTTGTCCTATACATCATGAAACGTCCAGAAAAGATGGTTGTCCCTCGTGACCTTGAGCATGAAAACAGTTGTATTAACAATCGTCGAAATACGCGGCTGCTTTCTAAATCCTCCGCTCAGGCGTTTTTGCTACATTGTCGGCAGTGTGATATTTTAAGAAGCTGACAAAGTTGCGCGAGATCATGTACGATGGACATTGTAGGGTGAGGCTGGGATCCGAAATAGAAATCCTCCTCGGAATAGGACGTAAGTGCGGGACAGTGAGCATCCGAGTCGTATTATGGGTCCGTCTCTCCACCTACTTCGATATTTTGCGACTATTTCTGGTCCGAGGCGGTTCCGCCAGTTTTAGCGCTGTTGTTACGACAATGAATGGAAGCTTTTGACGTAGAAACCCCGAGATTTTCGGCTGAAAAGACAGCTAACGTCCTGCGTCGTTCTTATCGAAAACCGCCGAGAATATCGCGATAGGACACGTTTTGAAGACTGAAGGTCCTCGATACGGTTTAGGTAAGAAAGTCCACCTCCCTCGCGCCATGTGCTTCTTGTAGTCTCTTTTGTCGGTTCGAAATAACACCCGGATGCCTTGAGAGGCTCAAGTCAAGTGCCTAATGGATGATCTCCGGAGCAAGGTGGTTGACTTTGCCACCCTTATAAATGATAAAGTTACATCAGACGAATTTACTATACCTTCGGGGACGTACTTTCACCTCAGGACGGTGTATCATCAAACAGTATTAGAAAAAAATTACCTCAAAAAACTGAATGAGCTTTGCAGAGTCATGTTGCAAGTCATATTTTACAACACCCATCGTTATACTTGTGGAAGTGTAATCCAGTAGGCTCCTAACCCCATCTTGTGCACGGGAGCCCTCCTCTGAATGCCAAATGGAACCATCAGCTCAGAATTTATGGCTTTTCTCTGCGTATACGAGTATCACCCTTATCTCTGAAGCGGTTCGAACCCGAAACGCTGTGATAATCAAGTTACGGACAGGAGGAAAAATGCTTTTCATTCCCCCCTCGTATGAAACCACCGCACATATCCGTCTACGTCTTAAATGTTCCATGAAGGGCTGACGTGGTATAAGAAAGATTCACCCCGACCAGCCATCTTCGGGTCTATCTGATGAATAGGAGAGACAACACGAGGGAGAATCTAAGAGAAAACCAATGTACCGGACTATATGCTATTAGTATTTTTATTGCTCGAGGGATCTGAAGAGGGTTGGGTCCCAATTAATGGCCTTTTTCTGCATCGCCCCTCGGGCCAGCAAGACAAATCGCTTCTGAGGACGAAAATCGAATCACAGGGAGTCTATTCGGGTAACCAGTTAGTCCGGCATCATGATAATTCACTTTGGGTAAAACCCAAGAATATGGACCGTTGTCGCGTTATCAGCTGATATCGATAGTACGCTCTGTCGATATGCACTATCGATATATACGCGAAATATTTATCCCTGCCGGCCATATTTGTTTTTATAAAAAAGGAGGGAAAATACTAAATTGAAATAAAATAAATAAATTAAAATAAACTTACCTCGTACTTCTGGCGTAAAATGTAAATCGAATAATTATTGGAAGAAGTGAACGTAATGAAAAAATTGAAATTGACTTAAAATTGAATCTTTTGGAGAATATTAAGCTTCACTAAGCCTCTCACTCCCGCCATCTGGCCGATATACATTGGCCACATCCTTGAGAAATTCCCTCATCAGAGAAATTCTTGAGAAAATCCAAAAAAATCCAAAAGAAAGAAGATCCAATCCTTGAGAAAATCAAAAGAAAGAAAATCCAATCCTTGAGAAAATCCTGAAGTGACTGAAGATAGCAGGAGGAGACAAAAAGGAGGCAACAACAAAAACTTTCGATTATCGATTATCGTCCGTATGCGCGATATCATTGCTATCAGTTGATAACGCGACAACGGTCCATATTCTTGGGTTTAGCCTTCACTTTGTGAGACCGTGGGTTTGAACTGAAGAACTGTAACAGTTAATTGAACTTTTAATGACTGATCAACGGATGCAAACGGATACAGAACTTATGAACACAGTGATCAGCGATACAAACGAACACGTTGGAGAACAGAACAATAATGCGAGGTTTTCTTCACGGCGGGTTACCCCCTTAGTTCACAGAACGAGCGAGCGCTGATGTTGGGTCATCTAGCGCGAGCAAAAAGGTCCTACCTTGGTCGACCCAAACGGCGGGTAATTTGAACTGGCTGTTCCTTGGCATCTTTCAATCTTATGGGGAGGCCTGGGGCCGAACACACTTCAATTGCATTCTGATTCGGAAAATATAATTTTTGGAGAGCGTTTGATTTGGAACTTGATACCTACCTTCGTAATATATCCAATAGAGAAAACCTCCTTCGGAAAATAGGTATCACTTCACTTAATGGCACACGCCAGGAGTTTTCCCATAATGATTAGGAAAAAGGAGTTATCTAAGTTGAAGGAAGTGATAAAATTATTCAAGGGAATTTTCCATTGAGTGAGCACTTCACTTTCATTAATATTGGGTCGCTCTGGACGCCTCAACTGTAATTTCTACCTCAATGAAACCGTGATTTTTCCCTTTGGCCTTTCGGTTTTTTTGAATCCATTTCATTATAAAGTTTTAATTGCTTCACCATTAGTCGGGGATTTATTTCGGCTCTCTCAGTTCCCGATATCCTTAAACACTTTTCCCTCTTCCTCTTTTGTTCCCTTCCCGACCAATAAGTTTTCAAACCTCAAGCTCGGAGTTTTACCCCAAGTTCAGACTGCTATTGACACTTAATTAAAGTGTGACGTTGAAAGAATAGTCCGAAGACTTGACGAACTTGTCCGCAGAATAATATCAACTTTTTGATCCAATCACAAACTTGATAATTATTGGCAATATGTATTCATGTTAAGAACCAGTTCGTGATGAGTGATGGCTGGAATTGACGTTATTAGAGGGATTCGATGAGTGAATTTTCAATTCGCCTTGCTATCCCTTTCAAGACCATTTCGCTTTTTTTCCTTCAAAAGTTTCAGCAGTTGAACTGATTACTTTGGTACGTTTTTGTCAGGAAGTAGGACAAAGTTTGTCCGTGTCAACACTTTGAGGATATACTATTACGAAAATCGTGAACTTTTATTGATCTTTAAGTTGGTACGAGTTACGAGTTATTGGGTTATAAGTTACGAGTTATTATCGTGGGTAACAGTTAATTCACTTACGTACTGATTCCAATTTCACATAATGAAACCAGACTGATTTTTCTTGTTGGTTAAATACTTATTGCAAAATTCCTTGATTGCCATCATCCTGAAAGTCCACCATGAACGGGCTTTGAATGACGATCGGACGCTGGTCCGATTAGGGGTTGATATGGTTCCTGGATGTGTTCCTATACATGGAGGCAACGTGTGGGCCAAACTAGGTTATCTTGAAATATAATGAGTTCAAAGTTACGCGTCCGAAGATAACTTGCACAGTGATGAGCTCTCAGGAATTCAATTTTTTGAATAAACGAGCAACGGCAAAGAGAGCTCACCTGTTGTCGTACTTCACTCACAGGCAAAGAACGAAGAGGGAACGGTTTGAGGGAACGGTTCCATGAGTTAGATTTCGTTCCTCCATTTTCTGTTTCCGGAAAATGGATGGTTCGCCACGTTGAGCACCCCACAGTAGATCAGCGAACAAGCCTGAATAAATGTCGAGGAAAGGGAAATCTGCTGGGCCTCATGTGCTCTCATCCCAGGTGAAGATTGACGAGGAACAAACGCGAGGGAGATGCAAAAGCGAAGTCAATAGCTCGAGAAGGCGTCTGAGGGGATAAATCGAAAGGCAGGTGGCGCTCCTTTGCGAGACGAGCGTGGAAATGAGACCGAAGGAAGCGCTATCTGGAGGTCTCATCTAAAGGAAAGGGCTGCTGGGTTCTAGTGCGAGCATCGTGAGTTTCCCCAGGGATCCTGTCACGTTACCTGAACAGTAGACGAAGACGTCGCTGGCTGAAGATAGAACAGTTTCGACGTCCTGAGAGCCAACCTCGTGTTAACCCTCTTGATACAGAAACGCTACACATTCTTTTACAGGGGTTAGATAAAATGGGGGAACACAGTAAAAACTGAAAATCATTCCAATCGATCAGCGACCAAAATTTAGTGGAAAATGATACCCCACATGTCTAAATTGCCAAAAATACCGAAAATTCATTTCTTGAAAAACACAATTTGTTCCCTATCTCTTCTCTCCACCCCAAACATGGTCCTATCGAGCTGAAAAGTTTCCACCAAAGGGAGGACAAAAAAGAGGAGGTGGAAACGGGTCCTTGACCTAAATTTCAGATATTTAGAGAATTTTCTCTTCCCAAAAACGGCGTAGACGGACAATCTTTTACCACTAATCATTGGAAAATTAACCTATGTTTTAGTCTAGACACCTTGAAACACCCAGCAACAAATTTTGGGGCGAATCATAGAGGTTGGCCTCTTGCATGAAAAAATATTGATTATTTGAGCCTCCAAAACCGAAATGTCCGTCGCCGTACGCCGTCCGCGCCGTTTTTGGTAGTAGAAAATTTTCTAAAAATCTGAAATTTGGGTCAGGGGTCTGTTCCAGCCTAGGATGGTCCTCGAAACTTTTCAGCCCGATCGGACCAAATTTGGGCGGGGTAGGGGTCAAAATGTGTATTTTGAAAAATGGATTTTCGAGATTTTGGGCGATCTAGGCGAGTGGGGTATCATTTTCCACTAAATCTTGGACGCTGAATCCAATGAAATGGGTCCCAGAACGATTGGCACCCACTGGAAGATGTTATGGGTCAAATTGGGTATATATTACCCATTTTGAATATTTGTTTTCGAGATTTCCGA
The DNA here is from genome assembly GCA_019603395.1 of Cyrtorhinus lividipennis. Taxonomy (NCBI): domain Eukaryota; kingdom Metazoa; phylum Arthropoda; class Insecta; order Hemiptera; family Miridae; genus Cyrtorhinus; species Cyrtorhinus lividipennis. Next base: position 25,794,923 of record CM034003.1, on the reverse strand, counting down.
TACCTTGGCGTGTGGGGTATCATTTTGCACTAAATTTTGGATCCTGAATCGATTTGAATGGGTCTGGGACCCGCCGCACCTACTGTTTTCCCCATTTCCCCCATGTTGAAGAAATGAGTCTCTATGCGCCTGGTCTGAGGAATAACCAACCCGTGTGTAAGAATTTGCTGCGTTTTTGGTAACCGGTTTTGGCGATTTAGGCTTGTGGGGTATTATTTCCCACTAAATTTTGGACGCTAATCGATTAGAATGAGTTTCTAAGCACCGAGGAATAACCAACCTCCTGTGAAAAAATTTGAAGCGTTTTTCACTAGAATATCGGTCGCTGAATCTGGCGAGATGGAAAATGGAATATGGAAAAATGTGTACCTACCTACCCATTAAAAAAGTCGGTTGTCGGTTACCGAGATTTTAGAGTACCTTTTTTTTCAATGATAATTGCTTAAATAACGTTGTGATTAGAAAAAGAGTCCGACAAACATTCAAAAATAACATATTGATTAAGGTTTTAATTTTAATAGGAATAATAATAGTTACTAGGAACAAAATGAGTTGATAAATACATTGAACGAGAGTTTTTTTGTAAAAATGATTATTATACCTAGTTAATAGGAACTGAAGGGATGAACAAATATATGTGAATGAACAAATATTAATAAATGAGTACGAACGAAAAAATAAGTTGAAAGAGTAAATAGGAAGTATACACGCAATTTAGTTTTGTGTGACTAGATTTTATGGATTTAGAAGGTCCAGGGGTCGATTCCACTTCAGTCGTCTTAGATGCCTTGGTGGTGGAGGATTGCTGGGCAGCTGCTGCAGGAGGACGTTGCGATGGGTTGACATAGATTCGTGTTGTTGTTGTTGGTAGTTGGATTTCACAATATCTTTGACTACTGGGATTACTAAGTCTTTATGGAGATTGCTGTTTCTCACGTACCACTGGGCCACCGTTATTACTGTGTTCTGGAAAGTTTGTACCCGTTTGACCTGAGAATCAGATGCTGCCCACCACATTTCACATCCATATAACCAAATGGGACGTATCACTGTTAGGTATTATAGCCTCTTTTCCTTTCTAGGTAAAGGTGAGTTTTTGTTATTAAGGAAATAAACTTGTCTCAGGGTTCATTTTTGTTCTCCACTGGTGACACCATGTGACAATATCTTCTGCCAGACTTTGCAGTTCACTTATTGAATTGTGGAAGTCCCCGGTTGACAATAGCGCCACGTCGTCCGCGAACTGTTGATACCCCATCAGAAGGTCGTGAGTGAAGAGGAGGTAGAGAAAAGGCCCCAGAACACTTCCTTGAGGTACTCCTACTCTGATTGGTCGGATTGGGGATACAGACTGGCTAACTCTCACACTGTAGGTTCTGTCACACAAGTAGGACTTGAGCAGCCTGTACAAACTGTCCGAGAGCAGCTCTTTTAGCTGCGACCTAGCTACCACCTAGGCGAGTGTGGTATTATTTTTCAGTACATTATGCCGAACGCTTAGACCACACTCACTGTTCGTACCCTAGGAATAATCAACCATTTTCAATGAATTTGCAGCTTCTTTCTGTCTAGATTGAGCTAAGCAGGTGACTCAGAGGCTACAAAGTCTCTACCCTTTGTTAAGGCAATTCCTTAAAGGGTGGTAGTGTTTTATTGTCAACCCTTGCTCTGATTGTGCAATAATAAGAACACTAAGTGGTTTTATACGTGTACATGATGATGTTGGTAATGAAATGTTCATTATTTTTTTTGGAATAGCCGTTCAAACTAAGGTTCATGAAGTTGATTGTTTCCCCAATCGTGTTTCCCCCTCACCTACCCTCAGGCCAAACAAACATGAAGTTCGGACATTGTTATTGAGTTCTTATAAGCAGAAAATTAGTGCCCTCCTTTCCCAAACCAAGAGGCTGTAAACACGATGGTCACGAGGGGAGATAGGGTGGATAGCTTGTTAACTAGCAGTTGTTGATAAAAAGGGACGATACTGGCGGGAAAGAGGGACGGGGAAAGCGATCACCTCCGTCCAATATTGGTCAATATACTCGACACCACAACCATTTCGTGGTTTTACGACGCACGTCCCAAGTTGATAAGCCTCGAGTTCGTGCTTTTGATGGTCTTTTGGAGATCGAAGCGGTTCAACCCCTAAACATTTTCTTATTTTCTCGTATTAAACGAAATCGGAGTATTGCACGATTTAATTGGTTGTTGAGACAATGTCAGTATGTGACGCGTTCAAATAATTTCCAATGAGGTACTTTTGGTTGGTTATTCCTTGAATAATCAACCTATGTTTTCATGCAAAAGGTCAACCTCTCCGATTCGACTCAAAAAAATTTTTTTGGACGTTTCATGGTGTCCTCATCAAAGAAGGTCCGCGCCGTTTTTGGTAGTAGACATTTTTCTAAAAATCTGAAATTTGGGTCAGGGGTCTGTTCCCGTCCTAGGACGGTCCTCAAAACTTTTCAGTCAAATCGGACCAAATTTGGGCGGGGTAGGGGTCAAAATGTGTTTTTTGAGAAATGGATTTTCGATATTTTGGACGATCTAGGGGTATTGCCTGGGTATGATACCCAGTGGGGTATCATTTTCCACTAAATCTTGGACGCTGAATTCAATGAAAAGAGTCCCAGAACGATTGGCACCCACTGGAAGAAGTTATGGGTCAAAATGGGTATGTATCCACCCATTTTGTGTATGTGTCAAGATTTCTGGTGCCTAGGCGTGTGGGGTATCATTTTTCACTAATTGATTATGTGTTTTTGAGATTTCCGGTACCTTGGCGTGTGGGGTATGATTTTCCACCAAAATTTTGGATCCTGAATCGATTGTAATGGGTCTGGTACCCGCCGCACCCACTGTTTTCCCCATTTTCCCCATGTTTTTTCGCTGATTATCTGATGATTTCGCGATGAGAGCAGTGAATAACAGCTCTCCGTTCACTTTAAGGGGGAAAAAATATCTGTGATTATAATGCACGTATCAATTCGTTCATCCCACTGGTGGGACCTCACGAACACTCGCTTTACGTATACTAAGGAGAAACAGCGGAGAACAAGTTTACGTTCAGGGATATTAAAGGAGTTACTAAAGGTGATACGGTGTCGTGCGGGTTGAAGGGGAGGACTTCGAGCAGTCGGGATATATTACATTACTCTGGCATATTTATATGTCGCAGGGGATCTGCATAAGCTAATTTAGGGAGCGCATTCCAAACCCAGAGCAGTGTAAGTGGGAACAGCTTACCTCAGCCAACTTCCCTACAATTTACCCTCTCATCCTTGACTCACACATTCTTGGAAATCTCCCTCGACTTCCTGGAAAAATTAGGCAATTCCCCTTTGTCATCGAGTTAATGATGCAGAGACTTATGCGATTCGATTAATAATTTTAATAATATTTTTCGTGAACGGATAATAAGAAGCTTAATCCTAATTCCTCTTAGAAACAACGTCCACTTGCTATCAAGGAGAAACGTTATTGTGTCAACTCAATAGCGCACTCAAAACTAGAATAACATAATAGAAGAAAAAAAAAAAAAAAAAAAAAAAACTTTTGGGAAAGGGAGTGATATTAATGATATGCCATTTCTCTTACTTGCGTCATCTCAAAACTCGATCGAAAATGATCGAAAATTGAATTGATTTTTATTAATTAAATATTTGTATTTATTATTTTGAGAAAAGACCAGTTGCCAGAACAAAATGTGTGAATAGGTAAAAATACTAATACAATAATGATTTGGTAGCGTTTAGGTTAGGTTTAGGTTAGATAGGAAGCCCTAGTTAAGGGGAGATAGACGAACCATCAGAGCGCCACTGTGTGGCGGGTCTCAACAGTGAGGCTTCGCCGTGCAATTTTCCTGTGCGGTTACAGACAAGTAAATCACGGGGTTGGTTATTTGTCGAGCCAGAGCATGGGGACTCACTTCAATCGATTCAGCGTCCAAAATTAGGTGGAAAATGATACCCCACACGCCTAGGTACCAGAAATCTCGAAACAAATATTCAAAATGGGTGGATAGATACCCGTTCCGAACAATAACCTCATGCAGGGGGCTCCAATCGTTCTGGGACCCGTCTCATTGGATTCAAAATCCAAAATTTAATCGAAAATCTCGAAAATTTATTTTGAAAAACACATTTTGACCCCTACCCCGCCCAAATTCAAGCTGAACAGTTTTGAGGACGAACTAAAGCCGGGAACAGACCCCTGACCCAAATTTCCATTATCAAAATGGGTACCTATTACCCATTTCGAATGTGTTTTCGAGATTTCTGGCACCTAGGCTTGTGAGGTATCTATTTCCATCAAATTTTGGACCCTTAATCGATTGGCATGGGTTCGGGACCCGCCACACCCACGGTTTCCCCCATTTTCCCCATGTTTCTCTCCATATGCGTGGTCCGAGGAATAACCAACCGCTGTGAATGAATTTGCAGCGTTTTTGGGTGATTCCTTGAGTTCAACCTATGTTTCATGCAAATGGTCAAACCTTCCGATTCGGCTCAAAATTTTTTCTGGACGTTTTATGGGTCTGGATCAAAAACGCTGCAAATTCTTTACACAGGGGTTGGTTTATTCCTCGGGACCAGGCGCATGGAGAATCATTTCTTCAACATGGGGGAAATGGGGAAACAGTGGGTGCGGCGGGTCCAGACCTTTCCAATCGATTCAGGATCCAGAATTAGTAGAAAGTGATACCCCACACGCCAGGGTACGGAAATCTCGAAAAACGCATATTCAAAAGGGTAATATATACCCAATTTGACCCATAACTTCTTCCAGAGGTGCAATGTTCCAGTCGCGTACCCACTTCATTGAAATTAGCGTCCAAGATTTAGCAGGAAATGATACCCACACGCCTAGGTTCCAGAAATTCAAAACAAACATATTCAAAAGGGTAATATATACCCAATTTGACCCATACTTCTCCAGAAGGCCGATCGTTTTGGGACCATTTCATTGGATTCAGCGTCCAAAATTTAGTGGAAAATGATACCCCAAATCGCCTAAATCGCCCAAAATCTCGAAAATCCATTTTTCAAAAACACATTTGGACCCTACCCCGCCCAAATTTGGTCCGATCGGGCTGAAAGTTGGAGGACCGTCCTAGGCCGGGAACAGACCTGACCCAAATTTCAGATTTTTAGAAAATTTTCTACTACCAAAAACGGCGTGGACGGCGGGACGGCGACGGCGGACGGGTGGGTCACGGCGGACGGCGTACGGGTACGTACGGTCGGGACGGACATTGACCTTTTTTGATCAGGACATCATGAAACGTCCAGAAAAAAAATTTGAGCCGGATCGAGAGGGTGACCATTTGCACGAAAACATAGGTTGATTATTCAAGGAATAACCAACCAAAACGTCAATTTCGTCCGCTCCGTCCGCCCGTCCACGCCGTTTTTTGGTAGTAAGAATTTTTCTAAAAATCTGAAATTTGGGTCAGTGGTCTGTAACCAGGCCAAGGGCGGTCCTTCAAGCTTTTCAGCCGTCGGACCAAATATTGTGGGGGGGGTAGGGGTCAAAATGTATTTTTTGAAAAATGGATTTTCACGAAATTTTGGGCGTATCTGGCGAGTGGGGTATTTTTCCACTAAATTTTGGACGCTGAATCAATGAAATGGGTCTTGGACGATTGGCACCCACTGGAAGAAGTGATGGGTAATTGGGTATACATCACCCATTTTTAAATATGTGTTTTATGGGATTCTGGTACCCTGGGCGTGGGGTATGCATTTTCCACTAAATCATGGACACTGAATCGATTGTAATGGGTCTGGGACCCGCCGCACCCACGTTTTCCCCATTTCCCCATGTTGAAGAAATGAGTCTACTTGCGCCTGGTCTGACGAATAACCAACCCCTGTGTAAGAATTTGCAGCGTTTTTCTATTTTCTATTGACATTTCTTGTTCGCTCGTATTTTATCGAGATTTTCAACTATTTACTTCAATCAGAAGATGATATGAAGATGAATGATGCCGCGTGTGTTTCTATGCTGATTGCATTTATTTATTTGCAGTGATAGAATATATTATTTTTATCTTATTCCGTGTTTAGAAGCCTTCCAAACTAATGAGAGATCGATCAGATATTGTTCAATCATCGCGATTTCAAGGGTTTTCGTGTTATAAACTGCATTCAGAGCTTGGAGAAACCACCGCAGAATACTCGCTTATGCAGCAGACAATAAGAGAAATCAATAAATTCGCGAGAATTTTTTTTGTTTTGTTTTAGTAACGAGTTGGTTGAAAGAAAATACCGCATAGGCTCCAGAGAAGAGTGGCCATTCAATGGAACTACATCCAACTTTGTCGGGTACATAACCAAAAGTAATCACCGAACTAGCGGATGATATTTGTAACTTTTATCCCGCCACCTAGAAAGTTGGCCAGAACCGACTAATTTATCGCCGCTGAAAACTTCACGCAATGGCTTTCGCGCCTCGTTTTTACCCGATGGTCCGTGCGGCTCCGGAATTAACTGATGTGTTACTTTTTAATGGACCTGATAAATTCAACTAATTTGCCAAATATTCCGTTTACCTCGCCGTTTTCCGAGATCCTTTTGCGCATAATTCCCCCAGGCTCTCGTAATATACCGTACTTCTCTCTCGGGCTCTATAAATTTCTCCCGGAGTCTTTTTTCTTTTTTTCCTTTCTTTCTATCCATTTCATTTCAGCCCTACTTTCCAAGCTCTTTCAACGTTCCCCTTTTTACCCCCTGAAAAAGTCCAGTCGGCTGATGAAAACATCCCGGATAGTTTTGTAAACTCAAAATTCATCTGCAAAGGGAACTCCATCTCGAGTAACTTGCTGTAACGGAGGCTCAAGAAGACATTCGAGCTCGGCTCTTATGAAATGGCTTCTTTTGTATCCACCTCATATTATTCTTGATCATTCAAGTTAATCATTTCTTAAAGCTGTGCTTTCCGAATTGAAAACGCTGGGACGGATAGTGAGGATGAAGGGAGGAACGCCAAATGCCTCGAGATGATTTCTCTTTCCACCGATGTTTGAGGAAAATTCAATCTCTATCTCCCTTTTTTTTCTAACAACATCTAGAACGCTGGAAACAACCCTAAAATATTTTTTTGTTAATCCAATGACATTAACATACAAAATTAAATGCTATAGTATGACATAGTAGCGTAACCAAACTTTTCCATATACTGTTCAGGACTCACCTAAATTTCATCTGTGGAGCTGCTTATATTTTGTCATTTCCTTATTCCTTATACATGCACACCACTCATACCACAACATTATGATAGGAGAAATAGAGGCATCATTGTGCCAACATAATTGCCAATATTGGCAATTTAATCAATCATGTACGACTTACAGGATACAAATATAATCTATAAAACTGTTCAACCATAATTTGAAAATAACCTACATTTTTATTATCCGCACATCAATCTACCTAAAATCAAATCACCTGATGAACCATCCATCTACACACAACACCTGTTGCGCGCAACTTCCAAGTTCTCCTGCAGTCTTCTCTTATCTACATCCCATCCATCACCATTTGTTACCTTCTCAACGATCTATTGTGAAAACGAAAACTAAAACCGAATATCATCTATTAATCATTGGTACTCTCCTGCGCGCAAATCTCGTTCCTATTCGCGAGTTCGCGCACTAAAACTACTACTTTGACTTTGAAGATTGTGCCGGTACTTCGCATGTCCTCGTGTCGACTAAGTCGCAAAGAAGGTAAAATACCCATATTTCTGTCCTCCTAATTCCATTCCTTCCTCATTTAGATATAATTAATCCAGTAAAATATAAACATCACAATGGTCCTTTTGGAAAACAGCAAATCCTAAACCACCCACCCTTTTCCGGCTCCTTCAGAGCCCTCTCTCTCATCATATTAACCTTCAAATCAATACATATACACTGTCCTCATTCAGACACTTACACAATCACAAGGCACAATACAGCTTTGTAACGTGGTTGTTGCACTAATTTATAACGAGCACAGCAAAGCGTCTGTATTCGAACTCCAAACTGAAGTAAACTGTGCGGCGATCCTCAGTCCCTTTTTATACTGGCTGCCTTGGCCGAGAACCTTCTGGACACTTCCCTGGTTCTGGGAACTCGACGTGTTGTCTCGAGCCAACAGGAAGGTTCCAGCCAACTTGATATGATGCACGAATGTTCAAGAGTGACCCTTAGCCCTCCACGTGTCATTGACCTTGTAATGCCCAGGAGACTGGTGCAGGTGTAATCTTGCAACAATATTACCTTATTTTGACCCATAACCTCGTCCGGTGGGCGCCAATCGTTCTGGGATATATCCCATTGGATTTGGCGTCCAATTGTAAGCCCCCAGGCTTGCTGCCTCCAGAAGGCCAGAAGGGAGAGAGCATGGGCCAAGATGCGTGCGCAGCTCCTGCCCAGACGTCGCATTTGGAGAGAGGCCCAGCGCTCACTCTCATTCCAAAGGCGTCAAACCAGGCGCCGTCGAGGCGCCCCTTGGGGATGAGGCGCCCAACATGTTGGAGTATATATTTTTGTAACCCTGTCATGCAGAGATTTCTCACATCAGTCCATCCTGGTCGTCTGTGCTCGCTCTGATGTGAACTCTTTACCGTGCTGAAGTCGACCGAAGCGAATTGTGTTCCCATGCCATAGATGATAAAGGACTCAAGTTAATAAGCCTCGCGTGTTACCTGCGGACAGCGTGCCCCCCTGTTTTTCCTTCGACGTCGACCGCGTTTTGTAGCTGGTATCGTGCACTTGCTATTAAATTGTATTTCATGTATCTTGTATTATTGTATTACGCTCCCATGTGTCTGTTTTATTGGTCAAATTACTTGTCTTGTATCAATTCTAGCCCAGGTTGAGGAATATATTCTCCTTTTGCAACGAGTCCTTGTTTTCAATTATAATTCAGTTTGTATCAATGATTTATGCTTCATCCTGGTATCCCTAGTTGCTCAGTTGTAAGTCTTGGGACGTACATTGTGTAACCTCTGCGCTAGGTCCGTTAAAAACCTCCGAAGAACCCGAATTAAATATAGTAAGTTCAAAACACATTTTAATTCGAGGAGGCTTACAATGCTGCAAAGTAAAGGAGTCAGAGGGATCAAGAACCTGAAGGAAGAAGAAGAAGAAGAAGAAGCTCCTATCATCTGCACCCTCTTCCGGCGTTCGCCTGCCTGTGGCAGCCCAGGATGGGCAAATGTCCGTCCACTGTCCACGCCGATTTTGGTAGTCGTTAATTTCCTAAAAATCTGAAATTTTGGTCAGGGACCCGTTCCTGGCTCTATTTGGTAATTAAAACATTTCAGCCGGATTGGACCGAATTCGGAGGGGGTAGGGGTCATAAGGTAGGGGTCGGAGGAATAACCAACCCTTGTGAAATAATTTGCAGCGTTTTTTTCTGGACGTTTCATGATGTCTACAACAAAAAACACTACAAATTATTTCACAGGGGTTACTTATTCCCAGGACTTGCAGCATGGAGACTCATTCTAATCGATTCAAGGTCCAAAATTTAGCGAAAATCATAACTCATACGCCTAGGTACACTTCCAGTGTGTGTTTTTAGAGATCGACTGGTACTGGT
>CM034003.1:25751964-25782357 GCA_019603395.1 Cyrtorhinus lividipennis | reverse complement strand
TGCAAGAAATGGACAGTATCTTACCAAAGCTGTCAAATCAGCGATTTTCCATAGTTCCTTATGAGAAGTCCGACTTTATTATCCCAAGACGGTTTTCAAATTATTTTTTTATAAAAGACGTCGAATGTCATTTTTTTGTATGGGGCTCCAGAAAAGGAAAGACGACATAATAATGATGATGCTTGCCAAGTGTTTCCATTCATCCAAAAAACGAAGCGTAAAATCATTTCTTCGCTCTTCCGCAGCCTTTCAACACGTCCATAAAAGACATTTTCATTCTTGCGGAACCTCTCCGGGAGTTTTAATTTCCGCGTTGAAAAGGAATAACAAGGCATGAAGAGATTGCAGTTGGAATGGTTTACCGTCGAACGGAGTTTTCAGCTAGCACATTCAATTCTGGGGAGCCTGCAAGGGAAGGGCTCTTGTATTTACAAAAAAAAGGAAGAGGAGAAGGGTGTTTACATAGCCGATATTAATTTCAAGGGGTTGGAGGGGAATTGCTGGCGGTGGAAAAGCGGTGTTGAATCTGTGTAATATTCCATTTGCAGAGCCACTTAGCTGGGCCGATGGGAGGCAAGGAGTTCGAGAAAGAACAAGGAAATCCAACCGAAGAAGCGCCAAAATGAGAGGGTGAACCGATCAAAAAATGGTTTCCCTCTCCGGGAGAACTCTCCACGTTTCCCTTTGAAAGACGATGATGTTTGTCGAGGGTTAGTTTCTGCCGTAGCGACTAAATACCCGCCTCGACGATAGTCGTCATTAGGTTTAATCGGCCTTTCGAGGTACCAAGATCGCGTAGGGCTCCTTCAAAGATGGTATCTCCCCTCATCAACACTGAGAGATAACCGGCACGAAATGGACGGAGCGGCTGAACAACCCAGATAGAAGAACAGAAGGTGCTCGTTACCGGCTTGTTTTAGAGAAGGGACCCACCCTCGACCCATTTCGACAGACCATTTCGGAAGCTGTCTGCCAATCGGTCAAGAAGTATTCGGAGGAAGCAACTGCACGTAATGTGCGTCCTGTGAGTTGAAATAAATTAGATCAAGTAGTAACGATTATGTTGAGATTTGTCAGATCATGAATACCTTTGTCAAGGGATGATTGAAGGACGCAAATGGAACGAGCTTATTATGTTGGCTTATGTTGGAAAACTGCCGTAAAATGGCGACCGGGGTTTAAGGCCATCGAATAGCAATTCATCGGTATATCAGTTAAATTTCACGATATAACAATAATACAATTAGTAATATCGATAGACGCTGTTTGTCTCGTCAATCCAGTTGTCGCCGTAAAGCGGTAGATCATATTTTACTCGCGAGTATTTCTTGATAATCTGATTCCTATCACCTAGTGCCCCTAGGTACCTGGGTATGTGAAATCAAGATATTGAAGTACTCAAGTACTGAAAGTCCACGTGCCTGAAACTGAAGTAACTACTTTGTTCTCAACATGGTGTATTTCTTCAGTAGGAAACCAAATATTCAAAACAGGATGAATTCAGAAGATGGGATTTTAGCGAAGCATTGTATTTCAGAGGAGAACCGAGAAGATATGCGACAAGGAGCAAGCAACAAGCAACTGGCGTCCAAGATGGCATGCATTGGAGTAGAGGTTTTAATCACTGACAACCACTGCCCTTCCTGATGGTAGTGAGGCTAGTAATCTCCATTGTCAACTCAATATTCAGGATATACTGGGTAGTATATTATGGACACGAGATCGCCTATTCACTCCATTCCCAATGGTGAAAATCAACTGGGAAAATGGGAGGACATCTACCAATTCATTTGGCACCAGTTATTGAATATCAATAGTTTCTTTCCAATATCCTCCTAAGGCATCATCTAATCTAATCAGCAGTATCGATAGTCACTGTTAGTTGTTTATCCGATAGAATCGATTGGTATGAATCTCCATGCTCCTGGTCAAGGATAACCACCCTGTGAGTGAATTTGCAACGTTTTTATTTTTTAAATATATTTGTGTCAGGAATTGGGGACAAATCCTCAGATCTTGTCACTACCTACCCACTGCAAAAGACTTCAGTGACGTCATAGACATACGGAACCTACAAAAGGACAGTGATCTGAGCGCTCCGCGTGGCATTGGTTGTAGACTCGGCCCATGTGATCTCCCGGTGTGCAGTTTTCAATAATATGGTTGTTGTCAACAGAGACGCTTATTAAAACCCGGCTTAAGTTATTGACGTTTATATTGAAGATAACAATCCCTACAATACACATCCATCGAGGTAGTCATTAGAGAAGTTTTTATGATGAATCCGTCTAGTTTGCACATTGAATCTCAATCCACTTATTGGGAGCCCTTCTTGCATCATTCAAACCACGTAATCAATAGAGGAATAAGTTTAAGGGTGTGTTAGATCTGATTGAAACTATTCATACAAATTTAGACTGGATGAGAAACTGATCATTTTGTGTCTATTTGATCGTTTGTAAACCAGCAATCGATGTACGGCGGCAACTAAAAAAGTAAAGGAGCCATTCCACATTTTCAGAGCTGCTAGAAGCGCGTGAGGCCATCAATCCTCGCCCCCTCATTCGCTTTTCGGGAAGATTTACTATTTTTAATGGCATCGCTGTCCCTTCCAACGCGTGGCCCTTCCCCTCCCACGACGATGTGGCAACCCAATTTGCCAATTGAGAATATAATCTCAGGCAAAAAAGGGAGGTAGTTTCAAGGACATAACGGCCAGAACGAGAGGGTGGGAGACGAGAAAAAAGCCACGGCCAAGTCGTCTAGTCCCATCGCCAGGTTTTGTTCTCCGAACGTACAAAATCCCTCGTAACTACGTCGTGGGGACGGGGCATGAAGGCACCAATGCCACTTCTCAGCCACTTTGACGTTGACCAATCTCAAGAGTGATCTTGGGAACTTTTTTGATGCCTTTACGAGTCTGTGGAGGCCACTTATCAGGGCGTCATGGCAGTCGTGAAGAGTCCGAGCGACCTGGCTGTCTGCAGGCAAACAAGGAGGAAACAGGTCCCGGGGAACGCGTAAGGACCGTTATTCTCAAAATATAATTCATTCAGAATGGCCAGCGATTCATCGAAATGAATCCTGAACGTTTAATAGAACGATTTTCATCAACCTGTTTTGGATAATTAGGTTATTCCCCTTGTCCGTTTGTTTTAATTAGATGACATTTTCCATAGAAATGATTGGTTGTAAAATTTACTTGGGTGATTTAAGATATTGCGGAAAGATCGGCTGTCCACAAAATTAATGTTCGAAGAAATACAGATGAAATGAGTCGAAGAATGCCCAACACTGTGCTGTTGACTCTCCCTTGTCATCTGGCTGGTCCTATAATTTTTAAGACCGTGATTACGTAATTCCATGTCTAAACTAAACAATCGATTGTTCATTGTCAGATTGTTCTTATCTGAACCTACGATTGGAAACGGAACAATCGGCGTCAGTGTACGACGGTATCAGTTGTGAGGATAGTCAAATAGGAGCCCGAGTTAGTTCCATACGTCTTGCAGGACATGTCGAGTATGAGGGACATTGTCTTGTCATTGTGCTGTGTCTTGTTCCTCGCGATATTGATTGATGGAGGTGGATTCGATCCATACTGTAAAATCACATTGTGTCAACCGAAAGGACGGTCAGGCGAACCGTTGTTTTTGACTCCGTACATCTTGTCCGGACAATGGAAACAGGGACAGAAAATCGCTCAAGTCCCACCTTTATTAGACGACATTAACAGTTATTCGGGATATCTTACCGTCAACCAACAATACAAAAAGTAACATGTTTTTTTGGTATTTCCCGGCGGAAAACAACTCAAGTGAAGCACCGGTGGCGTTGTGGCTGCAAGGTGGTCCGGGGAGTTCATCAATGTTCAGCTTATTCCTCGAAACCGGACCATTCATTATCAACGCTGACTTGTCCTTGCGGAGGACGGCCCAATTCATGGACGCAAAATATCAACATGTTGTACATCGACAATCCCGTGGGGACTGGTTTCAGTTTCACGAAAGACGATCGGGGATACGCCACGAACGAAGAGGACGTTGGTCGTGATTTGTACGCCGCCCTGGTTCAATTTTTTCTCCTTTTTCCCAGATTTACAGGACAACGAGTTTTTCCTAACTGGCGAGTCGTACGCTGGCAAGTATATTCCTGCACTGGCAAGGTCGATACACATGAACAACCCATCAGGGGTCGTAAAAATCAACTTGCAAGGTATGGCCATTGGAAATGGTTTTATTGATCCAGAGAACATGATGAAATATGGCGATTACTTGTTTCAACACGGTCTTGTGGACAGATTTGGCTTAGCAGTCTACCACAATATTGAAGACAAAATTCGGGATGACATCAAGAATGAACGGTTTGCTGAAGCTGGCAGGGCGTTTGGAAGTATTTTCATGATTTCGGCGAAACTATTAGGTGACGTGGACGTGTACAATTATTTATTGGACACCGAACTCAACTTTCAGGAGCGAGGATCGTCCAATTGTTTTGCCAGCCGCAAGTGAGGAAAGCGAATTCACGTCGGTAATTTGACCTACAACGACGGGAAAGTCGTGCAAAGTACTTGGAAGTCGACATGGCGAAATCCGTCAAACCGTGGTTTCAAGAACTCATCGATACTATCGCGTTCTACTATACAACGGTCAACTCGATATCATCGTCGCGTACCCGTTGACGGTGAATTTCATCGAAATCTCGAATGGAGTGGAGCCGAAGAATACAAATTGACTCATAGGAAGGAGTGGTACGTGAGGAACAATTTTGGCGGGTTACTCCAAAACTGTGAAGAATTTTACTGAATTGATGATACGCGATGCGGGTCACATGGTTCCCATCCGATCAACCCGAATATGCCCTTGATATGATTGAGAGGTTTGTCAAAAATCCAACCATTCTGAGCCCCAAATCGTATGGAAAAACCTCCAGAAATGTACATGTACGTTGACGATATAAATAAAATCCTATTTGTGTAATTGCATTATTACTTGGTAATTCATTAATGAGTCTACGAGTACAATTAGGATAATGTGACGAAAACAATGAACAAGAATGTTCTCCGTAATGAAATTTAATAACTACAATTTAACATGTTATTTGGCGAGAAAGTTCCACGATAAAGTTATTGTCTGTCTGGAGTCTTTGTTGAGTTGAGTTCTTGAGATGGGATTCGTTTATGTTATCATTGCAGTATTGATTATTGTGATCCGATAAGCATCGTACAAGAGAATCCTTTATTTTTTTCAGTTTTCCCAACATTATTAGTTTGATTTTATTTTTTGTTCAATTTAATTGTTTTCCCTTGCGAATGAATCACCTGAAACGTGAGATTTCTAATAAATTTCCAAATCTTATTTTTTTATCAACTACGTTGATGACAATAGTACCGTCTTTTAAGGGTGTAATGAAAACCTGTTTGCCGTACAACTCCTAAAACTCCTACGGATTACTTTTTTAGAATTTTACTTTTAGAACTTGATAAGATTATAATTGTTGATGGTAACAGTTCGTAGTTCATACGAAATTATAAGGGAACAACTGGAAACTGACAGGGTAGAAATTAGGAAACTGTATTGTGGTGATAATAGATGAAAAGGTAAGTTTAGATTAAATTTCAACCTTAGCGATTGCTTAGCTGTGAGGAGAAAGAGAAGTGATAGTTAGGCCTGTAGCTCAACGGGAATAATTCGAAATTAGAGGTCCGCAAATTCATACACATCGGTACATTCATCATTTCAGGGTTAAAAACCTCCATTACTGTATGTTACTTGCACCACCGTCGAATAGAGCCTTCTCCATTCATGCTCGTACTTCCCGAAAGACCAGGTGCAGGTGGTAAAGTTGGCCTATCAATGCTCTTAGAAAGGCCTCTTCGCTCTTTTCCAATTAAATTTATGACTCCGCCCCCATTCACTTCGAAGAAGGTTCTTTTCAGGGTGCTCTAGGGAAAAAGATTATTTCTTTGGACCCTCTCAAACTGATTGATTTCCAATATAGTAGCACCGAACGTCTCTTCCAAGGTATTTAATTTAATTAAAAATTCCAATCTCCTCGCCCGTAGTAAACCACTTGTGAGTCAATATTGACGGTTGGTAAACTGGGGAGGTGTATTTATTAAGGGAGGAAGTGGACGGAGGCGGTGGACTCCAGTTATACTGCACCCTTTCCTTCATTCTTAACACATTCATTTTGAGCAAAACACAAAATGAACCCCTTACTAAGCATGAAATAGTCCGAAGTACCTATTCTCTCATCCTAATGTAGCAACTTGTTGCTCCAAAATTCCTTTCCATGGGGGAATTTAGGGATATTTTTTTCTGTGTCAGTTTCGATTCCGACTTTAGACCGTGGGAGCTTATTTATGCTGGTTTTATCTCTTGAATCAGACCCTCTATTAGTTTGGATAATTTTAAACTCGGACGTTTTAGCAAGTAAGCTACGAGGTGGTTGGCAGTAAAGGTCGGACTCCTACGAAAAACCCATTCCCAGCCTCTTATCTTCCATTGCGATATCCCCTTAATTACTAATTTATTTCTACTGTGCAGAGGAAAGGTAATCCTGGGAAGATTCAAGAGAGAAGTTTCCCTCGTATAACATCTAAGACCCTCGATTGAGGCGTGAGCTGAATGAATAAACACGAGAATACCGTACAGGTAGGAATGGTTTCGTGGAATCAGATGGAAACTCTATATAGCCTTAATGCTTGCTAAATTTCAATATAAACTACCGTTATTACACGAGGCAAGGTATCGGTGAGTGAGATGGAATATGCGTAAGTTGATTAGCCGATAGAGTGAACGAGTAATGCAACACCATATTCAGGGCCATATCCCGTTTATAAACCAGAATTGCGTCTCTAGCAAATTTCTCACCATTTTGAAATAATCAGAGTTTCAAAATTGTACTTTTGAGGAGGCTGATCATCTCCAATCTCAACTTTCCATTTTATAAATTTACTGCGCTAATAATTGATTATATTTCGCCAAATTGTTAGAAATAATAAATACTGTCGGAATAAAACCCTGAGATTCCTCGCATTCTGACCCACCCCTTCAGTATGTTTGAATCAAAGTAGATGAGGAGACAGGAGGCGCAAGAATCTACGTCATCTAGCAACGCAGTAACATCTCCCAACGCAACCTACAATCTTCCTGCTTCGTCCTGGGCATCTGAAATTCAGCGGACTGCAAACTACCGACGATCTTTGAATGAAACTAACTACGGACATCAACTGCATCGGAACATCATTTGAGAACTCCTTAAGACTTTCGAACAATCACTACGCGAAATATTATTAGTATATAAATCAGCTGACAATTAGCCAATTTGACGGCTTGGATTTGCCCTTTTCTCATTCTCGTTCTATGGCTGCTCAAGTGTACTGAATAAATGCTGTCTGTGCGCTTCCACATCTTATTGCAATTCTGGACGGAAGAAATGATGAAGGTAAATCAAAATAATTTAATACCGGTATGCTAAAATCTTGACACGAATTCGTAGCAGATTATGGCCTCGATTTGGTGACGCGATCCGTAAAGGAATTGAGGCGAAAGGACGCCGAGTGAAATTTGGATAAAAAGCCCCTTGGAAAGTAGAGATTTGGAAATGCAGCGAATACTGAGACTCCATCTCGCTCGGATCTTGTAGTGTTGGTAGTTTAGAGGTTATTAGGTAGACTCAGATGTAATTTGTCGTGTTCGGTCGTTGTTGAATGGAATAGGTTATAGATTTGAGGTTGAATTGGTGCCGTGGCGTCTCTACGATGAGTTTGGATGCTGAGAGAACTTCAATTTGAGGTTGTTCCACCTCAAATCGTCGTCTTATTAATGTTCTGGTATTCTAGTGTTCGACGCTAGGGATGTTTGGTCAGTCTTGTTAGGAACTGGTTGAAGTTCAAAGGATAAGTCCTCACGAGGAAAAATAGTCGGTGCTGAGGTAGAAGTACCTTGCCCGGCGAAATAGGTGTGTGATGTGCGAACCGGGAAGCATTGGGTGAATGCAGTGGAGGCTTAGCCCTTGAGTCGACACACTAGGGACGGGAGAGGCTGGGATGGAACAGCCTGCTGAAGTTCGCCTTCGGCCGTAATAGGTCGTCGTATGGAGAAGCGTACTTGCGATGGGATATCGCCGGAAGTTTGTTGTACGAAGAGAGGTGGGGGTACGTAGAAATTGCCCCCGGATTTGGACAGTAAAAAGCAATCGATTGTCGTGCTGAGTCACGGGTGTCCATTGGGATAAAAACACCACGGAAAGGTAACCTCTCGCGAACTCAGCGTTTCCTCTGGTCATAGTGCCGAGGCCGGTCCCGACTTTAAATAACAATATACACAGGGGCAGCAGGCAACCATACTTGCTGTATATTGTTGGGGTTCATTATGCACACGCATGCCGCCAGGAATACACAATTCCTGGTCGAACGAGATGTTCACGGAAACTGGAGATGGAAGTTAGATTCAAAAATTCGGTTCTGGAGTCTCAGTATGGAGTCAGCTGTTTTGGAGAAATTATTGGGCCTTCTTTCGGGCATTGAGCTTTTACAAAGAGTTTAGTTGATCACAAATAAAAAGGATCGCATATTGATAGATTGACTGGATAAAGCTACACCACACGTATATGTCTGGCCTCACATTAGAAACACAATATTGTATCATTCATGTTCTAATTATGTAATAATGTGTTCTTCCTCATGCCATGTATAGCAGCGATGTAATATGATGTGATAATACAAATCAAATCAAATCAAATCAAATATTCATTTATTGGCAACAACATAAAATTTACTACAAACCAAGAGGGAACAAAAAAAAAAAAAGATAAAATTATATAAATTTGAAAATTTAACATAACTTGAATAAATACCGTTGCCCACCGAAGAATAAGTTTAAAAAAAAAAAAAAACTTGTGCTCTTCAGCGGAGTTCAGAAAATCAGAAAAAGTGCAAAGCACGAAGTGGTGAACTGTGCGCCAATATGGAAGAATAAACATAACTATCTAATGAACCAAAAAATTATAAAATAGAGAATATAAAAAGAAAGAGAAAGGAAAAATCATCCCGAAAGCCAGTGAGCTATAAATTAGAGCTTATTTTTTTTTTCTTAAAAGAACCCAAGCTGTCAAAAAGAAAAACATTAATACCTTTTTCATACAGAAATTTAAGAGCTTGGACGTATGAATTCCTTTTGTAAAATTCAGTGTTAGCTCTTGGCAAAATTATACCAGACGAAAAAAAAAAAAAAAAAAAAAAAAATTTCGACTGCTAGAAGCAACTGAAACATGCTCACTTTTGATCCCCGAACGAAATAAATGTATGCATGATTGAATTAAAAATATTTGAGTGATGTTTTTTAAACAAAAACAAAAAAAAAAAAAAAAAAAAAAACAACAAATGAAACAAAATTATTGATGAGAGAAATCATATGATAAGGATCTCGGCTGGGGATGGCCTGTTACCTATGGAATAGTTATTTGTTTGTGCTTGGAGTAAGTAATCGCTGTTGGGGCTGAAGGAAGGGTTGAACACAGGGAAGGAGCTCGGAAGGGGCGGATGAGAGGCTGGAAGGCAACGGATAATATTTTATTTAACAAATATTTTGTTTGGATCGTGGTGTAGCGGCTCTTCTAAGACCCGTTAGTCGTAAATTGGAGTGGGCAAAAGGAAAAGAGGGAAAAGGCCTAATGTTACGCGGACACCAATCGTGTTGAAAAGCAAAGAGAACTGTTTCAGTGGTGTTCAGTGGAATATAGGTGTAAGACGCACGGTGGGGGTTGACCTCACACAAATAAGGAAATTTACTTGAATATTGGTAGACCAATAATTGGAAATCGGAACAGGAAAGTGACTCGGATATTGGCTGACCAATTGGAAATTGGAATAG
Organism: Cyrtorhinus lividipennis; assembly: GCA_019603395.1. NCBI lineage: Eukaryota > Metazoa > Arthropoda > Insecta > Hemiptera > Miridae > Cyrtorhinus > Cyrtorhinus lividipennis. Next base: position 25,772,479 of record CM034003.1, on the reverse strand, counting down.
GAAACTTACTTGGATATTAATTGGAAAATTGGATATGGATAATTGGAATGGGGAAGTTACTTGGAAGTGTTGGAAAAGGAATGTGGAACTGAGGAACGGTCGAGCAATAAATGAACGAGAATCACGAATGCATTAAGCATTAAGTTAATTCACTGAATATAAACGGAAGAAGATATAACTTACTTAGCAACAGTTGGATATTGAAAAATTTGTTTTTAACACACTGGATTTAAATGATGGGAATCATTTTTAAATGGATGAAATCATCAAATTTAATTGGATGTGTTGTGTTGGAAATCGTTTTGATGGAGAAACGTGGAAGAGGAATAAATTGAATTAATTGATATTGGGCAAACCAGAAGGCGGTATCTGGACTGGGTGTGCTTCTGAAATTGTTGACAATTTGAAACAAATATCCTGAACCAAACATGAATATGCATAACTAAGCTGATGCATAAGTTTTTACGGATGTAATATTATGCTTCAAGTGAAAAGCCGTCGGAATTTGTCAAAAGATATGATGACATGTTAAAGTCAATGAGTAATTGGAATTCAAATGTAATGGACGAGGACTTTGTTGAAGCTTTTCTTGGGGCAATTAGAAATACTAGGACGTACTCGAAGGAGGTGGATTTGTAGCCAGGGTTCACTCTTGCGCATTTGAAAGTGAGGCAATTATATAATGAAACAATTCACGAGGAGAGTGGGTGAAAACAAGAGAGGGGGAAATTGCCACAAGAAACGGGACTGAATGCTTATGCGGAGCCAGAGGAGCTGCAGGACTTGCAGTTTTCAGAGAGAGAGTTTACTAGACAGGGTGCTTAATCAGGAAAGATTAGTTCACATATTGCTTGTTTTTCATGTGTTAAAGTCGATCATCCCGCAAAAATTACAGCTCGGCTGTACGGAAAAATAAATGTTTTCCTTTGAATAAGATGGGAGAACATATTGTCCGGAAAGTGGGTACCAATAGGAAGTGGGGACCAATCTCGGGGTGGCAATAACCGTGGCGGATTCAGAGGAGGTTTCAAGTGTAAGTATCAAGGAAGGAGTGTAAGCAGCAGGGAAAATTTCAGAGGAAAATGAGGACGTTGTGGGTTGTCAGGTGAAAATTCAGAAAATATGAGGTCCCATGGGGGATTTAATCCATAGAAGGGGAAAATACTGAAAATGAACATGCGAGTAGCAAAAGCTCTTAGAAAGAAATTTAATAAACAAGGACTAGATGAAATCTTTTAGATTTTGGTGGGTAGATTTAATATTCCTGACAGAGGATATTCCTAACTCAAGAGATGTTTTGGTGGTGGTAGGACCTGACGAGGAGGGGGAAATGAACCTGGATCAACTATTCAAGTGAATGGGAAAACGACGTGGTCCTATATGCGAGTGATTTTACGAGCGATATGTTGAAGGCCATAATTGATTCTGGACGTACTCAGAGTATTGGGTAGGATAGGCGAGTTTTCGAGTCATTAATAGTTTTTGACACACCTAAGCGTTTTACATGTGCAAATGTGGACACTCGGGCTAGCTTGGTTTGTGAATTCCTTGGGGATATTTTGATTCGAAATAATGGAATGGTATTGCGGTTGAAATTTTCTTTATTCCACATCGTTGGCGGTTAATCTACTTTCGTTGCGTAAAGCACTGCAGCTGGAATGATATTGGAATTTACAAAAGAAACAGCAGTATTCAAAAATGTCCATTCGGGAAAACTTATGTAGAAATTAGAATTGTTGGAGGATTTGATTTCTACCGGCTGACACAAATGACTAAGGGGAAAAATGACAGAGATGAATATCATTCTCAGCTAAAGAAAAGTGTGTGTGCTAGTGAGAGAATGGAAGGCGGTAGAAAGAGAGGTGATCCAACAGAGTCCGAGAGCACAGGTATGTGAGTTGGGCAGTGTCGCGAGCACTTCAGGGATATTGTACACATCAGCTCAAGCGCTGACGTGCAGGGGATATAGGGAAGCACTCGCGGGAGGGAGAGTGAGCCCAACCCAGAAAAGTACAACTCATAATAAGCCAAACCTATCTTATCTCAAGAGAATTCTTGAAGTCAATCAATCATAAAAACAAAAACAAAAAAAATTAAAAAATTGCAAGGAACGAGTGAGACAGAAAGGAATTTATTCAATTAAAAAATCCATGGATCAAGATTTAGGAGGGAGCAAGAGTGCAGACTACACTAGTGAATCAAAGAACCTAAAAACTCTAAAACCTAAATGCATTTCAACCAACAATATCAATTGATGATAAAATATGTGAGACGGATCTTGAGGGGATTGGTGAGCAGTTTTAATTAAGCCAGAGAGACACCGTACATGTGCTGTGACTTGAAAGGCTAAATCATAGATACCTAGAGAAAGCAGCTATGAGTATAAAATGAAGGGGGTAGAAATTACGAATATAATATTGACTGTTTGAAGTGAGCTCAAGCAAAAATGAGTGACAATTCATATACAAAAGTGAGAGAGAAGAGAGAAAGTCTGTCAGTTCACCGTTCTGACTTGTCGTTGTAACGACAGTGTTCTAACCTTCAACGACAATTAGTCCACCTTGATTTAGCTTGAAAAGTTCGTGTATTTGTTACGCGTTTGCTTACACAATCAGGGGAAAAAAAAAACTGTAGTTCATGTTGTGCTAAAGGAATACTCGGAGAAATTTTTGTCAAATCAAATCAAGAGAGGCAAACGGTCTTCACAATCAAGACTGGTGTAGGGTGAGAGTACATGACTAGAGAGATGAAAGGGACTAGAATAGACTATGAAAGGATTAAAGTCATTATCAGTAAACCAAATGTGTCTCAGCAATATCGGCCAGCAATTTAAAGATTATTTAGAAAATGAGAGTCGGCTCGCTATCAGTAGCAGTGCCAAAGTCACTTAGGGTACATGCGCTCAAATGTAATATGATATGCGACCTTATCGGTCCCTATGAAGAATTACTTGGGTATTACGCCACCAATGAAGTTTGTCAAAAGAGTTGGATGTTTAGTGGTCATGGTTGACAAAAAGCCAAGGACCAAATTTACACTCAATGCAAGGAGAGCCTAGTTACTAGAAGTTTTAAAGACATACTTAATACTGGATGAAGACACAACCTTGTTTGGGTCGTGCAATGTGAAATGATTGGACAATTGGGTATAATGGTGATGAGGACTGCCCATTACCTCAGGATGAACTTTTGGAAAATTGGAGGAGACGACAGGTCTAGTGAGGAATGGTTATTGAGGATCAGGTTGTAGATGAAGAAATTATAAAAGAAGAACCAGGAGAGTGAGCAGGAAAAGAGTAGGGAAGAAAAAGGAAGGAAATACGGAGAGACATACTTGTAACCAAATTCAAATCAGCAATCGGCAGGCAATGGATAGTGCTGATGAAGAAAAGTGGGAAGATTCAATTTTGGATGAGCTCAAATCCCTTGAGGAGAATGGAAGTTTTAAATACAGGAGCAGACTAGTAGCAATGGGATTTGACCATACAAAATGTGTATGATGTTAGTGAAATGTATGGACATTGGAGATGGATAGAATTTGACATTACTTTTGTCAATTGCAAACAAATTGAATCTGGAGCTTAGACAGTTGGATACAAAAACTGCATTTTTACATGGGGAATTATAGAAGCCTGTTTACATGCAGACTCCGGAGGGAGTAGTGGAAATGACTCACGTCCCTCATACACTGAAAGAGACACACGTATGTAAGCTGGTGAAATCGCTTTATGGATTGAAAGTATCACCGAAATTGTGGTACAAGAAATTTAGTCAAGTGCTGGAAGCGTTAAATTTTGTGAGATACGAACATCAAAAATGTTTATTTTGGTGGAAGGAGGGACAGCAATTTATGATATTGTTACTTTTCGTGGATGACTGTCTGTTGGCATCAAACTGTCCCAAAAGAACAACTGAGATGGTACGTGAAATTAAAAAGCAGGTGGATATCCAAGACATGGGAGAACCATCAAAATTTCTTGGCTTTGAAATAATCAGAAACAGAGAAAGGGGAGAAATCAAAATTAAACAAGAATCCTATATAAACGAAATTCTGGAAAAATATTTGATTGAGTTAGATAAAGTAAGCGCTTTACCAATGACCCCAACAACAACCACATTGAATCTGCAATTAAATAATACTGGTAGGAGTCCAAATGCACCCTATAGGGAGGTAGTGGGGAGTTTACTTTATCTGCAAAATTGTACCCGTCCTGACTTGTCGTTTGCAGTAAATTTTATGAGTAGAAAACAAGTGGGATTTAGTCAATTTGATTGGGATTGCTTGCAGAAAATTTTACAGTATGTCAATGGGACAAGGAGTTTAGGCATCACATTCACTGGAAAGGATGATGGAATAGAAGGTTACTCAGATGCTTCTTTGGGAATGAACGATGTCGATGCAAAATCAACAACAGGCTATATTGTAAAAGTGTTTGGTGACTTGGTCTCTTGGAAGTCATCGGAACAGATGCGTGTGGATCTGTCTTCTTCAGAAGAGGAATGTATTGCCATGACGGCAGCAGCGAAGGAGCTGATTTCACTGATATATCTAGTCAGATTTCTGACTAAGGGGAATATAAACCAATAAGTACATGGGCATGACTGGAAACCAGCAATTGCGTTGGAAAATTCTGGGAGAGTCAAGAACTTTGAAGCATGCAGTGAGGCTCTGTGGAATTGTATAAGGAATCTGAGAATTTGTGAAAGTGAACATTGACATCAACTGGATGGGAACAAGTAGGCAGTTGGCAGACCTACTTACTAAACCGTTGCCACAAGGAAACATTTAGAATTTTCAGAGATAATGTACTGTCGACATGAAGAAACTGGAGGAGCGAAGACTAAAGGAAAGAAGAAGGATGATCAATTTTTAATGAGTGATCTACATCGAAAGTATAAAATGTATCCTAAACAAACCACAGCTATTACGGAACAAGGTAACCATGAATAACTTGGTATGGTAAAATGAGTAAGTAATTTTGAAATGAGTTACAATGCACATTTTTAATAGAATGGAAGAAATGTAGCACCAACTTCCTAGCCAATAACTTTTCATGTTGAGTAGTTTCATCAGTAGGTAGAATAACCATTTCAATGGCTGTGATATGGAAAATGTGAATAGAATATCGTTAATGTTCTCTAATGCTTGTTTACATGGTAACGAAATTATTTGGAATGCGGAAACGGCCAAGAAAAATGTACAATGAACAAAAGGACTGTGGTAAGGAATGACATGAATAGCCAAGAATTAACGGGTGAGGTGACATTTTGAACTATGAAGAACGTGAGTTCAGGAATGAAAGAAGTGAGTCCATTATTAATGAGTCAGATGAATTGCAGAGGCTAGGCGGAAAAACTAAAATCCTAGGGAAAATTATAGTTATAGTTTTGAATAGAATATGGCAAATGTTGAGTTCTGGAAATTAACGTTTGGGAGTGACAAAAAGATAAAATGTGAGAGTTCTAAACAGCTTGGTAGTTTCCTATACCGTTTGAAGAATTGCAACGATACTCTTTAGAGTGACAATACAAAAATTATCTTAAATGTGAAAGAAACTAATTTTTATTTAACTTCATTAACTCACCCTACCTTTGAAAATCAAAATTTTACTAATGGGTCCGAATACGAGGAGGAGGGAGTGTCGGAATAAAACCCTGAGATTCCTCGCATTCTGACCCACCCCTTCAGTATGTTTGAATCAAAGTAGATGAGGAGACAGGAGGCGCAAGAATCTACGTCATCTAGCAACGCAGTAACATCTCCCAACGCAACCTACAATCTTCCTGCTTCGTCCTGGGCATCTGAAATTCAGCGGACTGCAAACTACCGACGATCTTTGAATGAAACTAACTACGGACATCAACTGCATCGGAACATCATTTGAGAACTCCTTAAGACTTTCGAACAATCACTACGCGAAATATTATTAGTATATAAATCAGCTGACAATTAGCCAATTTGACGGCTTGGATTTGCCCTTTTCTCATTCTCGTTCTATGGCTGCTCAAGTGTACTGAATAAATGCTGTCTGTGCGCTTCCACATCTTATTGCAATTCTGGACGGAAGAAATGATGAAGGTAAATCAAAATAATTTAATACCGGTATGCTAAAATCTTGACAATTTTTACTGGTCAAGTGCACTCATATATTGCTTGTGGCTCGCACAATGTTTGCGACTAAGCTGTCTATGGGTTCTGAGATAAGGCCAGTACTAAGCCTTTGTACCCACCGTGCCCTTGTTTGTGACTCGACGCTTTTCGTCAGCCGGTACGTTGCACTTGTTCATTAAATTGTAATTCCTGTATATCATAATTAATTTCATGTCACTTGCATTAATTGTATTTTATGCTCAACATGTTGTCTAATTTACTTTGTCTTGTATCAATTCTAGCCCAGGTTGAGGCATATTTTCCTTTGCAACGAGTCCTTGTTTCAATTATTATTCAGTTTGTGTCAATGTATTTTATGTTCATCCTTGGTATCCCTAGTTGCTCAGTCGTAAGTCTTGGACTTACATCCTGTATCCTCTCGCTAGGTCGCTTCCAAATTCTCCGAAGAAACCCGAATTAAATCATAGTAAAATTCATAACACATTTTAATTCGAGAGAGGCTTACAGAATTATTTAAATTTTCTTCGAGTAGGGTTCACGAACTGATAATGACTTCAAGTCAGCGACTTCAAGTCTCTGACGTATCGCTGATGTGTTGCCACTCTATATGAAATTCTGAGGTCTATCGATATACTTCTTGGGCCCATCACTTTCGTACAAAGGAAAGAAAAATGAAAAACCCTTGCTACCTTAGTTGAAAAGAATTTATGACGGCAATACCGACTGCCGATGAATGGCCGTCATACCGTCCTGATTTTGTCGATTTCATTGGATTTCGCTATCGCGACGCTGATGAGAACATTCGACTCTTGACTTTATTAAATGGTGGAAATACTTCAACGGAAGATAAATGCCGTCTATAAGAAGGCGTGGAACGGGATACAAAAGGAAAAAAGAACGAGAAGCTTCTTCAATTTACTGATTACAGATACCTGTTACTTTGGAGCTGGAGCTTTTTCACCCGCAGCTCGGGTTGTTTTTTTGCTCACTGCAAAAGAGCGATAGGATGGCAAGTGAGAGGGGTGGCGCTTTGTAAATAGATTTTTTCTCTTTTTTTTCAGCGCACTTGTCTTAAGGGGTTGGGGGTGGCAGTGGGTTGGGTTGGAGCGCATTGTGAGAAAATCAAGGGCTCCCTCCTCTTTTACAGAGACCTTTGATTAACTGTAGTGCGAAAAAAGCGCGGGAGACGGAGAGGGCAACAACGCACAAAGGAAGAGCAACCCTGTGGAGAAAAAAAAAGTAGAAGTAGGACTAATTGAAAAGGGAACTCGCACAAAAAAGAAGTAAGCCTTGAACCCGAAAAAAGGCATTTTTCCTCCTTCGTCTTCCTCTGGTAAAGGCAAAAGGCGATGCTTTAAGAAAATCGGGGTGTACGGTTGAACTTGTAAGACTTGGTAGACTGAACAAGCGAGGCGGTTCTGTGTGAAGTGACGGATAAGGAGGCTCTGAGGAGGACTGGAGGAAGTCTGAGGTTGCATCGCTATTAAAGGAGAAACGTTAATGAGGACTGAGAAAGTGCGTGGTTGAACGCAGTGTTTGATCCAAGACAACGCGTTTATTATGAAAGGCCCGTGGATGAATTGCAAATGTCACTACCGGTTTCTTGATGGCGATTTAATAAATTTATAATAATTTTCCCACAAAAATTAAACTTTTAGACAAATAATTTTGGGCACATTTTGGGCAAGTAATATTTTTGGAAAATTTGCTTCAAATCCACAATGGTTCTCGTGTACTATGGAAAAGTGTGTCATTTTTGACTTAGGAGTAAGCATCTACCTTTTTTGGGAAAAAACGCTGCAAATTCTTTCACAGGGATTGGTTATTCTTCGGACCAGGAATATGAAGACTCATTATAATCGATTCAGCCTCCCAAATTCAGTAGAAAACGATACCCCACACGCTTTGTGACTAAATCCGTCTAAATGTTATCACCCTTAAAAATGCAACCGCTTGTGAGAATTCCTTTGCTGGAAAAGTGATAGGCACGCTTTCTACACAATTTTAGGTGATGATTTCAGCATTTTAATGCCGGGACGGTGGACGGACATTATAGACTCGTAACCTGCCTACTTAGAAACATAAAAGGTAAACGTTTTGGGAAAAACGATTTTCAGTCGGGTCGATGCGAGTACATTATTTGTTTTGATCGACATTCTACATTCTACTTACTTTCTAGGACGAATCTTCATTTCAATTCTTTTCTAATTTTAGATGAATTTCAACTTAACATGTCCATTTCTGTTTCAGGATGCTGTTTTGTTACGTTCTTCACCAGGAAAGCTGCCTTAGATGCTCAAAACGCGTTACACAACATCAAGACATTACCCGGGGTAAGTTATTCTATTTTGATACATTCACGGGTTCATAGTATGATAAAGAAAATATTTCGATAAATACGTGTTTTTTAGCGCACGGGTAAGGCTTCTTTACCATGGAGTTCGATTTCTGGAAATTTGGGAACTCCATCTAATTTAAACACTACAGCTGCATCGATAACTCATAGTGATCCACCGTCACTTTTAACCTGTCAAAAAACTTGAGAATATTTCACTTAGTAAAGTCGAACTCTTCATTTTGAACGATAATCTATCTCGGAAGCGAAATTCATCTCCACGACAGGGTGGAGGTAAATTTGGAGCATTTCCAAAATATCCATTGTGCCTAAATGGATCTTTTAGCGCCTCTCTGCTTCTCTTTAGACGTCTTCAATTGGTAAAACAACAAGTCGTCGCTATTATTGTTATGAGGAGATTGCGACTTTGTCGTTGCTTCAGTAATGAACGTTGCTCTCTACTTGCTTTTCTAATTATAATCATCAATAGAAAAACTACGAAGCATAGTAAAAAAATAAAACGGCGACAAAAGTTTGCTACTTGAGGAAAAAGATTGCCCGTTCTGAAACACTGGTTTGATGAGCGCCAAGTTCCTTCTTTGGAAATTTTGGCAAACGTTTTTTTGAAGATGCAAAGGGTTGGCCTCTCACGAGCACAGCATTTAAATTTATATGAATATACTGTAATTTAAAGGATGGGTCACGCTCTGCAGGGAAGAAAGTAAAATATTCTGAAAAAACCAAGTCTTTATGTCGAGTAATTTTTATTATCTTTGGTCGACCGAAAGAGTAATGAGGTGAATGTCCATGTTGTGTCGTATATCTTTAGGTTGGAATTTTTTTTTCGAGTAATTTCTTTTATTCATAAGGAGTAGGAGGTACGGGCTCGAAAGAAAAGAAACCACGGAAACGAAGAAGAATAAGAGATGAAAAAAAGTAGAAGAAAAAAAAGCGGTTTTCTTAAGACCAACTCGAAGCCGCAACCCCCCACCATACCCTCTGCTCCGGCGTTATTTTTCCCGTGTTGGAAGGAAAATGGAGTTATTGCTGTATGACAAAGGGTTGAGAAGAGGAGGATCAACCCTAACACAAACAAGTCTCGTAAATTGATCACAGGCTCCTTTTTTCGGGTTGGTGCTGAAGTGGCCCTTTAAGAAACCGAGAAAGCGCAGAACCGGTCCAATTTCTTCGCGGATCGAGTCAAAAAGGAGTTTCGACGATCTCAACTCGGGAGCTTTCACTAGCTAATTTGTTGTTTATCATTTTCCGAATAAATTTAGGTGTCAAAGGGTGGAATATTGAATACATTTTAGTACAAACGGCGTGGCGAATAACCGCTCGTAAAATCGATTCTGTCGCTCTCAAGTCTGCCTTATTGTGTACTACAAACAATCCGCTTGTACGTTTTGTTGCGTTGTGATGCAAATCTTGCGTGGGGGATCCTCCCTCTCAGTATCTTCTATCGAATGGCTTTCCAACGAACCATCCGACGCTCGGTTGAAACCGCAACAAGACGGATAGGTCAATTACACCGCCTTTCATCCTTTCTTGTGCCACTATCCTCCAAGGGGCAGTAGATTTCGCGAGGAATGGCGTTGTTTGGATGTAGATTAAATGACGTGTTGTTCAGTTGGAATTATTCCAATGGGTTTTGCGGGTGATGAGATGCAGTCTCTCCCAAGGGGATTTGCCTCGATTGGGGACTTATTGAAACGATGTCTGAGACAACCGTAAAATTTGCTCCGAAATTTACCGTTATTTGATGTCTTTGCAACCCTCCATGTGGGAGGAATAAAATGAGTGCGGACGAGTGAACTGGCGACTCATAGGAAATAACGTCCTTCACGCCTCTGGATTCCCGAGAATCGGAAAAATTCGTTTTCAAAAATGTGCGGCGATACGTCTCAGAGTTGGTCGGCTACCATGATATAGAGTCTAGTGGAGAGTCCGATTTTTAAATTATTCTGAATTCACTTAATGGCTCGGAGACACATTTGGGTTTTTTATCATCTTGTCAAATTCCATAATAATGTTTTGAGTTAAAGCTTACCAGATGCGATTGAAAGTCTGTCATAAAAGTTATTAGTACGATTAACCACTAACACTAAGATCTTCAAGAAAACACGTTGATATTTTTGTATTATTATTATTATTATGTGTTATCATCTAGATCATTACACCGTTGGAAATGTCTCTAATCGGTACCTAATTTTATTACAGATACATATACAAGCATCCATTTTTCTGTACATGTATTTTCTTGTATTAGGGTTAATTCACCGGACTATAGAATATTAATATTGTTGTAGAACACTTCGTACAATTGACCTTCCACTGAAGTGTCCAGCGCGTCCCACAAACAGTTCGTTGTATGGAAAATTCAAGAGAATGCTGTTTGGCTGGGCATGTTTGTGTTAAAGGCTAGAAAGAGGTGGTGGGAAGATGAGGAAAGAGAGCAGAAGGTTATCACGAAGGGTCTGACGGCGGCTGATTCCGTATGCAGGAGAGCCGCCACGACCTCTACCGCCCGAACCCTGAACATCCCCCAGTACTGAGCTTCTATCCGGATCTACGGAGGTTTTTTTTTATCGATGCACAAAACCCTTAAGGAATAAAGATCCCACGTTCTACACCATCTCTGTGAGGGGGTCTGCCTTTGTAGGAACGTCGTTTTCGTCTGATCCTGAGCTCCTGGTCAAATTGTCTTATCACCGCCTAGTCACTCGCATTTCGCTCTTGAAGTGGTTTGATCCTGGTTCGGGAAGGAAACCCTTCTTTTGAAGAAATGAGAACTCATTCCTGTAAGGATCTTGCGCTGCGAATATAGTGTTGCTGCTGCTGCAGGAGGACAAGGACTATTGAATTATATCCAGGAGTGTGGAGTAGTGTCCTGAGATGAGAGACCAAAGAATGCCTGCAGTCTTGAAGCTTATTAAGGACTTTCAGCTTCTGAAAAGATTTCAGGAGCATACATTTCATCCAAGATGAATTGAATATGTTCCTTCATTTTTGTAGAAATAATTTTGGAACGCATTTATGAGCAGGTTGGCACTGCACAGCCTGAATACAGTTCATTCACGTCTGGAATATAAGGCAATTATCAATTTCACAACTTCACTTTGAAACGACCCCTGAGAATGAATATTATAAAATACTAAGGAACACACAGTACTAAGGAATTCGGAAAATACAGGAAATACATAAAATGAATTTATAACAAATTTGGAGAAATAGGTGCTAGCAAATTGAAAATGTCGCACAAAAATGACTGAAAATTGCACTGCTTAAGTAGTAGTTACTCTATTGACTATTTTTTGCGTATGAACACGTTTAATATTCGATTAGGGTAGAAATGTTGAAAAGGTATCAACTATTCGACTGCAGCAATGAAACAATAGGACGGTTCCATATCCAGTCCACCGTGAAACGTTAACACAGGTTTAGTGAGGGCCGAGGCTTATTGCCTTCAGCCACCTCAACCATTAGCCCAAGAGCCCGCAAGTCAGGTTGATTTAAGGAATGTCTGAGGGCTTCAATACCTTCCAGATGTCGGTTTCATTCCCTCGGACCCTAACCCAGAACGTTCCTCATTACTGAGAAGGTTCGACGGAGACCGGCTTTTCGCGTAATTGAAATTTACTTTGTCGAGACAATCAATATTTGGCCACGTCAGCTGCAACGGTTCATAGAGAACGTGAATGCGGGATGGATCCGTCTGGAGAAACAGATGTTGATGTTGAGACGATTGTTGTTAATTATTTTTACTCGTATGTTTGATTCTGTTCCGCACGAGTCTCACAGTGTCAAATAATAATGTTGAAGCACTCGATTGAAGCACGAGTCGCACAATACCAATCAAATCACCTTACAAATCAAACCCCTTACACTATCCTATCTCCTCAAAAAATGGTGCCAAACGGTCATGGTGAACCATCCTCACCGCCCCCATGTTGACTATCACCTTGCAGGGTTGCAGCTTCTCTGTAACTTGGAGAACAGCCTCTTCCACCTTTTGGGTTTGTAGAACCAATCCTTCTCTCCTGCTAGTAGTTTTTACCGTTGTCCCGCAAATTGTACCGCTGTTGCGTCGTTTCTGCTCACACTTGGAGGCGCTCTCGTGCTGTTTAGTGGATTTCCGACATCCTTCTTCGTAGTTCGTTTACGTATTCAGGCATTGACTGTTCTTGAGGACGGAAACCCACTAAAAGGTGTATAACAGGAGCAGTTCTCGCCCAAACATCATCCTTGCCTGAGAGAATCCAAGACTTGCATGCCCAGATGCTCGGTATACTAGCAGTGCAGTGGGCAGCATGTCATCCTAATGGTCAGATTCCCCAGCTGATGGTTGACAGCATTCGCCACAACGTTCGGTTCAACCCTTCCGCAAGCCCACCAGTTTGTAAATGCGAATTGCTCGTGTTTCATGCACCCTGAAGTTGCCTCATTGTTCGGAACACATCTTCCTCAAAACGCCTCTTATGAGAGTGGATTTCTTGTGGTATGCCAACAGAGTGAAGACGTGATCTACCAGTGCACACGCTACTGGGAGTGGGATGGCTTTTGGTCACATAGTGGAGTATTCATGTAGGATCAAAATGTTCAAGTCCTTTGTTCAATAGGAGTTGGGGGCCCAAGAGATCCATCCAACTCTTTCAAAAGCTAACCCTTACACCCACGTTTGCAGGGGTACTTGGCGCCAATCCTGGGGTTTATGATGGATTGTGGACTGTCTGCAGGCAAAGTATTAATGGAAGTGGGTTTTTATACTTTGGCACTGCTCTGTAGAATCCGATGCGCTATTTAAATTATCCTTGTCGGTATGAATTGACCTGATTGAGCTAAGTCGGGCCAGCATTATCTGCAAAATGACGGGAGATTAATGTTTAGCGCTGAATAAGTGTTTCACCCTCCTCTGGGCGTTTGTAGTTTTCTTTCTCCCCTGACGTGATGAATAGTTGCCGAGATAAACAAGTTAACTAAGAATATCAGGCCGGTCGTTTTTCTTCTATTCGCCAGCTCTAATTGGACAGTGAATCGTTGGGTTTTTAGATAAGAACCCGTCGGAAGGAGTTGCGTAGCGGGGCGGAGGAACTTTGTCGGTTTGTTGAACCGTGGCCAGGAAATTATTTCCTTGAGAGTAACTTGGAGTGGGGGAGCGTTGCCGTTAAATTCTAAAAAAAAAAATCCTTGAGAGTGAGAGAGAGTTGAGATTTATGTCGTACAAATTAGAAAGAAGAAAGAAAGTAAAACCGCCGAGGTTGGCTTCCCTGGAAAGATATTGCTTTGGAAATTGCACAGCTCTGGCGAGTGGAGGTACGTGGGACTGCTGAGAAAAACGAACACGGACAAGAAATCACTCAAGTACTAGCACTGGGTCGGGAGAAAGTGTGCTGATAGAAACGAAAGAATAGAGGAAATCGTACGAGGGTCCTAACGCAGGTCAACCAAAGCCGTAACTCGATTTGGGGAGAATTGTTTCTAGCTGTTACGATCATTATTCTACGACAGCTATTCCCAATAAAGTATTCCGATATTTAGGTACGGACTGTATAGTTGGGTACAGGACAGAAGAGACCCAAGTCCAGGGTGTTGGGATTTTCCGTCAAAATGTCATTAAATTATCGACATCCTTTAAAAGTTTACGTTCTTTGCTTCTAATCCTAGTGCCGGAAAGGGCTCACCTCAGGAGAATAAAATTCTATTTTAGATCCTTTCGATTTATTTTCCCCATTTTATGTCAATCAAAAAGGGTGACTTTTCAGTCAGTAAGAGTAATCTTTGGGCTTCAGAGTCTTTCAAAACTGGAATGCTCGTCATCGTACGTGGTCCACATGGTTTGGCACTAACAACGGGTTTTTCATTACCTAGGCCGGGAGTGCCCAAGGTGAAAAATTCGAGACCGTGACAATCAGATAGATTTCCGTACAATCCACCTTCACAGCAGTCAATCCACTCAGGCAGGCAGTCCGATTTCCGAAGAACAAACCCATCCCCCTCGCAATTACGGGTATCAACGGAGCAGCCGACTCGGCGCACGCATGAATCAAGAGAAGCGCGGCGCGAAAACCGATCTCAGCCTCAGAGAAGAGATCCGAGAAGGATTGCGAGAGACTGGAGATAAACCGAAGGACGTCGGGCTCAGGTCTAGTGTAGTGCACGTCTTGGGCGAGGATCTACCCAACTCACTTCATCATCTCGAGACCACCCTCCTTCCTTCAGGCCGTAAGGTACACGTTTTTAATACTGAAATGAAACCGCGTCAATATTCTTCCCACTTCGGGTTTTCTACGCTGAGGTCTCTTTTTGAACGTGTCATCAACATCTCACTACCGCAAGAGTAATCACCAGTAATCACGATTCGGCGGTACCTAGAAGAAAAAGGTCACGTGCTCAATTAGTAGTCGATGACGTAACTCTACAACCTACATTTTCTCTAATTGCTCTTCCCGTATCATCACCTCGGCTGTAGTTCTGCTTAACTTGCCCATGTAAAGTTGATAGCTTCGGTGAACCCCCTCCCCAACACCAATGCCATGAATCCCAAATTGAACTCAGTCAATTTCATTGGTCCTATCCTAAAGACGTTTAGAAGGCTGGTTTTGATTTTGGTTATTCCCTGAATAATCATGCAAAAAGTAAACCTCTTCAATTTTCGCCTAACATTATTTCTGGGCATTTCAAGGTGACTGGATCAAAATAAAGATGGATAAGGAAAAGGTCCGTCCACTGTCCACGTTAATAAAAATTTCCTAAAAATCATACCTAAATTTTGGTCAGCACCCTTTTTTGGCTGTAGTTGGCCTTCGAAACATTTCAGCCCGATCGGACCAAAATTGGGGGAGAAGGGTTAGGGGTCAAAGCGTGCATTTTGAGAATGTATTCTCAAGATTATCGGCAGTCTAGGCCTGTTGGGTATGATTTTACACAAAATTGTGGTCGCTAAATCCATTGAAATGGGTCCCAGAACGACTGGCGCCCACCAGAAGAGGTTGTGGGTCGAAATGGGTATCCATTTGTTAATTTCGGATATGTGGATTTCAAGATTTCTGATGAGTATCATTTTCTACTAAATTGTGACTTCCGTTGGGTGCCAATCGTTCCCAGACCCATTTGGATTGAGAATCAAAAATTTAATGAAATCGATACCCCACACACCTAGATCACCAAAAATCTCAAAAATCCATTTTTCGAAATACACATTTTGACTTCTACCCCGCCCGAATTTTGTCCAACTAGAGCCGGGAACGGACCCCTGGCAAGATCAAATTTCAGATTTTCAGAAAATTTCCAAAAGCATCTGAAATGTTGGTCAGTGACCTATTTCTGGCTCTAGTTGGTCTTCGAAACTTTTCAGCCCGACAAAACCAATTAGAGGGGGGGGGGGGTCATGTGTTTTTTGAAAAATGGATTTTCGAGATTTTAGGCGATCTAGGCGTGTGGGGTATCATTTTCTACTAACTTTTGGACTCTGAATCGGTTGGAATGGGTCAGGGACACGCCACACTACTGTTTTTCCAAATTACCTACATGTTTGACATTTTCAACTACTTAGGCGAGTGGGGGTACATTTTCCACAAAATTTTGGACGCTGAATCGATTGGAATAAGTCTCCATGCTCCTGGTCCGAGGAATAACCGACCTATGTGAATGAATTTGCAGCATTTTTCTGAAAACCCTTCGTGAACTGAATTAATATTGATACTTGCGATCGATTTGCATTTCGATGCATTCAGTGTTATGCAAGAAAGATTGGTTTGTGTGGTCGTGTACCTTTTGTATTGACAGCACATATAAAATATACCAAAAAGGGTGGCGGGGGATGCACTATTAAAGTATTATTTTCAAATACGTATACCCTAACTCTGGTTTACCCAACATTAGTTCATTTTATGATGTTTATTCTGCATTGTGGAAATTGCATTCACCTATGTATAATATTTTGCTTAAAAACTGTTCTTATTTGTGTTAGAAAATGTACCATTATTTGATGACACCCCTAGTCACTCACGACATGATCGATGCATGAGAGCCTGTGCCCTGTCCAGTGCCAATATAACGCCGTTTCAACTGTCAATATTATTATGGCACAAATTTGGGAGTATTCAGGGAATATTCCTTTTAGGGGCTGAATATCCATCAGCGATCTACTCTATCTACTCAAATATTAAAAAAGAAAAAAAATCACTGCAGTAAAGAATGAATCTTGCCTAATATGGTAATTATTTACCCAAATGGAGCCCTGAAAGGTTGCATGGCTGCGGAATTGAAGAGGAGAACAGTAAAATGTATGCACTCTTTATCAATAGTCAGGAGAGTGAGGTCAGAGAAAAGAATGATTTGTTTATTCGCAGTGTTTTTATAAGAAATTTGTATTGTGGTTGGTAATTCAGAGAATTTGACGTTTTTCTATCTGCAAAGGGAAGTGAAAGCACCACAAGAAGAGATCTGTTTCCTCTTTACGAGACGTATTGCAAAGCTGCCCTTGATGTCTTCTCAATTAAAACAACCACTGCTGCAGGCTTTGAGTACTGAGTTGAGACTTCAGGATCTGGAATTAAAAGCACCTTAGAACAAGTGCTACTGTTCTTTCTGTATTCAGAGCATCTGTTCTCCCTAATGCGAGAAGGTGACTCCTCAATAAATACGACCGATCATTATTTGTCCAGCGCATGAGTACGGCATTTTGTCGTTGCGTGTGGAAAAGTGGTAGGATATGAGGGACTCATACGGCTCATTTAGTTGTAAGCCAGAAGGGAAGGAACCTTCTGAAAATAGGCTCAGATGGAAATTACTGCCTAAGTACGGGCGAGGCGATTTAAAAGTTGCTGGCGCATAACAATAGATGGCGGGCTATTTGATCGACATCCGTTTTGCAGATTCGCTTAGCAAGATTTTTCTTCAGTGACAGTGATCACTTATCAACGGTTTTGCTCACTTATCGAGGATCTGACTGCTACTATGTTCATTTAGCATGATTCTACTCTCATGAAAGCGTTATCAGTTATCATCAACGGTCCATGTTCAGTTGGTGGGGTCAAAATCAACGTTAAACGAAGCCCCAAGGTGAAAGGAATGGGCAACTATCCCCACATTACGCAAATGTGGTTTCACTGTAAAGTTAAATTTCATTGTAAAAAGTTATATTTTGAGATTTGAATCCAACTCATCTTCCAAGAACTAGGGACTAACAGGAAATTGGGGCAAGAGGAGCAATTTTCTCCAATATAGGCTTCCTTGACAGAATGGTGACTCTGTTCAATGCATTCGTTCGTTCCACTCTTGAGTATGGCTCTTTGGTGTGGCCTCCTATCTGTGCGAACGCTTCTGATATATTGGAAAAGACCCAGCGGAGGTTTGCATGGTATATAGCTTACAAGAGTGGTGACGACTGCTGTGATTTCAATTATGAAAGGAATTTGGAGTTGTGTAATCAGAAGACTCTGACTGCGTCGTCAGGAGGCCGATTGTATTTTTGTTTTTAAATTGCTGCACAACCTTATTTATTTTTCAAATCTCCTCAGTATGATCAACATTCATTTTCCCTCAAACCGAACTCCCACTAGAGATACTTTATACATCCCTTGCACCCACAAGAATTACTACAAATAGTTCACCCCTCTCCGACGGCAATCATTGTTAAATGCATTCTGTGTTGCAATGGACATTGATTTGTTTTCTACTTCATTCAGTAATTTTAAGCAAAGTATGTATTAGGTAAGTTTTAATTTACATTTTTGGTTTTTATTCCTTGATATCCAACCTTATTTTTCAGCAAATGGTCAACCTCTCCATTCTGCTCAAATTTTTTTCTGGACGTTTCATGGTCTAATCAAAAAAGGCCGATGTCCGTCCGCCGTCCGCCCGTCCCGCGCCGTTTTTGGTAGTACAAATTTTCTAAAATCTGAAATTGGGGTCAGGGTGTGTTCCCGGCCTAGGACGGTCATCGAACTTTTCAGCCCGATCGGACCAAATTTGGGGGGGTAGGGGTCAAAATGTGTTTTTTGAAAATATATTTTCGAGATTTTGGGCGATCTAGGCGAGTAGGGTATCATTTTCCACTAAATTTGGACGCTGAATCCAATGAATGGGTCCCAGAACATTGGCACCCACTGGAGTAGTAATGGGTCAAATTGGGTATATCGGCATTACCCATTTTGCATAGTGTTTTTCGAGATTTCTGGTACTGGGCTTGTGGGGTATAATTTTTCACTAAATTTGGATCCGATCGATTGGAATGGGTCTGGGACCCGCCGCACCCACTTTTTTTCACCATTTCCCCCATGTTGAAGAAATGAGTCTCCATGCCCTGGTCCGAGGAATAACCAACCCGTGTGTAAGAATTTGTAGCGTTTTTTGATTTGGCTCCGGATCTGTACTGCAGTGATTTCAAATTATTCGTGTAATTGGGCAATCGTCCGTGTAAATATAAATAAATAAATCCTGCTGCTGGTCATAGATTTTGATCGAACAATCTTTACATCAATGATTCTGGGAACAGCAGCTGAATGAAACACAAAAGCAGAAGGCGTTTGATTTAAAAAATGAAAAATAAAAGTAAATGGCGAGGGAAGGAGAATTAATTTGTTCCCCGTCCTCCAGGTCGGCCGCCTCTCATCTTTTCCGTACGAGGTAGGTACGTCTCAAACGTCAGCTCGCCCTGTGATTGGGCCTCGTTCACTATTGTCCGAAGTGGTTCTTTTGTTGGATATTAACGCGAGATTTTCTATTATAGTTCACGGACGACAACCCCCTCCTTTCGTGACGCGGCCTCATTACACGGTTCCTCTCAAAAAGCTCCGGGGTTCCGTCCCTTTGAAAATAAACCGAATAGAGAAAAAATTTTCAATAAAGAGGCCCCCACTTTTTTTGTCGGCTCGAACTACCTGTAGCTAATTTCCGGAGTTTTCATGGAATATTATGGTTATGGGATTGTAAACGATTCGAATCCTTGTCCGGTCTATGATGGAAGTCGGTGTATTGTGCGATGAAAGAAACGACTCACGCGAGTTGGATCTTTCAAAACGGAAAATGGCCGTCAAAACGCCTTTACCGCCGTGAATTGACCGGCAACTCGTCAGTTTTTACCGACTCGTACAAAAGTCTCTCGTCAAATGAATTAATGAACGAGGAATTCGTAGCGGGATAACGAGATTCTTGATGGGAAAAGATCGTATCTCCGTTCATTTCGTACTACAAATGTACGGTTGGTTTCATTCGACTCGCTCGGTGCTCCTCTAAACGATGCAAGTGCAAATTTTTTCTTCGCAAACGAAAATTATGGAAGGAATCCGTGACGATAGACCCGGTTTTCCCCACTTGCCCCTCCTTTTAATTTTTTTTTTTTTTTCCCCAAGTACGTAGTGTTAACCGACGAACAATGAAAACTATGTTTCCTTGTCCTTGTGGTAGATAGGGATTCCCTCAAGGCTAAAAATAACACGTGCAATGTACAGTAAGGAAGGACAAACGGTTATGACCTATTATTTATATTTTACACGGGCGACTGCGAGAAGAATTTTAAATCACGGCTAATGAACACCTCTATCAAACGCAGCAAATTCTTACATAGGGGTTGGTTATTCCTCAGAAAATGAGTGGAAATTAATTCCCCACACGCCTAAGTCGTCGAAAATGTTGAACATGGGTAAAATGGGGGAAACCGTAGGTGTGGTGGGTATTGGACCCTTTCCAATCGATTCAGGGTCCAAATTTAGTGGGAAATGATACCTCACACCCCTAGATACCAGAAAACTCGAAAACACAAATTCGAAATGGGTAGATAGGTACATATTTTGACCCATTACCTCATCCAGAGGGTGTCAATCGTTTCGGGCCTATTCATTGGATCAGGGTCCAAAATTTTGTGGAATATGATACCCCACACGCCTTGGCATCTAAATTCTGACACATACAAATGGGTGGATACATCTCATTTTGACCCATAACTTCTTCCGGTGGGTGCCAATCGTTCTGGGACACACATCCATTGAATTGAGCGGGCCGAAATTTTATTGGAAAATGATACCCCACGCGCCTAGGTACCAGACAACCCAGAAAACACATATTCCA
>CM034003.1:25727119-25751939 GCA_019603395.1 Cyrtorhinus lividipennis | reverse complement strand
AAATGGGTAGTATAATACCCAATTTGACTCATAACTTTCTTCCAGGCTGGTTGCCAATCGTTCTGGGACCCATTTTATTGGATTCAGCAGTCCAAACTTTAGTGGAAACTATACCCCACACGCCTAGGTAGCAGAAATCCCAAAAACACATATCAAAATCGGTAATAAATACCCAATTGACCCATAACTTCTTCCAGTGGGTGCCAATCGTTCTGAGACCCAGTTTCATTGGATCAGCGTCCAAAATTTAGTGGAAAATGACACCCTACTCGCCTAGATCGCCCAACAATCTCGAAATCCATTTTTCAACAAACACATTTTGACCCCTAACCCCCCCCCCCCCCCCCCCAAATTTGGTCCTGATCGGCTGAAAAAGTTCGAGGATCCGTCCTCGGCCGGGAACAGACTCCTCGACCCAAATTTCAGATTTTAGAAAATTTTCTACTACTAAAAACGGCGTGGACAATGGACGGCGGACGGCGTACGGCGGACGGACATTGACCTTTTTTGATCAGGACATCTGAAACGTCCAGAAAAAAATTTTGAGCCGAATCGGAGAGGTTGACCATTATCATGAAAACATAGGTTGATTATTCAAGGAATAACCAACCAAAATTAGAGCCAAATCAGAGAAATTGACTTTTGGCATGAAAACGGGTGGAAAATTCATGAATAGGACACTAATCAAAATCCGTTTTCAATTTTGAGTAAATTTGGGCATGTTATTTGCTTGGTCAAAATATTTGCTTTCCAAGCTCCCTAGGTGTACTGCATGAACTAAGTTGAGGGAATATTTTGCATTGTGGACAACCAAGTTTGTAATGAAAATATTGATAGTTTTGTAATGAAACTTGATCTTATTTGTTCAAGTTTCAGTGAGGCTACATGAGACACCATCCAATATAAGAGTAAATTACCATCTTACTGGAGAAGGTGATCATCCTCAGGCTGCCATGACTGAACCAATGTGCACTTTCACTTGAACAGATTTGGGCACTGGACCAGAAAGATTCTGGAACCTATATTCTCATAGTTTGTACCCAACCCGCACAAAATTCGCGAAAAATTGGGGAAAACATGTTTAGTTTATTTGGAGCACAACACACATCAACTGCAGACTGCAGTGGGTGGAAGGAGGGAGGATTAGGGAGAGACTGAAATGAAGTCTTGAAAAATCCCTGGCCTGTACCTTAGTTATGGGTTGTGGAGGGGGAAGTTTCACATGGGAATCATATCAGTTCTCAGTAGGACATGCCCCTTGTCAACTCTCCTGTCCTCATTTGAAAACCTTCCACCAGCTGGGAAAATTGAAAAAACCCTACTACCCAGGAACTCAGCCACAATAGCGATGAGAGGAAGAAAACTTAACTAAATAAGTGTACACAGAAACGGTATTAGTTCTCAGAAGGAATCATATGGTGTGGAGAAGTGGCAAGATTGAAATTCCAATATTCCTAGTTAATTGGTTTTGCTTCATGGAACTCTGTTCTTGTCCAGACTTTTCTCAACATTTGTAAACCTTTTGAGGGCTGGGAAAATTGAAGAAACCCTACCCCCATCAGAAAATGAGAACTGCCACAATGTTGGTAGGCCCAAGAAGAAACTAAAGCTGGGTTCACATGGGAATCATCAGTTCTCTGAAGGACATGTATGGTGAGAAAAGGCAAAAGGCTGGAGACCCACTATTTCTAGTTACTTCATTCTCAGAACTCTGCCCCTTGTCAACTCTCCTGTCCTCATTTGAAAACCTTCCACCAGCTAAGAAAATTGAAAAAACCCTACTCCCATCAGAAACCAGGAACTCTACCACAATATTGATGAAAGGAAGAAAACAACTAAATAAGTGTACACAGAAACGGCATTAGTTCTCAGAACGACTCATATGGTGTGGAGATGTGGCAAGATTGAAAATCCTTCCGCAGTAAATCGAAAGGTAGTAGGTTCGAGCCCTCCCTACGGAGCGAATTTTTTTGTTTTCTAATCTAGTTTTTTTTTTACCCATAAATTGAACAATAAATTGACCCATAACTTCTTCCAGTGGGTGCCAATCGTTCTGGGACCAATTTCATTGGATTCAGCGTCCAAAATTTAGTGGAAAATGGTACCCTACTCGCCTAGATCGCCCAAAATCTCGAAAAATACATTTTTCGAAAAACACATTTTGACCCCTACTCCACCCAAATTTGGTCCAATCGGGCTGAAAAGTTCCGAAGACCATCCTGACCCAAATTTCAGATTTTTAGAAAATTTTCTATTACCGAAAACGGCGCGGACAATGGACGGCGGACGGCGTACGGCGTTTTGGCTGGTTATTCCTTGAATAATCAACCTATGTTTTCATGCAAACGGTCAACACCCCCGATTCGGCTCAAAATTTTTTTTCTGGACGTTTCAAGGTGGTCTAGATCAAAAACAAAGGGGTTGGTTATTCCTCGGACCAGGCGCATGGAGACTCATTTCTTCAACATGGGGGAAATAGGGAAACAGTGGGTGCGGCGGGTCCCAGACCCATTCCAATCGATTCAGGATCCAAAGTTTAGTAGAAAATGATACCCCACACGCCCAGGTACCGGAAATCTCGAAAACGCATATTCAAAATGGGTAATATATACCCAATTTGACCCATAATTTCTTCCAGTGGGTGCCAATCGTTCCGGGACCCACTTCATTGGAATTAGCGTCCAAGATTTAGCGGAAAATGATACCCCACACGCCTAGGTTCCAGAAATCTCAAAAACACATATTCAAAATGGGTAATATATACCCAATTTGACCCATAACTTCTTCCAGTGGCTGCCGATCGTTCTGGGACCCACTTCATTGGATTCAGCGTCCAAAATTTAGTGGAAAATGATACCCCACTCGCCTAGATCGCCCAAAATCTCGAAAACTCATTTTTCAAAAAACACATTTTGACCCCTACCCCGCCCAAATGTGGTCCGATCGGGCTGAAAAGCTTGGAGGACCGTCCTAGGCCGAGAAAAAACCCCTGACCCAAATTTCAGATTTTTAGAAAATTTTCTACTACCAAAAACAGCGTGGACGGCGGACGGCCGGACGGACATTGACCTTTTTTGATCTAGACATCCATGAATACGTCCAGACAAAAATTTTGGGCCGAATCGAGAGCAGGATGCACCATTTGCATGAAAACATAGGTTGATTATTCAAGGAATAACCAACAAAAATGTAAATTAGAACTTACCAAATACAAACATCGCTTAAAATTACTGAGTGAAGTCGAAAACAAATCAATGTTTTCTGCAACTTATGAATGAATGAATGAATTTAACAATGATTTGGGGTCGATAGCGTATGAATCGGCTGCTTTGTTGAGGCAGGCAGGAACAAACAAAACGAAACAGCATCAGTCCTTCAAGGAGGAACAAATGCCGCTAGCAAGGTGCTAAGCAGCAGAAGGCGGAAGGTAATAGGGAGAAGGTCATAAAGAACCTCAAATTAAAGCATGAAAGCAAAGAACAGAACAAGAACGAGTCATCAGCCCGCTGCAAGTGAGACAAGCAAGGCAAACACAGGATGGCATCACAGCCAACAAATGACCTGCTAAAAGCAAGGCCAAAAGACGCAGCAGCCAAAAGCACAAACTGCTACATGGACCAACTCCATCAATGACCCGGAGAGTACTGAGGAAGGCAGGATGTATTTTACGGTAGGTGAGATCGACATGAACCGATTCGGCGTCATTTAATTTAATTCACTACTTTGAAGTCCAATGTCTCTGGAAATGTAACTAATAAGCTCTCTAATTAACTCATTATTGCTGTTGGCAACTTCCAGGGCTGCAGTGCTGTTGGCCAACGTTGCTGTGGATTTTTTCGCCTTCTGGTGTATATAAAAGGTATAGGAGGGGGTCTAATACACTTCCTTGGGGTTGACCAGCGTGTATTACCATTGGTTCAGAGAAGATGAAAACCGCATGAGCGGCCAACCGGTTTTCCGGTGATTGTGAATGGTGAATTATTTGAAGTTACCACCGTTTCGACCTCTGAACTTGTGTCTTTTTTTTTTTTTTTTTTTTTTATCCTGTCGCTCGAAAACTGAGCAGCCGTTTCTCGTGCCTCTGCCCCCATTGTCCAATCAAAGACATTAACCTGTCGCCCTGTTACCCGGCGCGTAGATATAGTGCCCGTCATACATCATGCCCCTGTCCACGTGGATTTGTGTGTGTGCGTGTGTCTCGCTTTTTGGCTACGAGTGCCCCCTCTTTAGCATTTTAAGGCGATATTTCAGATTGTTCGGAAGGGGTTGTCCCAACTCCCCACTTACGACAAAAAGAACGAGGAAGGGCAAAAAAACAATCGGACCCTGTGAGAGGCGCAGTGACGGATTCAAAAACAAATATTCAATACATGTTTCCTATATAATTGGATTGTGGAGGATCTAGACTGTGGAAAGAAGCCGATTGCCGTGTTTCTGGATCAGCGTTCGACATGATTTCACATGAAATACTGCTGAGTCAAAACCTCAAATTACTAACAAGTAAACACTTGAATCATCAGATTACTAGAACTCACCGGGTTTTGGAAGCTCATTTAGCAAAACACAGATGGGTAGATTCCTTTTTAATGAGAAACTAAGAATGCTCAGAGAAATACAACATTGAGCTCCAACAAAAAACACATGTGCGTAAATTATGGTATACAGAACACAAAATCATATAGAACACTGCCATCAGAATGGGTAGTTCCAAATTAGAGGTGAAACATAAATTATGAAGCCTTGCTATTATACAAGCTATCTCACTCAGTTCATTGTGGAATAATCCTTTAAAATATTTGCAATATCAGTATTAAGTAGAATACAAATACTCATTGCTAGATAACACAACTTTACATGACTTAGCGTGATTTGGTATCTCTAGGCTGCCTCACATCCAGTGACAAGCCCAGTCATGGCGTCTCCAGAGGAGAGTGGGTAGTGGGGTGGGCAACAATATTTCAACAAATACATTCACACATTCAAAATGGGGAAAAATAGGCACCCATTTTAACCCATAGCCTCATCCAGGGGGGCACCAATCGTTCCGAGATCTGTCTCATTGGATTCAGCGTCCAAAAGTTAGTGGAAAATCATAATTCACACGCCTAGATAGCTAAAAATCTCAAAAATCTATTTCTCGACATTCGCATTTTGCCCTCTGCCCCAACCAAATTTGGTCCGATCGGGTTGAAAAGTTTCGAGGACCAACTAGAGCTATGAATGGAGCCCTGACCAAAATTTCAGATTTTTCGAATAATTTTTACTACCAAAGTCGGGCCAAATTGGAAAGATTGATTTTCATCAATGAATGAAGCATGAAAACATACTTGGGTAGATTATCTAAGGAATAACCTACCATAAAATATGAAGATTCAATAAACTAACTTTTATTACAATGATATGTGGGTGGAGGGGGGGGGGGGGGCAACTCGTGGTTGTGGGAGAACTCCATCAAACATTAGTATCCGATTATCAGGTTAAAAGTGCCAGTATCAGGATAACAATATTGTACGAATAATAATATTGATAATAGACAAAAACACCGATATTTACACACTTTGGTGATATTGTAACGTCCCTAGCGTGTATCAATCGATGCTTTTGCCAATCACCTTACATACTTATTTACACTGCATCCTGCTTCACCAAATGAGGAACAAAGTACTCTCGGGGAAATTCCGAAACTAATCGTAGGACGACTGGCCGAAATATCACTTGTCATGATAATTAATTATGGTCGTACAATGAATATGACAATTCAAAAAATTGTCAATAATAATAATTATATTAATAATAATTATTATTATTAATTATAATAATAATTATTATGGTTTGAGTGGCGTGAAAGAGGGCATGCAATCAAGTTGATGCAGTTTCACCATTTGAAGATTTTAATTTTCGTAGACCATGAAAATAGCTGGAAGACTATTTTTTTTACATTAAGCGTCAGATTAAATTTCTATTAATTATGAAGCAATACGTTTTATGCCTGTCTTAGCGTTGATAAATGTTTCCTCCAGATGTAGCCTTGTCATCGGCATTTTTGCTGGGAAATACGATGTTCTTCCGCAATATAAAATACCCTGGCGACCGTAAGATAACCTAACATAACCTAAAAGCTAGTTCCGATGATGTTATTAACCTGTTGTGGGAGCCACATGGAGAAGTCAAATGCCTTTAGTGATTTGGCGTTTCTTGTAGGCCCCTGGTGTCCTTGGTAATAAAGCCAACCGAGTGGATGATTTTCCCCTCATTCATTTTTCCGGTCTCCCTCGCGTCGTGTCGTTCGGAGCGGACCAAAACAAAAAGTCCATCCAATTACCGAACGCTCTACAGGAGAGTCATCCAAGTTTCACAAGCACTTTGAATCCGTGTGCTCTGCTTATTCAAAATGAATGGCCCTCCTCGCCTTTATGCGTCAGTGCGGGTTTACTGTTTGAGAGCAAACGCCCAGAAAAACCAAGACGGTCGGACTGCCGAGGGTCGTATCCCTATTATTCCATGAGGGAACCTGACTTTTGGAGTGTGACGGAGGCCGAGGGGATTTCTCACTGAATTATTCCCGGAAAAGGCTTCCAGAATGTTCCAGGCTCCACCTGAATAAACCGAGTCGACTCGAGTAGCCCTCTGTCGGGCTCACGACAAACCCGATTTTCGTCGTCCAGGTCGAGCATAAGCGTGACTGCATCTGCCTCGCTTCTGTAAATATTTACGTCTCTTACAATTTACTCCAAAATGCGGTTCTGCTCCGCTCAGCCTAACTTGGCCGATCAAACCTGAGAAATGGTACAGAATTGTGAATAATTTTAAATCCACACACTATAAAATGAGTTGTTTAAATTCTAGCGATTATTATTATTTTTCAAGAAACGCAAATTTTATTTAATTTATGTGCCCACAGCATTTGAAGTCACAGCACTATTATAAATATAAAAATTCAACTAAATTCTGCATTATTATTAATTTTTAATTTATTTTTTATAGGACCTAATAAATGTTCATAGGTTGCTTGTTTGGAAAAAAGTAAGCTAAAAGCCACCATCTGATTGATGTGCGTGTCACTTAATAATGTGCTGCTATCCAAAGCGGATTAGGCAATTGGTGGCACCATCGGAATAGTAGGAGTCACGTCACCATCGGCGGAGGGAGCGGTTGTAACAGACGAGAAGTTTCGTGAAGGTTGACAAGCCAATCTTGGGAGGCGGCAAGGGATTATCAGGTCGGCGGGGACAGGAGGCGGAGGGCGGCGTCACCCTCGAACATGAACATGTGTTCCTGATTAACCCCCAAGACGGCGGCGGGTGGGAGTGAGTTTTTATGTCGCTATCTCGACGGCCGGAGGCGGCGGCCCGTGTAATTGAAGGGCGGCAAAATCTCCCGCTCTAACACGGATCCGTCTCTTAACTCCCCCTCCCCCTACCTCACTCACACTCTCTCGACTCGTTTGCTCACTTGACGCGATCCGTCTTTGCTCACTCGCTCACTTGACGCTCTGACACTTCTTCGTCCGATCGCCGCAAACGGGGGCCGAGGATTCGAGAACCGCCGGGGAGCTCGCACTGAGCGCCAAATCCCCGAGCAATTTATTTCCTTGACATCCTTGAGCCTCCTTGGTAAGTTGTTGGCCATTGGTATAGCTGTTTGGACTTGGACTTAATAATTTGACACCACCTCCATCTCACCGCGAACCGGCTTATCAAATACCAGCTTATCACTCGCTCTTGAAATCAGCCACTTGTTGATTCTCTTGTCATGTTTGGAGCATTATTTTGAGCTTTGGAAAAGAAAGCTTGCTCATTCAACCCACACCTGTACAGTCTTCCCACGGATTGTCTCCGGTTTTCTACCACAAGTCCGCAAAAAGGACCTGTAAGACATGAACGCTGTAATAACTGAACCTGCAATCTACAGGGTGTTTCATCCTTATCATGATGTTGAACTAAACCGTTATAAATCAGTATCCAATTTAAATTCCGAATGGCCAAAGCTAAGTCCCTCTTGGTGTTGGTGAATTCGACCAACTTTTCCCGGCCGTTTGGTTCATTAAGTGAGGCGACAGGTCCCAATACTCCCGATAAGCAGTCAGGGTCGGGCAAGCGAAGAGTAGATGGTAAAGATGATTCTCATGGGTGTTGCATTATCTGATGTGGTTGCAAAGAGTCCATCTCATATACCTGCACTCCCTCGAATGCGGATAGGGATGTTGTCTTCAGACACAACGGAGTTAGTAGACTTCCATTCGACATTTGCAAGTAACCCGAATTTCGCTTGTCAGCTCGAAACTCGACAACGCAAATGAATAAGTAAATGAAACTCTTCTAATTTCCCCCGTTCCTAGAAAAGCTACATTGTTCGTACTACTACATTAGTTTTCTCTTTATAATTGCAAACTTATCTCAACAAATTCAGCGTCCACTGTTTCAGGCGATTGAGCCAAAATGTTTTCAGAACAAAGTACAGCTTATAAAAGAAGTCACAGATTTTCAGAAAATTCCTACAACTGAAAACAGCGGTGACGGGCATATTCCGGTTTTGGAATCTGGACATCTTACACCACTACAAATTTGGCAAACCTCAGGTATCGGCGTCAGGCATGGAAACGTAGGGTATTATTCGAGGAATAATGAAGTGGAAACTCAATTTTCAACATTTCACCAGACTCTTAAGATTTTACTCAAAACTTCACGGGCTACACCCGTATTTTGCCACTATTATTTTCAGCAACTTTTCCTTTATTTCAATCAATCATTGTACTGCAATTACGACGCTGTGAGGGTTTCTTAATTGAAAGTGCTCACAGCTGTTCAGGAAATTTTACCGCATAATTAATGACAAAACATTCATTTTTGAGAAATACTATGAATGATTTTTTTTTTTTTTTTTTTTTGAAAAAGTGGTGCGATTTTACAACCTGCATTCTACTCAATTTTCAGTCTACATCATTTTCCGTTTTCCCGTTCATGTTAGTCACCAAGTAAAAATCTCTCTACCAAAATGTTGAATACAAGAATCGATGTTCAAATTTTCATCGATTGTTTGGACTCGATGGATTTCCTCGAAAAGGCTCAGATTACTCTTTTCTCACTGTATTCAATTCCTGTCTAAAGTGTATTAAGTGATATTATACATGAATGTCTCTTTTTGTATCCATTGTCTGAATCTTTTAAAATGGGTCAGGATATCAAAAACAATGTAAAATATCACGTCACTACAGTTGCATATAGAAGGCTGTGGATAGGTTCTGCACAGCTGTACTGACAACACTGTCTTTTGGCCTCAGTTGCTCTGTAGCCTGTCTCGCCGTTGCTTCATCCTGAGCTGCTGCTTCCTCTGTTCAAGTGCCGATTTTGTGAATATGAAATCGTTTTACAAGTACTCTAAAGTGTTTCCTTCAGCATCTATCAAGGGTGAGTCAAGAACAATATTAATGCATCGTTTCAAACCAAGTTTCTGATTTATCCAAGAAACGCCGGTAGGACGTTCGAATCAATGCTCTCTAACATGTATGTATAATCAGGTAGAACTCATATATTACGTACAATTGACCGTTGGCTCCTTGGGTCGTTTCTCTCTGGTTTGTTCACAGCGAGGAGCCCTAATAAAACCAGGAAATTGCGCAATAAAAACAACTGTAGGAGCAGTCATTTCACCACTCCTTTGCCGGTAATTTTTTTCTGCCCGGAAGAGCATGGCTGCTAAACTACCAAGCTCAGCTCAAGATTAATCTGAAGGTGAGTAACAAGGTATTTCATAAAGTCCCCCCCCCCCCTTCCAACATCCAGGAGCCGCAAGTTGGAGGGGAGGTGCAATGTATGAATGTATAGTTTGGTTTTGTTATCATGTTACTGATCCCACGTTAATAGCATCATGCTTCCGACTTTTGAAATGAAGAGAAGTTTTGCTCCAAAATTAAAATTTGTCCCCTTACTTGGCGTTTCAGAGCCTCCAGTACAAATTTGCCTCCGTCAGTTTGCCTGTATAGATTTTGTTGCCACAATCACAACTTTCACCATTGTATTCAGCTGAACAACTCCACTGAGCTATATGTAAGCCTCTCTCGAATTAAAATCTGTTATAATTTTAATTCGGGTTTCTTCGGAGGTTTTGAATGGGCCTAGCGAGAGGTTACACAATGTAAGTCCAAGACTGAACTGATTAGGGATACCAAGGATGAGCATAAAATACATTGATACAAAACAAATTATAATTGAAAATAAGGACACGTTGCAAAGGAGAATATGCCTCAACCTAGGCTAGAATTGATACAAGACAAAGTAATTCAACAAAGTAAATTAGACAGCATGTGGAGCATAAAGTACAATTAATACATGATACATAAAATGATGATATACATGAAATACAATTTATGAACAAGCGCAACGATGCCGGCTGACAAAAACGGCGTCGACGTCGAAGGAAAAACTGGAGGGGGCACACTGTCCCGAAGGTACACAGCGAGGCTTAATTAACTTGAGTCCTTTATCATCTCATCTCATGGGGAACATAATATTACAGCTTTGGTCGACTTCAGCATGGTAGCAGATTTCACTTCAGAGCGAGCACAGGACAAAGCCAGGATGGACTGAGTGAGATACACTTGCATGTCAGGGTTACAAAAATATATATGACTCCGACATGTTGGGCGCATTGGCACTGAGGGGCGCCTTGATAACGACTCCCCAGTTGGGCGCCTTGGCAATGAGTGAGTGCTGGAGCTCTCTCCAAATGCGACGTCCGGGAAGGAGCTGCGCGCGCATCCTGGCGCATGCTCCCTCCCTTCTGGCCTTCTGGAGGCAGCAAGCCTGGGGGCTTACATCTATAAATCCTAACCAACTATGAGGAAGAAGATAGTCTACCTTGGAATTTTTTTTGGATATGGAGAAGGCCTTTGATAAAGTGTGGCATCCATGATTACTTTTCAAGATAAAACCACATCTCTCTGACACCTACCATTGAATGATCTGATCCTGTCTCACCTCTCGCAATGTTCCATTTCCGTGAGATGTGGCAGCGCGGAGTCTCCTTCAAAAGCAATCAAGACAGAAATTCCTCAAGGCAGTGTTTTTGGGCCTTCTTTATATCTCTTATATGCAGGTGATTTCTCAGCGCCATTTGGTGCCACAACAGCCCACTTTGCGGATGATGCTGCTGCTCTCTATTTCTCACATGTGTCAACAGGCAGAAAATAATGCAGCTATTTCTTGACGAGGTAAGTCCATGGTGTTAGAAATGGAGAATATACGTAAATTACACCAAGTTTACACTCGTTACCCTCACCTACCTCAAAAATGTAAGACTGAATGGCATCTGTTGTGTCCGCCACGCAGCCAAGGCCAATGAAGATTATTACCTGATATACCTGTGCAAGACTGTGCCTGTGGCTGCAAAGCCCATTACAGTCTATCCTCGTCATAATTGTGCTCTAGATCATGTGGGAGCCCTGCACCTTGGCTCTATGGCTTCCCTGTGAATCAGGCACCCTACGCTCTTCCGGTGTTTGCCGGTCTTTGGCAGCTCAGTATGGACCTTATGGAGGTGCCGGGTTTTGCAATTGGTCTTTCAAGTCTTTCTTCTGCTATGCTAGGCCTCTGTACTAACGCGCCTCTTCTTGTGCTTGCGGTTTTCCAACATTGGCATGCTATGGGCTGTATGGTGGGGGTGGCTGTGGAGCTGTTGGAATATATAGTGAATATATAGTGTAACGATTTATATCCTTCGTAAATAATTTATTAACAATCGTTCACTTGAGTACATACACTGTTCACATTCGCACCTTTACACAATGACAGAATCACAATACACGGTTGTAACAACGCGGTTGTCGCACTATTTATAACGCGGCACGGCACAATTTATAACCCGAAGCGTCTATATCTGGACTCCGAATTGAACTGAACTGCGCGGCGTTCCTGGGTCTCTTTATATTTGCTGCCTCTCGGTCGAGTACCTTCCAGAACGTTCCCTGGTTCTCGGAACTCGACGTGTTGTCTCGGGCAAACGAGGAGGTTCCCGAATGTTCGAGACCCTTAATCCTCCACAGGTCGTTGACCTTGCGACGCCAGCAGCCCATTTGACCGGCGCAGGTGCGAGCTCGCAACAATAGAATATAATATATACTTACTCGCCACTTTGCCGGGCATAACCTTATCCAAGGATTGAGTGCAGTAACATCAGGAATCGATTCTACCACTCATTTGCAACAATAAGTGTCTCCAGGACATTTATCTCAGAGGCATTGTTTCCGAGTTTTTCCCGATTAAGGATTTTTTCTTGTTTTCAAACTGACGTTACTAAAACGACCATAACTCCCTTAGTTCACAAGATAATCTCAAATCTGACTGCACTGTTCGCATGAGTGTGAAATTTCGCTTCTGATGAGTCCCTCAACGTCTCCCAATCATTGGGACCTGCAGGTATTCTCCAATTCAGCCTGAAGTTGGGAAAATTATGAAAACGCGAAATTTAGTAGAGCAACAGAATCTCATTATTTCATAATATTATACAAATATATGCGCATGGTCGTACATATTCTTGAGGTATCACGATCTCGGCAGTTTATCATGTATCTCAAAACTGAATAGTGTGGTGGTGCAAGTCAGTTTTGAGGGAGAATGAAAAAGATTACAGTTTTAGTTGGCTGATTTAGTTGGGTGACTTCACTTTACCAGCGTCCAGGCCAACTTTGTCACCACCCAGCTGCCTTGCTGCAGCAATTAAAGGCGAGATCGTCCCTTCGCCTAACTACCAGACCTGATGGTGATGTAGAAGTTCCCGATTTATTACAGGGGAAGAAGAGTTGCGGAGAATATAACGATGTTCACCAATTTGGTTTACGGTTGTGGCATGTGTTGAGACGCCTAGTTGTGGATTTCCCTTGCGGCTTTTATACTTAGACCACTAAAAGCTATCCTTCATTCCAGACTGAAAATTCTCATCAAGATTCGCTGCGCGCGATGGTAATTTATGTGATGGGCTCTTAACCAATCCCAGCTCAAAAGGCGTTTCCTCTAGATTCATTCGTACGGGACTTTGTGGTATTTATTGGTCATTGAAAGCTAACGCCACTTATATCGATCGATAATAGTCAGTTATTAAGGAGCTAAGGAAATCTACTAATACCTACATTCCTCATATATACCGAACCTAATAACTTGCAGATCGCAAACTTCACAAGGAGAGTGGGAATTATCAACTATGCTATCGCTCTTGAGCTCACTGCATTTTATTTTGTACAATATTGATAAGCCCACCGAAGTAATTTTGGTGAAATATCCTAACACCATCTGTCCGACAGTTCATCATGTATTGAAAACAAGCACTACCGTGATATGCTATTGCTACTGAGCAGCGATTGAATCTTAATAATCAGAATGCACTATACTATCAATAAATATGCCAATGTCAAATTGCCATACAAGCATCTCTCCTGTAAATGGTGTTGAGACGGGAACGAGGACCATATAGAAGGTATTGACAGGGGAATCTGCCTTACCTAAACACGCCAAAGATGAAGAGATTTTTTCGATTTTATGGTATGGAGGAAGCACTTTCTAAAACTTCAAATTATTAATAAAACTAGAGCATTGTGCAAATTATAATTATAATTACCTAAATAGTTGCGTTTCTCCCCGGTTGGAGCGCTAAGTCTACTCTAACCCGTAGGTAACCGAGTTTATCAAAATTCGTACAGCTCAAATACAACTGCTTCAAAGAAAACGCTGCAAATTCCTCCACAATGGTTGGTTATTCCTTTGAGCATGACTATGGGGAAAACAAAGAGTGTGGAATTTGCAGCATTTTTGGTTGGTTATTCCTTGAATAATCAACCTATGTTTTCATGCAAATGGTCAACCTCTCCGATTCGGCTCAAAATTTTTTTCTGGACGTTTCATGGTGTCTAGATCAAAAAATGTCAATGTCCGTACGCCGTCCACGCCGTTTTTGGTAGTAGAAAATTTTCTAAAAATCTGAAATTTGGGTCAGGGGTCTGTTCCCGGCCTAGGACGGTCCTCCAAGCTTTTCAGCTAGATCGGACCAAATTTGGGCGGGGTAGGGGTCAAAATGTGTTTTTTTTTTAAATGAATTTTGAGATTTTGGGCGATCTAGGCGAGTGGGGTTATAAAGAGTGTGGAATTTGCAGCATTTTTTGAAAATGTTCCACTACCAAAAGCGGTCTGGACGGCGGACGGACATTTCCTCATGTTGATTTAGACACCTTGAAACGTCTAGAAAAAATTTTTGGGACGAATCGGAGAGATAGACTTTTTGCATGAAAACAGGTTGATTTTTCAAGGAATAACCAAAATGTCAGCTGCGCCTTCATGCTATAGTTACCGACTTGACAGACTCTTTGCAACTTTCGGTGCATTGCAATAAAATAATACTCCATCTAAATAGACGGTCGTAGGATAACTACCTCGACGCAGGTTTTTACGTGAATAACCATTAGGACTGATGCCTTGAAGATGAATTAAACTGATAAAACATCAAAATGTTCGTGCTCCTTTGAGGTTTTTTAGTCGGCTCTTCAACCTTACCAGGTGGGCTTGTTTAAAAATCATTATAGCGTCTCCGTCATTTTGCTGAGCATCACCTTGATCGAATCATTAGCCTGGAGACGGAAGGCCTCTAAATGCTTTGACACTTGGACATTCGGCGACGGCGGGTGGTGAAGCGTAATGACCCAAATGAGCGTATTTTCCGTTATAAGACGCCCCGTTGTAAGGAAATATGAACGGAAATTACGTCCCAAGGGTTGCTCGACTTGATCGGCGACTCGTCAGAAAGATCACAATCGCCTAATAGGCAAACGATAAGTGAGTTCGCATTAAACCGACGTCCGAAAGAACGAGGAACAAACCAGAAGAGGGGTTAGATCTGATGCATATCTCGCCCGGAGACTCATCACTCATCAAGTTCTCAGGTAATCGTTTTTCCAGTGGCACAACATCCTTCGACATGGACGATTTCGGTACTTATCGATTAGCAGTTGTTTCAATTATCCCTTCTCTTCCCCTAATTTTTCGGAAAAACATCTCGCGGAACACCATAAGACCTAAAACGTTATAAATTTTGAATAGTACCAACAACTGCCTCCGGCTTTTCGTTCCAGCTGTTTCATTAAATACATTTTGGTTGGTTC
Source organism: Cyrtorhinus lividipennis (assembly GCA_019603395.1). NCBI lineage: Eukaryota > Metazoa > Arthropoda > Insecta > Hemiptera > Miridae > Cyrtorhinus > Cyrtorhinus lividipennis. Next base: position 25,736,797 of record CM034003.1, on the reverse strand, counting down.
CTTGAATAATCAACCTATGTTTTCATGCAAAAGGTCAATCTCTCCGATTCGGCTCAAATTTTTTTTTTCTGGACGTTTCAAGGTGTCTAGATCAAAAAAGGTCAATGTCCGTCCGCACCGTTTTTGGTAGTAGAAAATTTTCTAAAAATCTGATATTTGGGTCAGGGGTCTGTTCCCGGTCTAGGACGGTCCTCGAAAGTTTTCAACCCGATCGGACCAAATTTGGGCGGGGTAGGGGTCAATATGTGTTTTTTGAAAAATGGATTTTCGAGATTTTGGGCGATCTAGGCGAGTAGGGTATCATTTTCCACTAACTTTTGGACGCTGAATCCAATGAAATGGGTCCCAGAACGATTGGCACCCACTGAATGAGGTTATGGGTCAAAATGGGTATCTATCTACCCATTTTGAATATGTTTTTCGGGATTTCTGGTACCTCGGCGTGTGGGGTATAATTTTCCTCTAAATCTTGGACGCTGAATTCAATGAAGTGGGTCCCAGAACGATTGGCACCCATCGGAAGAAGTTATGGGTCAAAATGGGTATGTATCCACCCATTTTGTATGTGTCCAGATTTCTGGTGCCTAGGCGTGTGGGATATCATTTTCCACTAAATTTTGGACCATGAATCGATTGGAATGGGTCCGGGATCCCACCACACTCACTGTTTCCCCCATTCGAGGAATAACCAACCCGTGTATAATAATTTGCAGGGTTTTTGATCTAGGCCCTTTGAAACGCCCAGAAAAAATTTTGGGACGAATCGTAGAGATTGACTTATTGAAGGAAAGCATTGGTTGATTATTCAAGGAATGGCCAACCAAAATATAATTAAACAAGCAATCTATGATTTCGTGTTCATGGACATTTTCATCAATTGGTGGATTTCCTTGCTACTAAAATGTCAGCGCCAAGCTGACCAAATCCAAGTGTGGTGTTCGGCACGAAATGGCACAAGGGAGTGAGAGAATCCAGATACGTAGCGAGGGGAGGAAAAGTTGCTTTGAATTTGGTAGAGGAGGCGTGACGGAGCAGGTGACGGGTCCACTCCAGATGGATGACCAAATGGACCAGAAGATGAGGTGCCGTTCAGATATAAGGCATTGTGGTTGTGCATTGTGGTCACTGTTCAATTGTGGAAAGCGTGGGGCCGCTGAACTGACCGCAGCAGGAAGTCAACAGCCCGAAACGGTGGCTCGAGAGTGAGTTACAGGCTGGATAATAGACTCCCACATCGTCAAACGTCACACCCTCGATCAACCTACTGTTAGGTGACCATAAAACCGGCCTTCCAACGATCATCTTGACGACAATGGCGGTTGGACCGTCTATTTAGGGGGAATGTGGAGGGTCGAGTCTAAACTAGAAAACACTCATCAGTAGCTCATTCGAAATTTCAAACGTTAGGTATCTTTCTTATAATTCAGAAACCTACCCACTCAAGTAAGTTTCATGGTCTGCAGGAGATTCAGACTCAGGACCATCCTGCTGAACAAGGCCTACTCCCTGCGAGACGAGACCATCCTGCTGAATGTCAGTCTCACAGTGACTTGAATTGTCAGCTAGGATTAAGATATGAAACACTTCATCTTTTTCAGTTTGTAAAAAGCCGACCAGACCATGTAAAGTTAAAGCAGTTAAACTAGGTATATTTAATAAACTCATTCCAAGGTGGAGTAATTAGAGTTTTCATAGAAGAAAATATATCTTTGAAAAAAAAAAAAAAAAAATTAACTCCGCCCTGGTTTAAGAAAGCAGCATTTTGTTATCCATTTTTTGGTAGGTTATACCTTGAATAATCAACCTATATTTTTCATGCAGAAAGTCGACCTCTACGACGTGCCACAAATTTTTTTCTGGTTGTTTCAAGGTGTCTACAAATTATTCGAAAAATCAGGAATTTTGCTGTTTTTCCGGCTCAAGTTGGACCTCAAAATTGTGTTTTCGAAATAAGGATTTTCGAGATTTTCGGCGATGTAGGCGTGTGGGGTATCATTTTCGACTGAATTTCAGACGCTAAATCTAATGAGATGGGTCCGGGAATTATTGGCGATCACCGGAAGAGGTTACGGGATAAATTTGTATCATTTTGCACACAATTTTGTACGCTGAATCGATTGGAATCTCCATGCTTCTGGTCCGAGGAATAACTAACCCCTGAGAATGAACTTGCAGCGTTTTGGTTGGTTACTCCTTGAATAATCTTTTTTCTGGACGTTTCAAGGTGTCTAGATCAAAATTGGCAAATGTCCGTCCGCCGACCACGCCGACTTTAAGAGTAGAAGTTGTTCTAAAAATCTGAATTTTGAAAAATGAATTTCTGAGATTTCTTGCAATCTAGGTGAATGGGGTATCATTTTCCACTAAATTCTGGACGCTAAATCCAATAAAATGGGTCCCAGAACAATTGGCACCCACTTGAAGAAGTAATGGGTCAAATTTGGTATTTATTACCCATTTTGAATATGTGTTTTCGGGATTTTCTACCTAGGCGAGTAGGGTGTCATTTTCCACTAAATTTTGGACGCTGAATCCAATAAAATTGGTCCCAGAACAATTGGCACCCACTGTAAGAAGTTATGGGTCAAATTGGGTATTCATTACCCAATTTGATTATGTGTTTTCGGGATTTCTGCTACCTAGGCGTGTGGGGTATCATTTTCCACTACATTTTGGACGCTGAATTCAATGATGTGTGTCCCAGAACGAGTGGCACCCACCGGAAGAAGTTATGGGTCAAAATGGGTATGTATCCACCCATTTTGTATGTGTCAGGATTCCTGGTGCCTAGGCGTGTGGGGTATCATATTCCACTAAATTTTGGACCCTGAATCGATTGGAATGGGTCTGGGACCCGCCACACCCACTGTTTCCCCCATTCGAGGAATAACCAACCCGTGTGTAAGAATTTGCAGATTTTTGAATATGCGTTTTCAAGATTTCTGGTACCTAGGCGCCTGGGGTATCATTTTTCAATAAATGTTGGACCCTGAATCGATTGGAATGGGTCCAGGACCCACCACACCCACTGTTTTCCCCATTTTTCCTATGTTTAAAAAATCAATCTCCATGCGCCCGGTTCGAGGAATAACCAACGCGTTTATTCTATTGTTAGAACATAATAAGATTGTATGAAGATGTATTTTTGCTGCCCATTTTGCCCCCCTCCAGTGGGCACCAATCTTCCTGCGACCCATCTGATTGGCTTCAGCAATCAAAATTTAGTGGGAAATTACACCCCTTAAGCCAACTTATCAAAAAGCCCACCGAAAAATGAAAAACGCTGCAAATTCTTACACGCGGGTTGATATTTCCTCGGACCAGACGCATGGAGACTCATTTCTTCAACATGGGGAAAATGGAAACATGGTGTTGCTAGTCCCGGACCCATCCCAATCGATTGAGGGTCCACAATTTAGTGAAAAATGATACCCCACACGCCTAGGTTACAGAAATCTCGAAAACACACATTCGAAATGGGTAGACAGGTACCCATTTTGACTCATAGTCTCATCCAGAGAGCACCAATCGTTCCGGGACCCGTCTCATTGGATTCAGCGTTCAAAGGTTAGTGGAAAATGATACCCCACACGCCTAGGTACCAGAAATCCCGAAAACGCATATTCAAACTGGGTAATAGATACGTATATTTTGACCCATTACCTCTTCCAATGGGTGACAATCGTTCTGGGACCCAATACATTGAATTCAGCGTCCAGAATTTAGTGGGAAATGATACCCCACACACCTAGATCGCCGAAAATCTCAAAAATCCATTTTTCGAAATTCATATTTTGACCCTACCCCATCCAAATTTGGTCCGATCGGGTTGAAAAGCTTCGAGGACCAACTAGAGCCATGAACGGACCCCAGACCAAAATTTCAGATTTCTTGAATAATTTCTACTACCAAAGTCGGCGTACGGCGGACGGACATTTTCTAATTTTGATCTGGACACCTTGAAACGTCCAGAAAAAATTTTTGGGCCGAACCGGAGAGATTGATTTTTTGCGTGAAAACATAGGTTGATTATTCAAGGAATAACCAACCAAAATGAAATATTACTTTCAGTAGCCCAGTTCTTACATCTTAGCGCAACCTATTGTCTGTTGGAGGAAGCTAGGATCTTGACGGGCGACCGGTAGTTGCTGTAGCGACCTTAGCAGAAAGAGCAGTAAGGTCGCTATCAGCCGCGAACACTTTTCGACATGGCAAACCTGACAGCCGTCTCTCGTTTCGACTTGTTCTGTTGCACGTCTGAGACGCTTATAGAAAAAAATGGTTGGAGTGCCGAACTTATTAAGATTTCGTGCAAGTTCGTTTTTACATTTAGTGATTATTTTCGCGGACGGTTGACTTACAAGCTCGTCTCGACTTCACATTCGTATTTAAAAAAATCGAATAATTACAGTGACTGTCTCATCTACTTGTAAGTAATCAATTTCCCATCTGAACGTTCGTGTGGAATGAGAGCGTCGGATACGATTAGTAGGAGGCTAACGTTCTCGTTGTTATTGAAGTAAATCCACTCTGTAGGAGAGTTGAATTATTCCAGAGGATTGTACTTACGACGTGAACGTCCGTTTGATCAAAGAAGTGATTTTCTTTTGAGTTTTAGTCCGGCGAATTTTAAAACGTTTCCCAGTCGTTAATTTGTTAACAGAAAACGCGGTCGAGTTGGCTCTCCACTTTCCAATCTCACTGATAGGAGCGGTAGGGACTTTCCTATTTTCCGTTAGGCGTACCTACTTCCTAGAACTCCTAAGCTTGGAAGTTACCTGCGCCTATTTTACCTTCAATAGCCAGCCATACACGAGCAGATATCTGCGGCAGATTTGGTCGGCCGACCTCATCTGGCAGATGTCGCTCATGATTTGGAGTGACAGATGAGATTGCTCGTCGTCCCTTAACGTGAAAAACTTATCTGCAGACCTCCCAGCCCCGAGATATGTCACTCGGTCTGTGTCCGATCTCATCTGCTCGTTAGTGGGATGAAATCTGGCAGATTCAGGTCTGTCACCGACGCTCGTCTGGCAGATTCGAGTTATCGGCCCGAACCGAAATTTGTCCGATTGTCGGCAGATATGAGGCTCAGTTCGAAAAGTTGAAGTGATGGGGTTGGTGTCCGCGCTTACAAACAAGCTCAAATTTAGCCGCTTTAGCGGCAGGAATGGTCGTCCCGTGAAAAAAGGAGAATCATCAAAAAGAAGGGGGGAATTTGAGAGAAGTCTTGGATGTCGGATGAACCACAATAGTGGTTCATAGACATCTTCAGTTCCTGTTCCACTGCGTTCTGAGGCTTCCACCTTCTTCAACTCCTTTCTGAAACACGTCCTGAGGTTCTGATATTTATTTTTCAGCACAAAACGTTCCACTTCTGGGATTACCTTCCTCACTTCAGTCACGATCTCGTCGTACGCGTTGTTTTTCGCAATTTTGTTCATATAATAAGGATGGTTGAGTTTCTAAAGGCAAGGTCGGTCTTTGTACAATCATCATCTCAACCACCTTGTTCAGCCACTCCTTTCTACTCATCTTGGCACTTGGTAACACAGCTGAATATATACCTAATACATTAGTTTTGTCGTAGGTTTGAGGTTCGATGTCCAAACACGGCGAAGAACTGAGCGTTAAGGGGCGATGCACGATCCCCGGGTACACACGTTGAGGATTCCGGAGAGGATTCCCCGTTGAGGCCAACCTCTCCGGCCGACGGACCTTGTGGACGGGTCGAGGCCTTCAGTTGAGGCGGACTGTACAGGCCGCCAGGCCTTTCCAATTTTTGGAAAGGCCGCCTGAGGCCGGGGTTCCGGCCACTACAACTACACAGATTCCTCAAAAGGCCTCGCGCGTCGTGTGGATGCTCCGGCCGCCTCTGAGGTTTTCCTCAGGGGAATTCCTCTCCGGAAATCCTCAATGTGTGTACCCGGCTGATCTGCGTTTCACAGACAACGCTTCTGAGAAATCTGTAGGTTTGGGGGGTCCAGACTACCGCTTGCCCGATTTCAACCCTCGCAGATATCGCTTGGCCGATTGTCGTCCGATTTTACACATCTTTCATCTTTTTTACGCCCACTAACGCACAAATCTATCCGGCCGATATCGTTTGAAAACGCTAAATCTGCCGCAGATATCTGCTCGTGAGTGGCTATTATCGTCGCAGTAGGTGAAATTCTGCATTTCTGCGCGCAGGAGTAAAGCGGGAGATGCTTTTTATAAGTATCATCGTGAGTTCGGTCGAACTGATCGATCCTGACTTGATTTTCGATCAATTGGCTGTTATCTACCTCTACCTAGCCCCACGGAGGAGTTTATGTGGGGAGCACCAGTGTATGCCTGCAGTATACAGGGGTGTTGACAGCCTTCAAGAGGACGATTCTACAACTCATTTGTGTCTCCAAGACTTTTCATTTATAATGGCTTAGTTTCCGAGTTATTCACGATTTAATTTTGGTTGGTTATTCCTTGAATAATCAACCTATGTTTTCATGCAAATGGTCAACCTTTCCGATTCGGCTCAAAATTTTTTTCTCGACGTTTCATGATGTTCCCTGAGTAAAAGTCATGTCCGTCCGCCGTACGCCATACGCCGTCCGCCGTCCACGCGTTTTTGGTAGTAGAAAATTTTCTAAAAATCTGAAATTTGGGTCAGGGTCTGTTCCCGGCCGGACGGTCCTCCACTTTTCACCCGATCGGACCAAATTTGCGTACCAAAATTTTTTTTGATTGATTTTCGAGATTGTTTCAAGTGTTTCATTTTAATATTTGACATGACTTGGCGCTGATCCATGAAATGGGTCCCAAACGATCGGCAGCCACTGGAAGAAGTTATGGGTCAATTGGGTATATATTACCCATTTTGAATATGTGTTTTCGAGATTTCTGGAACCTAGGCGTGTGGGGTATCATTTTCCACTAAATTTTGGATCCTGAATCGATTGGAATGGGTCTGGGAGCCGCCGCACCCGCTGTTTTCCCCATTTCCCCCATGTTTATGAAATGAGTCTCCATACGCCTGGTCCGAAGAATAACCAACCCCTGTGTAAGAATTTGCAGCGTTTTTTGCGTGTTTTCGACCTGACGTCATTAAAACAACCGAAAATTTACAAGATGATCTCAAATCTGAGTTCATAGTTGGAGCGTTGAATTTCCCTTCTGATGGGCCCTTGAAAGGCAATTGCCGACAATTGAAATGTTTTTCAAGCTGAATCGTAACCCTCAGGTATCCCCGCTCCCTTGAAAATGATGAGGTGAAGTGTTAATGTGAACTTTTCTACGAAACTCAGTCAGGACTTCGTTCACTAATGCTCAAATAAGAAGTGATCCTTTTCGTATAAATCTCAACGTGTAACCGTTTGTTGTTTCATGTGCCTGACTCATCCTAGAAGACGCAAAATCATATCGCACCCATCCTCGAATACTGCGACAACTCAAATTCGCAATTGTTGGGAAATCACGTTTCAAGTTTCTACTTTGCTCTTCTCCATCTCCAGCTCATTGACCACTCGCCAAGATTGCTACCAGTACATGAATCGATGTATATTTATTTATTTAACGTTTTGTGGTCCAGACCCAAGCTACCCAATGGTGGTCCTAACTCGAAATTGGCATTTTTTGATTTGTCCCAGTGTTCGAGGACGGTGCGATATGGTATCGCTCGTCTCAGTGATAAATACGTTCGTTGTCCGTGATTATACCATGATATTGTATTTGCATGGCGCTCACCATGAAAAATAGTTCAATATTCGGTATTTTTATGAGAGAACCACGATTTTGGTTTAAAAAATGCTGCAAATTCTTTCACCAGGAGCATGGAGACTCATTTCCTCCATTTCTCTCCCACACGCCTAGGCCCTAAAAATATCAAAAATGTACATTCAAAACAGGTAAATGGAGACCCATTTTGACCAATAACTTCTTCCGGTGGACTCCAATCGTCGTCGGAACCCATTTCATTGGATACTGAATCCAAAATTTAGTGATGTTTTAGTGAAATACACCCCACGCCTAGATCGCCGAAGATATCGAAAATTCATTTTTTGAAGTACACATTTTGATCTTGACACCTCGAAACGTCCTGAAAAAAAGTTGTGCCGAATCGGAGTGATTGACTTTTTTCATGAAAACCTCGGTTGATTATTCAAGGAACGTTCAGTTTGAACGTCATCTTACCTTAATTATGTCACAAAAATGAATTTGAATATGCTGTTGGAAAGCTGGTATTTTGAGGAAGTTTTTCTACGAATGAATTCGGAAACTTTTGGGAAAAAATGTTTCCTTTAGCCGGCTGAATGCTGCACTTTTTATTCATATCCTAACGGGCTGAGCTAGTCAATAGATAACAAAGAGCAACCATCATAATGTAAATTTGACGCTCTTTTCAACGGTGTTGTCAGATTTGAGATTATCTTGTAATTTAAGGGATTTATGGTCGTTTTAGTTACGACAGGTCGAATAACTCGAAAACAAAGTCTTTAAAAAGTAGTTTTAGAGAAACTTAATGTTTCGAATGTGTTGTAAAATCGACTTCAAACCCCCCCCCCCCCCCTGTTACGAACTATAACTACGTTGAATGGAGAATATGCCGACATCTCTAACAGTAATTAAGTGTGCATGAAATGATACACGCTATTGACCTCCCGTGGATGCAACCACTTCTTCAGATTGGTTTAGGAATTATTATGCGAACTGATTTAATTCAATTACTTATCTGATGTCAATTCGTCTGTTTAGTGCGATGGTGAGGAAAAGCGAAAGAAATAAATCGTCTTCTGACAAAGCAGCAACACCTTCTCGAAAAGCTCCCACCAGATCTTCGAGGAGGCGGAAGAAGTCGACATCAGAGTCCGAACCTGAGCCTGATGCGCCCGAACGAACCTTGGCTGAAGAAATCCCTCTTCAGACTCAGCCTGAGGTGATTTTTAGAGTTAATTATATGCTTATCTATAGTATTTAAGAATACTCAGCTAACAACGTTCGTCTAAAGTATAGTAGTACAGGGTAGGACAAAAGAATGAACCGGTTTCTAAAGGCAACATAAAGAAAACTGCTCAACTTAAAATGAACATTTTTATCATATCATTTGAATCACCGTCACTATCTTAATCATACCTTCCGAGTAGCAGTACTGACAGGCTTTGCGCTTTATTGTTGTCCTTAGCATATCGCCTTCACTCGCTCATGTCTCATTCTAATGAGCTGGATGCCGAAGGTCACCCCTATCCACAGCACCCTTTATCTCATACATTTTTTGGATCCAGTGGGTACTCCCCATTGAGACGTTTGTTGTCAATTGCAGCTGTAAATTCTTTCTTATCAACATGTGAAGGGTCACGGGGAAAGTGATCAGAGTCCGCTTTGGTTGAAATGGCGTTTTTGACGGCATTGGGTATGTCAAGGGAGGAGATTCGAAATGTGTTTTGAAACGGGGGAAAAAAGTATTTTTGACTGCTTCACGGCTGAATGCAGATACTTCGCCAGGGTACTCGGGCTGCCGGACGGCAGGTTCAGTAAAATTGCTGCTCGTGAGATAATAAGGGAGGGAGTCGGCTGGGTGACGGAGTGGTTAAGAATGTTCACTCGCTTTCCTGATTCCGTACCCACTAATCGATTCAACCCTTCAAGCTTCTAAGAGAGAACAAGAAGCGTCCTGACAGGCCAGAAGCAGTGCTTCCTTGG